>CM075867.1:37744353-37774353 GCA_038021265.1 Cyprinella venusta | reverse complement strand
AGGGGACACTATATCACACTGAGGGGACACTACAACACACCGAGGGGACACTACATCGTCACTACTTCACGCTGAGGGGACGAGTAGCCTAACTAACGTTACATCAGGGCTGCACGATACCGGGGAAAACTGACGTCGCCATTTTGACTTTGAGCCTCTCCGCTTCCGGCTCATTCGACCTTATTTCGGAAAAATATGTGTGGTAGTCATTTCCGTCTGAACTGTGCTCTGAATTACACATATGATGTTTGTCAATAATTCTGAAGGTCAAAAACGTCGCAGTTTGTCATAAAACAGAAGAGTAACATTTAGTTTTATGTGAAAATCGCTCAATGAACTACATCTCGCGGGAAGCCAAACAACGAGCGAGATCTGCTCGTGTGTTCAGTCTGGTACAAAACACTCGTAACGTTACGGCGTATGACGGCGTAACGTTACGATTATAACGGAAGACTATAGAAACAATGACAGACATTAGCCTCAGTAAAGTTAGCTTCATTCATTGAGAGAAAATGTGCGCCTTTGGGGTTTGTAGTCTTTGTAATTACGTATTTTCACAGTCTTATACCTCGTACCGGTTTTACATCAAACTGCGACTTTTTTTACTTTAAAACCCAGATAGCAAACTGACATTGAATCAACGTGGAAACAACGTTGATCTGACATTGTTTTGCTCATCGAATTAACGTTGAACCAACGTCAGACGCGTAATGCTTTCAAAACTAACAAAAAATCAACTTGAAATCAACGTTGTTTCAACGTTATGAAAGAAAACCAATTTTCGATTTTCATTTAGCTTTGAAGAATGCTGTGTCTGACGTTGGTTCAACGTTAATTCGATGAGCAAAACAATGCCAGATCAATGTTGTTTCGATGTCATGAGAGACGTCGTTTCCACGTTGATTCAGTGTCAATTTGCTGTCTGGGAATGTATCTTTTAAATTGACAAACATGTGTAATTCAGCCAGGGCACAATTCAAACAAGATCAAAATATTTGTTGTCTCTCGCCATTGACTACCATACAATATTTTTCCGAAATAAGGTCCCATGGTGGTCGACCGGAAGGGGAGGGACTTGGGCTCGAATAGAGGGTTGATTAACATTAATGACAGACGGCAGCAGGAATATTAGGCTACTGTCACTTTAAGAGTGAATGCATGGATCCAATATAGTGATACTGACAAGCAATTTCCTTCCCAACATTTTACTTAGCATAATCATTTTACCTCAATTATTGTGAAAACCAAAATTATGATAGAAACTAAAACTAGAAATCACTCTAAAAATGCCTATTTTTTATAATCCAGAGAATGAAATCCTGCTTAAAAATAAAAATGCACTAATAAGCCCATCACAGTAAAACGAGCATCACCGCCAGAACGTGTCATGTTGATAAATGAAAATATCTGCCCACCCGCACAGAGATCAGCCGAGGTGATCTAGATTAATGCAGACGAACGCAAACGGATCACCTTGACCTAAATAAACCTCCATCACAGTCTTAGATTCAGCAGACAAAACAGAACAGAGTCTACTTACACCAGGACATGTGTGTGCTACAGATCGTATACGCGAGCGAGTGTGTGTGTCTATATATAAACACATACATACACACATATATGCACGTAATTATACACATTACAGCTTCCTGTTTCCATGGTAACAGAGTCTCCTCTGATTGGTGTAGGATTATGATTAAGTGACTCGTGTCTCCACAGATTTCAGAGAGTGATTTTACCTTCAGTAACCCAACTGATGTGCTCAGTTAAGGAAACACAAACACGTCAGGAGGAAGGATCACACACACCTGTTCATTAATGAGCTTCTGCTGTGGTTCTCCAACCGAAGCCTCACGTTTAATTAACGAGCCTGTTAATTCGACACTTCATTACAACCTGTTGGCTCGTTTAATCGAGAGTTACTGGCTCTTTAAACACGCCGTTAGACTCGACGTCCCTCAGAGAATCATCGAGCGCGTACGACACGTACAAGCCAGTCTCATCCAGACGATGTGTTTCTTTTGTCTGTTAAAGTGAGCGGCGGATTAGCATTGAACGGGGCACTCATCTCCTTGATAGCAGCGTCTAAAGAGACAATGAAGGGATTCAGTTTGACAATCGACAATTTAAATAATTCAAGCGCAAGTAAACGCGGTCACAATTATGTTCTGTCTTGTCTGCACCTGTTCTCGCTAGTCTGTGTGTCTAGTTAGTTTCCTGATTTCTCCCTGTATTTAGGCTATGTTTACACGGAAGCGATTCTGAAGAGAAAACGCAAAAGTGGCGTTGCGTTATCACTTTTTATGCGTTTAGACGAGCGTTTTGGGTGGGAAATCCACATGCATAATATACAGTGATGCAAAAGTGTGTGAAATTCAATGTAGTATGCACTCCAGGCGGCTAGGTGGCAACGTGAAGCACTGCCACACAACAACATCAAGTCCGCGCGCTTGCGCACGACCTTCACTGCCAAGCAGACTTTTGCGTTTTTACCGTTTACACGGGAGCGCGGCGGTGGAGCGTTTTTAAGATTTCCACTCCGGAGGGTGGTTTCACTTTTTTGCGTTTTTAAGCCCCCAAAACGCCGTCGCCGTGTAAACGAAAGGCACATCCGATCTAATATTTTTACGTTTTCACCCTCGAGCGTTCTCGTGTAAACAGGGCCTTACACTCCGCGTTCTGTTCATTTAGGCTATGTTTACACCGAAACGATTCTGAAGAGAAAACGCAAAAGTAGCGTTGCGTTATCACTTTTTATTCTGCATTTAGACGAGCGTTTTCCGCGTGCATACGGTGACGCAAAAGTGTGTGAAATTCAATGTAGTGTGCACTCCAGGCGGCTAGGTGGCAACGTGAAGCACTGCCACACAACAACACGAAGTCCGCGCGCTCGCGCACGACCTTCACTGTAGGGCTGAAACGATTCCTCGAGTTACGCGAGTTACTCGATTACAAAAATTCCTCGAGGCAAAAAATCTGCCTCGAAGCCTCGTTAAATTCCTATGACGCGCACAAAATGCGCACGCGGGGATCTGATTGTTTCACGCGAACCGTTGTTCAGGAAGCACACCATAGCGCATGATAAATTTGACTTGATAAATGGCAGAGGATGTTTGAAAGAAGAAAGTTTGGGATCATTATATGTTTATAAAGGGAGAGAACAAGATGCAATGTGTCTACTGCAAAGTATACCTGCCAAGGCTGCCAACTCTCACGCATTCAGCGTTAGACTCGCGCAATTGAGCTCTCACTCACGCGATACCCCCGATTTCTCACGCTGAAGTGTCAATCCCTTCAGTCAAATGCTTGAAAGATGAGTTTGCCTAAAGATCTACCTGTTGAGCCACTCGCGATCGACTAGATTTACCGCCGCATATTAATTCGCAAGTTAAAATATCCTGTAATCTAGTAGTGGGAGCGCGCATGCGAGATGTTGAGCTCATCCGCGGCTCGCGCACGACGACAGAGAAGCGAGCGCGTGAACCCATGTCTCTCTCACGCGCCAGTCAAACCAATTGCGGCAATTCATCATGCTTAAACTTTTATGTAGTCACGCAACAAACATTTCAGCATACATTCACTGTATACACCGGGACGTGATGGAGGAACAAATATTGTGAGACACACACACACACACACTCTCTGATGTTTGTCTTGAGATTACAGTTGAAAAAGTCTGATTCTTATTTATAATTGTTTTATTCCCATTTATTTATTTTAAATTGTATATATTTGTGTACCTGTTTGGGTAGATATTTTATATTAATTTATTTGTGTTTCCAGGTGGGTAATTTGCAGAAGGTGCAATCCTTTTTTTTTTTTTGTAATGTTGTATTAAGAAGACAAAACTGGGAAGGCCAAAATGGGCTTTACTATTTAAGTTTGTATTCAAAGTTGTACATGTTATGGGCTACATGTGACAGGTTTTACAGTAAATTGTTTTAACTGTAGGCCTACTGTTATATAATTTTTGGCACTGGCACTTATAAACACTAAATGGGTAAAAATTTAAATAATTAGTTGTGGAGCCAAATTTTGGAGTTGCAATGAATACCTCTATTTTTTTAAAGAAACAAAAGGCAAACACCTTATCATTTTAGTAATACATTATTTGTTTTGGTTGCTTAAAAACACACATAGCCTAAACAAATTATCCGATTACTCGATTAATTGATCGATTAAGTGCTAGATTAATCGATTACAAAAAGAATCGATAGCTGCAGCCCTACTTCACAGCCAAGCAGACTTTTGCGTTTTTACCGACGCGGCTGGGGAGTGTTTTTAAGTTTTCCACTCTGGAGGGTGGTTTTACTTTTTTGCGTTTTTAAGCCCCCAAAACATCATCGCCGTGTAAACGAAAGGCACATCCCAGATAGCAAACTGAAATTGAGTCAACGTGGAAACATGACATCGAAACAACGTTGATCTGACATTGTTTTGCTCATCGAATTAACGCTGAACCAACGTCAGACGCGTCATTCTTTCAAAACTAACGGAAAATCAACGTTGTTTTAACGTTAGGAACGCAAACCAATTTTCGATTTTCATTTAGCTTTGAAGAATGCCGCGTCTGACGTTGGTTCAGCGTTAATTCGATGAGCAAAACAATGCCAGATCGGCGTTCTTTCGATGTCATGAGAGACGTCGTTTCCACGTTGATTCAGTGTCAGTTTGCTGTCTGAGATCCGATCTAATATTTTTACGTTTTCACCGCGAGCGTTCTCGTGTAAACAGGGCCTTATACTCCGTGTTCTGTTCATTTAATTTATTCCCCTGTATTGGAATAGAGAATTGTGAATCAACCCGATCTCAAGGCAATTCGTACGAATTTTACGAGGTGGATAATTCCAATGAATTCATTCGACCTCAATCGTACAAATTGTGAATTTTTGCGAATTCGTACATATTTTACAAGTTACCAAATTCGTATGAATGCGAACGATTGACCCCGCCCCTAAACCTACCCATCGTGAGGGTTAAATCGTACGAATCAGCCACATTTTAATCACTCGCATGAATTGGTCGTGAAATAGCGCTCAAAATTGTGTTGGCATTACTGCCTGTTTTTGCAAAAACGGATTTATGGCTGTTAAAGAATATTTATGGACGGTAAATTTCAGCAGCCATAGAGTGCCGAAGTTACGACGTCACTCTGAAGGCCAAAACGCGGAAGTGAAAAGTGAACAAAATGCACAGAATTTGCATGTCTAGTGTGTTTTAGCATGAACTGGAGTCAGAAAAGAAAAAGACTCAAACATTTTTATACAAGATTTAGCCATTTTAACTTGTCTTAATTATTCAGTTTGGGTAAAACTATGTTTTATAACTAAATAAAACGAGCAAGCTAGTCAGAATATAAGCTTTTCTTTTAGTTTATGTAATAGCCTACACAGACGGGTAGCCAAATCATACCTAGTGTAGGCCTACATTTTTATGTTTACTGTCTTGTAAACATATCGAAGTTTGACAGAAAAGACAATAAACAAGAAATGCGCGCGCACACACGACTTGTTTAAATACATTTATGTTGTTGTTAATAAATAACAATAAATTGTTGTTGTACCAGCAATATTTCCAAGTTTTGTTTTTCCGTGTAAAAATTTCTAATGTCATGATTTGGTTTTCTTTACTTTATTGTGTCTGATTGTGTTTTCTAAAATCTTTATATAGGCTTCAAAATGTATAACTTTTGGACTAACTTGTAAAGATTATCTTGCTAGTAGGGCTGCAGCTATCGATTCTTTTTGTAATCGATTAATCTAGCACTTAATCGATCGATTAATCGAGTAATCGGATAATTTGTTTATGTGTGTTTTTAAGCAACCAAAACAAATAATGTATTACTAAAATGATAAGGTGTTTGCCTTTTATTTCTTTAAAAAAAATAGAGGTATTTATTGCAAGTCCAACATTTGGCTCCACAACTAATTATTTCAATTTTTACCCATTTAGTGTTTATAAGTGCCAGTGCCAACAATTATATAACAGTACAGTTAAAACAATTTACTGTAAAACCTGTCACATGTAGCCCATAACATGTAAAACTTTGAATACAAACTTAAATAGTAAAGCCCATTTTGGCCTTCCCAGTTTTGTCTTCTTAATACAACATTACAAAAAAAAAGGATTGCACCTTCTGCAAATTACCCACCTGGAAACACAAATAAATTAATAGAAAATATCTACCCAAACAGGTACACAAATGTATACAATTAAAAAAATAAATAAATGGGAATAAAACAATTATAAATAAGAATCAGACTTTTTCAACTGTAATCTCAAGACAAACATCAGAGAGTGTGTGTGTGTGTGTGTCTCACAATATTTGTTCCTCCATCACGTCCCGGTGTATACAGTGAATGTATGCTGAAATGTTTGTTGCGTGACTACATAAAAGTTTAAGCATGATGAATTGCCGCAATTGGTTTGACTGGCGCGTGAGAGAGACATGGGTTCACGCGCTCGCTTCTCTGTCGTCGTGCGCGAGCCGCGGATGAGCTCAACATCTCGCATGCGCGCTCCCACTACTAGATTAGGATATTTTAACTTGCGAATTAATATGCGGCGGTAAATCTAGTCGATCGCGAGTGGCTCAACAGGTAGATCTTTAGGCAAACTCATCTTTCAAGCATTTGACTGAAGGGATTGACACTTCAGCGTGAGAAATCGGGGGTATCGCGTGAGTGAGAGCTCAATTGCGCGAGTCTCACGCTGAATGCGTGAGAGTTGGCAGCCCTGGCAGGTATACTTTGCAGTAGACACATTGCATCTTGTTCTCTCCCTTTATAAACATATAATGAGCCCAAACTTTCTTCTTTCAAACATTCTCTGCCATTTATCAAGTCAAATGTATCATGCGCTATGGTGTGCTTCCTGAACAACGGTCCGCGTGAAACAATCAGATCCCCGCGTGCGCATTTTGTGCGCGTCATATGAATTTAACGAGGCTTCGAGGCAGATTTTTTGCCTCGAGGAATTTTTGTAATCGAGTAACTCGAGTAACTCGAGGAATCGTTTCAGCCCTACTTGCTAGACAAAACGAGTAAGGGTCACAACTCTTTGATCTTATTTTTGGCGATTTTTCCAAAAGTCTATGGGGAAAATGCATTGCTTTTCGACCGAGGGAACGCCGCTAGTTGTCCAACAAAGTGACGTCATCACTTCGGCACTCTATTGACAAGTTAGTTTTAGCCCTTTCTAATTCTGATTCTCTTTCCAATTCAGATTCAAATCCACTTTTGCTTTGCTAATGCTCATCTATTGTGTTCATT
Source organism: Cyprinella venusta (assembly GCA_038021265.1). NCBI lineage: Eukaryota > Metazoa > Chordata > Actinopteri > Cypriniformes > Leuciscidae > Cyprinella > Cyprinella venusta. The sequence goes on along the minus strand of CM075867.1, from coordinate 37,767,082 downwards.
AGAAAATCACAGAGGTTTTGAACAAAGTGACTAGCAGAATCTTAATCATTCATTATGTTGAACGTTGAACGGCCTTGTGGGTAATTTGAGTGTCATTCTACAGCACTGACTGCTGTTAATTTGCTGGTCTTTTCTTCCTGAAGTTCGGCAGCACTGAAACATCCTTCAGACTCCAGCGGTGGCTTTCAAGGGAATCGATAACCTGTCACTTCCAACAGAACCGAGAGGATTGACTGGCCGCCACACACAATGAGAGGAAAAACGGAGCCCATTCTTCTTGTTCAAGCCAACACGATGTTATAGTGGAGGTGAGGCGACGAGAAGACGTTCAGTGATGATGCCGTCCACAATTACAGCGAGAGAAACCCTCTATAAATCCAACGATTCTAGATCAGTGGCTCTCAATCGCAGACAGTGCTAAATAAATAATGAAATGCATGTATTTATCAACATTTAAGGTGAATAAAGCTGAAGAAAACCATTCGAGAACTGAACGCTGAAGCAAACTTCTGCTCAAACTATTAAACCTGGATCAGTCCAAACAGCTGTGCTTTTCTGGCAGGAATCAGACAGAAATGTGTTCAGTATCTGGAGACACACTGACGTGACTTACGACTGTCAAAGCGAGCCAGTAGATGTGCTGGAACTAAAACTGCTGAATCAAACAGCCAAAAACAACCATTCCAATGAGATTCAATGAGAAAATGTAAAAGATAACTTTAACCAAAAAGCCAGTGTGAATGCAATTACAAACGAGATGAGTAAAGTTCGTGAACAAACTTTTAATTAGGGCTGTCAAACGATTAATCGCGATTAATCGCATCCAAAATAAAAGTTTGTGTTTACATAATATATGTGGATGCACTGTGTATAATTATTTTATATATTTAAATACACACACATGATACATTTTATTTATAATGCACTTTACATTTGACATCAAATCTCAAAGTGCTTACAAAAATAAAAATAATAAAAATAAAACAAATAAATACACAGACACTTACGTAAAACTAATAAATACGCAGAAATACTTAAAATATTAGAAATATTTTCATGTATATAGATTTATATATAATTTATATTGTATATAAATATAAATATTTAATTTAAATAATATTTTTTTCTTAAATATACATGCATGTGTGTGTATTTATATATATATATATATATATATATATATATATATTAGGTCTGTCAAACGATTAATCGCGATTAATCGCATCCAAAATAAAAGTTTGTGTTTACATAATATATGTAGGTGGACTGTGTATAATTATTTTATATATATATAAATACACACACATCCATGTATCCATCCAAGCAATATTTGATGATGATAAATTTTATTTATAATGCACTTTACATTTGACATCAAATCTCAAAGTGCTTGTAAAAATAAAAATAATAAAAATAAAACAAATAAATACACAGACACTTACGTAAAAAAAATAAATACGCAGAAATACTTAAAATATTAGAAATAATTTCATGTATATACTGTATATTTATATATAATTTATATTGTAATATTTTTTTAATAATATTTTTTTCTTAAATATACATGCATGTGTGTGTATTTATTTATATATATATATATATATATATATATATACAAAATATTTATACACAGTGCACCCACATATATTATGTAAACACAAACTTTTATTTTGGATGCGATTAATCGTGATTAATCGTTTGAGAGCCCTACTTTGAAGTTTGCATGAGAAAGCCTAAAAGATTGAAGAGAGTTAAAAAAGCTTTTAAGTTTGAATCATTTTGGTTGAAAGTTGAAAGGTTGAAATTTAAGTTTAATTTTAGTTTTAAGTTTGAATCCATTTTAAAAACTTTAAGTTTAAACGTGTAAGGAATCATTTGAATCATTTGAATCAAAATGATTCATTTGAATCATTTTTAAATGCTCAACATTTTAAGGTTACAAGTCTCTCAGACAAATAGTTTGCTATTGTCAGAGTGGTTGCTAGGGTGTTGCTATGCTCTGGATGTTTGCTGTAGTGTTGCTATGTGGTTGCTGGCACGTATTATTGTATTGCAAGCATGTTTTTTTAGATAGACAGACACACACACACACACACACTGTAAAAAAATATTTTCAAGATTTGTTATCTCAACATATTTCTTTTGTCAAATCAACTTAAATAATTTATTTAGTTGAGATAACTTATTACTTTGAGTTTCTGATGATTAAATTAATCCCCTTCATTGTATTAACTCACTTTTTTTCAGTTCAATCAACTTAAAATTTTAAGGCAACCAGGTTACTTACTTTTTTTTAAGTTAAACCAACAATATTTTTTTACAGTGCACACACACATGCATAAATCAATTCCTGATGTATAAAAACCAAGCCCTGTCTTCTAACTTTCATTAATTGTCAATTCTGTAGAATTATATTCAATCCAATAGGCCTATATGATATATAATATAGACTAATATATGAAAGGTCTTCATGCACACTGACTCTCAGGCCGTGGCTTATTACTCAAGTCATTTAATCTGATGGTGTGCAAATGAACATTCATGTTGTTTCTGTATATGGGGGGTGTGCGTTAATACAGCAGACGATAAATAACTAACCAAACCTCACCAGTGTCTCACTAATCCTCATCACTACAACGCCAAACCAGTTCTTACTATAAACCAACGTTAAGACCACATGAAACTTCTTTATCCCTCCTCTTATTTGTTATGTTTTATTCATGTTTTATCATTCCTGGGGCTTTGTTTTTCTGTTAACTTGTCTATCCATTATGTTCCCCGTTGTAAAGAGACCTAAGCTGGGAGGGATTGGTGTTTTCATGTTCTCATTCTGGCTTGTTTATTGTCAAAAAATGAAGATATCATAATAATAAATAAAAAAACTTAAACTGCGAGTCTCAGGTCATGTGTGCACGAGGGAACGGGGGAAACGTCTCCTGAGAGAAACACCAGCTGGCTGATCCATTATTCATGGGGTTCGGGATCACTCAAACACACACACACACACACACACACACACCAGTCAAAACAACTCCAGTGTGCAAACACACGCAAAACAAACTCTAATCGCTGTCGTCTCATTACACATCCACACAAACCCCATAATCCAGGAGTCTGACTGCGCTTCTGGCTCGGCTCGACGACACACACTGCGTTTGGGTATTCCTCGAGAAACAGCTGCAATATTGGACACGTTGGTAACACTTTACAATACGAGTGCACTAATACACATTAATTCATGCTTAACTAACGCACAGATAATCATGAGTTAATGTATAACTAATAAAGAACTAAACCATTAATTAATGATTACTGCATCAGCAACTAATAAAGCGTCTATATGATTAATAGATTAAGTAATGCATGAATTGCTATTAATTCAATGTGTCATTGTGTATTAATTCCTTAATAACATATTTTATGAACTAATAGTGTTAATTAATGTGTTAATGACCACAATTAGTCAAAGCTATGCACTTCAACTTCCATTTGTGTGCTTCAATTAATCATTAGCTAATGATTTACTAATGTATCATTATGTTATGACTTTACTTGTTGGGGCACATCATTATTAACTAGTCATTTAGTAATTTGCACATGAATTTGCACTAACAATGAAGTAATTAATCATGTATAAATGCATATTAGTGTACCTGTCATATTATCTGGAAGTCGAAATACAAGGCTTTGGCTCATTCTGGTAATTAACATATTAGTTTAAAAAATGAGTTATTATGGAATTAATCCACAATTACATATTTAATTAATAACAATTCATGTATGAACTAATACATTAACCTTACAGACTCTTAATTAGTTACTAATGTGGTAATCATTAATGAATAGCTTAAATAATCATTAGTTACACATTAATTCAGTATTATCTGTGCATTAGTTAAGCATGAATTAATGCCTATTAGTGCACACGTATTGTAAAGTGTTACCGACACGTTCATCACGGTCTAGTCCAAGGAGGACGGAGTGAAATCGTGCCTTTCTGCGGATGCTCAAAAACATCTTCAATTTATGATCAAATGCACAGTCGCTAAAATTGGGTTTGTATATGTAAAGCATTACTCAAATCTAAAAAAAGGTTCTGTAACGACAAGACAGAACTGTATTGACACAAAGGCTATTCATTCAATATTCTGCAACATTTTGTAGTTGTAATTAAATTATCGTTTATTAAACTGTTAATATCACATGCTGATTTTTGGAGGAGAAACTGAAATGCCACTCTTTAACTGCATAAAATGATATAAATATAGACATTTTCTAACCCCCATATCTTGAACTTTGTGATCATTCACGTGCATTCATAAATACATTTTAGGGTCTTGATGTTTGTCAATAATATGAAATATTGAATCCAGAAAGGACAAAACAAATGATATTGAATGAACCCAAAAGCTTCCATAGAACCTTTTTCTGGTTAAAGAACCCTAAAGTGTTCTTATTATTGAACCCTTAAAAACGCTTCTATAGAACCTTTTAGGGGTTCCAAATACGTATAGAACCTTTTCTTTTAAGACTGTGGGGTTTCTGAATTCTACATCGGCCACTTTAAAGACATTAAAATCAACGCTATCTCACACAAGGTGGCTAATTCGTATGACCTCACTCGTACGATTTGTCTAAAACCTCGTGATGGGTATGTTTAGTGGCGGGGTCAGGCATAGATCATTCTACGAATTTAGTAACACGTAAAATATGTACGAATTAGCAAAAATCGCACGAGAGAGGTTGTATGAATTCGTACGATTTACCCACCTCGTAAAATTCGTGCGAATTGCCGTGAGATCGGGTTGATTAAAATGTGTAAAGTGCAATGAAATAAAGACTTAAAGGGTTAGTTCACCCAAAAATGAAAATCACGTCATTAATGACTGACTCTCATGTCGTCCAAAGCCCGTCAGACCTCCGTTAAAGATCACAGTTTCAGATACATCTTCAGCAGTGTTGGGGAGTAGTTAACTACAAGTAGCGGCGCTACTAACTTAACTACATTTTTCAGTAGCTTGGCAGTAGCTCAGTTGCTTTTTAAACAGTGTAGCTTTTCCAGTAGCTAACTAGCCTACTTTTTGCAGCAAGTAGCGGTGTAGCGCGAGCAAAAGCTACATTGCGTTTGTCGAGCCTGCGCGAATCAGTGCGATGCAAGGATATTCTTCTTCTTGTTAGATTACAAACTCATTTTTTGCCATTACCGCCACCTGTTGTTTAATCACGCATCTTGCGGCTAACGGTTCACTGACGTAAAGAAGTGCGTTGACACACCCATATTATGATTATCCATGATGGAGCAAGACGTGACGGCAGATTTGGAGGATGGAGAAACAACTAACGTCAATTACCCGTGGCCTTATTTGTCCAAGCTAAATCGGTATTTTTGAGAAAATGTTCTAAATGCAATTTATGTTGAATGTATATTTTGTTCTTGCAATGTTGTAGGCTATTTGTTGCAATTTTGCACTTTTGAAAAACAGTCTGAGATATTTGAGTGTTGTGTGTAAAAAAACAATACTCTATGAAATTATAATTGTATTGCATTGTTTTAAACATTAAATATTTTAATTAAAACATTCATCAGACACTTATTCAGTTATTTATAATATATAATTTATAACATGTTATAATAATAATAATAATATGTAATATAATAGCCTATTTATAATATGTTGTTCAAAAAGCAAAAGTAGTTTCAATGTAGCTAACTACTTTTTGATAGTAACTTGTAGTGTAGCTAACTACTTTTCCAAAAGAGTAGCTTGACTGTAGTTAAACTACTTTAACGTACGAGTAGCTTGTAGCTTGTCAAACTACAGTTTCAGAGTAGCTTCCCCAACACTGATCTTCAGAAGATGTTTTAGATTTAGTCCGAGAGCTTTCTGTCCCTCCATTGAACGTGTCGTAAGACATCATCAAAGTAGTCATGTGACATCAGTGGGTTATTACAATGTTTTGAAGCATCGAAAATACATTTTGGTCTAAAAATAGCACAAACTACGACTTTATTCAGGGCTGCCAATTCTCACGCTCTCTCACGCCACACCCCCGATTTCTCACGCTAAAGTCTAAAGCCGTCGGTAAAATGCCTGAAAGATGAGTTTATCTATAGATCCACCAGTTGAGCCACTCGTGATCGACTAGTTTTACCGCAAATTAGTTAAAATATCCTCTAATCCAGAGTGAACGCGCATGCGAGACAGATGTTGAGCTTCTAACGGCGCGGACGCAAAACCAGGACTGGAGTCAAAGCCCGTTCCTCTCTGCACTCTAAGCGTTCTGTTTTCACTCCAGTCTCATCCACTACGGGTTTTCCAGTCTCACTCAAAGGAAAAACTGCTCCGTGTTCAATAATCTTATGTTTTATTTTTTTATATATATATCAAACGTCTGAATTAAAAAAAAACTATATGTAATGGCTTGGAAAGTATTCAACACGAGTATTTGCAAACAGTTAGTAAAGTAGTCCATGTGACGGGTGTCCTCAGGTCTGACGGGCTTGGGACGACACGAGGGAGTCATTATTTATCACTTTAATTTTGGGGTGAACTAATTCTTGTTTTCTTTCTTCTAGTCAGATAGCAGACATTATGCCCTCCTGTGCATTATACGCAATGTTGATTTTTTTTTCTACGATAAATAACCGTGTTTGGATGTGATTTGATGTATAATGTACGACGCGAGTGTTAAAGCAGAAGACACTGACGTACAAACACTTTCTCGTGATTCACGCTGTCTGTGGCAGAACATGTCGACTGTCTTCACTGGAGTTTTACAGCGCTTGTTACCGCAGTAAAGTTATAGCCGGCGATCCATCACGGCTAACCGCTCCTCGGCGCATTGCTTAGCAACAGCTCGGCGAGTGCTCTTCACAGACAGCTTCTACTATAAAAAGCAATAACCTACACTACAGCCGTTTCAGTGTGTCAACCATAGACTGTAAAAGGTGTCAACACATCGTGAGCCCGGGTCACGTGATCACAGATCTGATCACATTCAGCTCAGTCGCGTCACTCACAGACAGGACAGGAGTGCACTGAGATCAGATCAGGAACAGACTTTAGTGAGCGAGCGCTGTCTGCTCCTATGATGCTTGTGCTTTTCTTCTTAATTAACTTGAAACATATGTTGTCCTAAAAGTTTGCTGTGTGAAACACACACACACACAAATTGTGGATATGATTGGAAAAGGTGAAATGGTCATAAATACGTGTTTTCCTCATGATCAAAAATGATTTTTAAAGAAAAATGAAAAAAAAAATAATTAATAATAATAATATACAGGGCTGCCAAATGATTAATCGTGATTAGTCACATCCAAAATAAAAGTTTTTGTTTACATAAACATATGTGGGTGTACTATGTATAATTATTTAATATATATATAAATACACACACATGCTTGTATATATTTAAGAAATATTTTCATGTATATACTGTATAGAGATTTATATATAATTTATAATATACATAAATATAAACATTTTATATATAAATAATATTTTTTTTAAATAAACATGCATGCGTGTGTATTTATATATATATATATATATACAAAATAATTATACACAGTGCACCCACATATATTATGTAAACAAAAACTTTTATTTTGGATGTAATTAGTCGTGATTAATTATTTGACAGCCCTATATATATATATATATATATATATATATATATATATATATATATTTAATTTTATTTTTATTTTTCCCATTTTTCTTTTGCAATCATTTTCACAATCATAAATATACATATATACAGTATATATATATATAGTATTTTTGGATGAATCCCACAAAAAATAAAAAAATAAAATTATTTAAATATATATGTTAATTCAATGTACACATTTTACTTATAGAAATAAATAATAATAACAATAATATCTTTTAAATTAAATAAAAGATATATTTCTTATAAATTAATTAATTAAAGTATATGTTTGTCATTGTTTTTCGATGCGAAATCAATCAATTTCATATGCCGAACTGGGAGAATAAAGTGCAGTAAATAAAAAAAAGTGTTTGTGTTACAAATGATTTTCGTATTCAATGCTTCAAACTGCAGGTTTAGAGCAGGTAAAATTAAAAAAAAGCATCTGAAACCAGAAGTTAAAAACAGCCAAATATGCTCTTATTAAAGATATGGGTTAATATTTGTGCGGGTCAAATGTCCTCATTAATATAGCTTTGGTTCTGTGTGGAAACATCAGAGTAGAGTTTGTGATCTTTGATTCTGTTTGTCTTGCAGAGATCTTCACGAGACCTGAGAGGATTCATCAGTGAGTCACCGAGTCTTCAGTCTGGATGAAGAGCTCATGCATTATTAATAACCTCCTCTATGATGTGTCTATGAACAAAGGCTCTCTGGAGCAGTGACACACACACACACACTCTCTTGAAAACCATCGGCAAACATGGAAAATATTCCAGAAGATGATAAGAACCCAATCAAATAGAAACACATCACAGTAATGAGATGTAATGAGGGCCGGATGGTCATATTCAATTTGTACACTATATTTAAAAAGTTTTTTTTACAGCAAGGATGCATTAAATTGATCGGCTAAAGACATTTATAATGTTATAAAATATTCTATTTCAAATAAATACTGTTCGTTTGAACTTTCCATTCATCAAAGAATCCTGAAAAATTAAATGTATGACTAATTCCACAAAAATATGAGCCGTTTTCAACATTGATAATAATCATAAAGGTTTTTTGAGCATCAGATCCTCATATTAGAGTGATTTCTGAAAGATTATGTGATGAAATAATGCTGAAAATCACAGGAATAAATTACACTTTACTATATATTCGCAGAGTAAACAGATGATTTACATTGGAATATTTCACAAATTTTAATGTATTTTTGATCAAATAAATGCAGCCTTGATGGCGATTATTATCTCTTCATTTCAGTCAGAAGCATCATTTCAACCAAATGATTAATGCAAGAATTACAAATCCTGTCCAAATAATCTATTCATATGGGCTTTCACTAAATGAACAAGGAAATAAACATATTTAATCATTTTCATTAATATGCACCAATATTTAATATTTTTTTATTAAATATTCATGAATCAATAAATATTTCACAATTTGTTCATTAATCATTAATATGTGATACTCTTCATTATGCACCGATATTTCTTTTTTTAAATAATTGAATTAATCATTTACATATTTTCATTTCTATCCACCAATATTTCAGTCATTTCATATTTATTCATTTTCATTTAGCATATAACAACTCATGCAGTAATATTGACCTAAAGATATTTCCTAAATAATAACAGAGACTTCAGTTAGTTCGTTTGATTCATTTGATAATCAGTTCACACGGTTTTAAGTGAATCAAAACTGATTCAATAATTCACTCACATTATGACTCAAACGTTCTACTGAATGAGAGACTCTTAAATCATCTCAGAGCGCTCTCAAACTCACGAGACATGAACCCAGATTAACGAACTTCACGGACCGATAATCACAATGGTCATGACTTTGCTTAATTAATCGCCATATCATGAATATTCAACATCAGTGTGTGTGTGTGAGCTCAAGGAAAAAGGAAATGAGCTTCACACTGTGATCAATTACCAGAGTCAGTGTGTGAAGCATTAGGAGCGAGAGATGCTTCATCTGCCAACACACACATCCATCACACACTGGCATCTCACCACAGGAGACTCACTCGGACAGATGAACAGAGAACGGGGGAAAAAGCCTCAGATGTCAGCTCAGCAAACAGTGATTCTTTAGAATGATTCACGGTGATTCTTTAGAACAATTCAAAATGAATCTTTAGAATGATTCACAATGATTCTTTAGAATGATTCACAGTGATTCTGAATGATTCACACAGTGATTCTTTAGAATGTTTAACTGTGATTCTTTTGACTGATTCACAGTGATTCTTTAGAACAATTCACAACGATTCTTTAGAATGATTCAGTAATTCTTTAGAATGATTCACAGTGATTCTTTTTATTAAATTAAAAGCAACTAAACTTAATGCATCACTGAAAAAATTAAGTGAAGTGACCTTGACAATTCCTCATTATTACTTAATTTTTTCAGATTTTTTTAGAACGATTCACGGTGATCCTTTTAGAATGATTCACGGTGATTATTTTTATTAAAATAAAAAGTAAATAAACCTAATGCATATAGAAATGAAGTGAAGTGAACTTGACAATTCCACATAATTTTGATTTTTTTTTAGAATGATTCACAGTGATTCTTTAGAATGATTCAGTATGATTATTAACAATGATTTACAGTGATTATTAAAATAATTCACAGTGATACTTTAGAGTGATTCACAGTGATTCTTTAGAATGAATCACAGTGATTCTTTTTATTAAATTAAAAGCAAATAAACTTAATGCATCACTGAAAAAATTAAGTGAAGTGACCTTGACAATTCCACATTACTAAATTTTTTACGATTTTTTTTAGAACGATTCACATTGATTCTTTGGAATGATTCACAGTGATTATTTTTCTTAAAATAAAAAGTAAATAAACCGAATGCATAACTCTAAAAATTAAGTGAAGTGAACTTGACAATTCCACATAATTTCGATTTTTTTAGAATGATTCACAGTGATTCTTTTAGAATGATTCACAGTGATTATTAAAATGATTCACATGCAAGACAGGTGAAATGTAAACCCTAAATATGCCTCAGTCCATATGAGTCAGACGTCGTGTCTTCATGTCTAGTGATCACTGGCGTCTGCTTCACACACACACACACACACACACACACGGGTGAGCTGGTCAGAGAGGATTCGACTGGTCTATTCTCAGCTGTCTCAATCACTCAACACGGCATGAAACGGAAGTTACGCAAGTGTTTTCTCCTCTATTGTGCCGTATATCCGAGTGAATCGCTCCTGGAATAAGAAGAACACACGTGGGCTCTTGATTTGAGTGGACGCTTGTGATTTGCTATTGGTGGATCTCATGTGATTGACAGGTTGCTCCGCCCTCACTGATTTAAACACAGTTAGAATGACTTTTAAAACGTTTATTAATTCAGCAAACTCTTCAAATTGACTATAAATCACACATTTTGATAAATGTGATAAACGTCATATGGAGTGAGTCTACACACTTTAAAAGGACAAAACTATTTATTCTGAAATGATAACTGGACAATGATGATGAATCAGTGGTCAGCTCTAACCTTGTTAGGAATAAATACAATTATTTCAACACTTGTATCCTGCAGCGACTCATTATCTGTAAATGTGAAGGCGTTGATGTGGACTTCAGTTTCAGTCAGACTGAATTAACCCTGAATTCTCCTGTTCACTGGATACAGTGAGATTGTAAACAGTTTTTGTTCGTGCTTCTTTCCTTTGATCACTGAGGCGGGAAGATCCTTTAACGCTCCTCAAACGTGTAGCGTCTCGTCCAGGATTCAGATGGATGTCCCAAACACACACACACACACGTTAGGTGAAGCACTGCCGCCCGTTCCTCATGTGTCACACGAGTTCAGACCTGCTTTAAAAAATGACCAGCTGGCAAAAATATGTTCCAAGAACGTATAAAAGTGCAATTTAAACTTTGAGCGAACATTCCATTTTAGAATTTTGCAAACATCATGAGATTGTTACTTTTGAATGTTCTTAGAACATTCCGAAACTATAACATTTAAAAAAAATGTTTCAGGTTAAATAAAAAGTTCCATGAATGTTTTTAGAACATTATTAAAGGTCAGACAACTTTGTTCCTGGAAAAACGTTTGTTCATAACTTTCTAAGAACGTTCCCCACACTCTTAGAAGAAAAGGCTCTATATGGAACCTTAAAAGGTTCTATCAGCGCTACGTATTTGGAACCCCTAAAAGGTTCTATAGAGAAGCCTTTATAAGGGTTCAATATTAAGAACAGTTTAGGGATCTTTAACCAGGAAAAAGGTTCAAGCTTTTGGGTTCTTTCTGTCCTTTCTGGATTCAATATTTCATATTATTGACAAACATCAAGACCCTAAAATGTCTTTATGAATGCATGTGAATGATCACAAAGTTCAAGATATGGGGGTTAGAAAATGTCAATATTTATATCATTTTTTGCAGTTAATCAATATCACACGAAGAGCGCCGTTTCAGTTTCTCCTCCAAAAATCAGCATGATTAAACTGTGATATTAACCCTTTGGGGTTCTTCGGGGCAATAATGACCCAAAGCATTTAAATAAAAAAATGTTAAAAATCGTAGCTTCATCGGAATGGTCCGAAACTTGGTGACTTTATTGATACTTGGTATATGAACACCCATAAAAATTGGGGACAGGATTTGAAAAGTCTAAGTGGTCTTAAAAAAATAGTCACACTCAGGACCTTCGGGTCAAAAATGACCCGCATAGGAAATGAATGGGAAATCAGCAAAAATGTGAAAATACTGAGTTTTTTTGTGCGTACAATCTACAAATCAGCAACGATCTTGAAAAAAAGCACACAACAGTGACGGGGTGAATCTATAAAACATCAAGAGTGCAAAACAGACACATCCACACACACACATCCACACACACACCAAAAAATTCAAATTATGTGTTTTGCATTTTTAAAAAGCTCAGTTTGTCCACGAAATGGCATCCATCTAATTTCAAAAAATGCTTTTATGAGACCTAGGCTTGACTCCAAAATGAAATACAGCTTTAAAATTTTTTTTTTTTTTAATATTTTTTAAAATATTTTTTCTATTATATTCAATGAGGGGAAATTTGGTCATAATTATTGCATTAATAATAATTATAATTTTTTTTTAATTTTTGAAATTTTCTCAAAACACCCAAAAAAGAAAAGAAAAAAATATTATAAAAACAAGTAAAAAAAATATATGATTTTCTTTTTAAAAATATGAATCCCGCCCTTCGGGTCAATTTTGACCCGAAGGCCCCAAGTGTGACCGTTAAACGAAGAACCCCAGAGGGTTAACAGTAATGGGCGTAAAGTATCCGGACAACGTGTCGTGCTCTACAGTTTAGCCAATCACAACACACTGGCGCAAACTAACCAATCAGAGTCCACTGCCTGTTTCTGGGGGAGTGGTTTCATAGACTCAGGAAGTCAACCACTCGTTCAGAGGACAGAGGAGAAAGAGGCTTACAATAAAGGTGAAATTTATGAAAAAAAAGAATTTTCAAAAAGAAAAACCACAAATACATGTTATATTGCATCCCATAAACACAATCATGCAAAGAAAAAAAAAGCAATAAACCACCCCTTGATTTCTAGAGAACCTGATTATTTGAAAATATTAATTTCAAATGAGGGAAATCTCGATCATATAATTCACTTGAAGAGCATCTGAACTTTTTCCTGGCCATAAATGAGGATATCATTTTCTCTGGCGCACACACTCGCGGCTGACACACACACACACACACACACACTTCATTAGGTGATTAATAAGCGGTTGATCCTGAGGACGTGATAAGGTCATGGAGCGGCTGGAGACGGATCTGGTGTAATAGACTCCCGCTGAGTTTAACGAGTCTAATGAGACGATATATATGAAGATCTATTCTATATTACATGTGCATGAGACATTTTTATATTATTAAAAGACTCATATTTGTATCTTGTTTGTGATTCCTGCTTCACCAGGAATGGGGGAAATCACAATCTTTAACAGAATTAACTTGCACACAGTCGTTCTGTCGTCTGATTGATAGTTTCGATTTTTTTATCGGGTTTTCGCTGTCAAATCTGCACTGATTATAAGAATAACTTTGATATTGTTAGTAATATTTCAACTGGGCTGAAGTGACTGATGGTTTACGTAATTATCCAGATACATTTATTATAAAAATCATGAGTATCAAATTTGACATTCAGGCTTTTGAGGAGGGTTTATTTGTTCATATCTCAATCATCATTGTATTGCATTATTTTAAAACTACAGATCATAAAACTTAGTATTAAAAATAAATAAAGACATATTATTGGCAGATATTTATATGCATTTTATGTAGCCTATTTTCTATACTGTTATGAAGATCTCATTGTTTTACATTTCATCTTACTTTTTGTCCATATAAAAATCAGCATCTGCCAGAAATGATATATTTTTCCTCAGTTTGGCCTCCGAATAAAGTTTTTTCCTCCATATTCTAACTATAATAACATGCTATATTATCCAAAAAGCCTGATTTTTCAACAAAAAAACACACTTTTTCATCTTAAGGATCAATAGTGTTCCATGGTTAGTTATTCTCGGCGAAAACTCAACCTATCGACGCCAAATTTTTATCGAGTGGACCGAGACCTTTCGAAAGAGACCACCCCCAGCCTCGTGGGCCCCCAAAGCCCCTCTAGAAGCGAAAAACCTAAATATCTAAGCGAAAACTCAACTCAACCGGGCTCCTTCGAACCGTCTCGCCAAACTGAACAAAACCATATGCGTTTCGTCATTTTTGGTGGAGTATTCGCGGAGATTAGCCGTTTGCCGCGCTCTGAAATGGTGCCACGAGCTCGGGAGAAAAATCGCAAATATCTCCGCGAAAAATCAACGTTTCGACGCCAAATTTTTATCGAGTGGAGAACGGACCGAGACCTTTCGAAAGAGACCACCCCCAGCCTAGTGAGCCCCCGGGTGCCCGAGATCCAGGCCCCCAAAGCCCCTTCAGAAGCAAAAACGGAAATATCTCAGCGAAAACTCAACATATCTGTCGGATACCGGGCTCCTTCGAACCGTCTCGCCAAACCGAACAAAACCATATGCGTTTCGTCATTTTTGGTGGAGTATTCGCGGAGATATTAGCCGAAAACCGTCGGCCGCGCTCTGAAATGGTGCCGCGAGCTCGGGAGAAAATCGCAAATATCTCCGCGAAAAATCAACGTTTCGACGCCAAATTTTTATCGAGTGTAGACCGGACCGAGACCTTTCGAAAGCGACTACACCCAGCCTCGTGAGCCCGAGATACAGGCCCCGGAAGCAATAAACGCAAATATCTCGGCGAAAACTCAACGAGACCGGGCTCCTTCGAACCGTCTCGCTGGATTGAATTGAATTGAACAAAACGATATGCGTTTCATCATTTTTGGTGGAGTATTCGCGGAGATAATAGTTAATAATTATTAATAATAACGTATATGCATAAATAAAACATTACACAGCGATAGACAAAGCATAATCAAACATTCTGCACAAATAACTCTACGTATGTGGGGCACAACATATTTCATGTTAATTGTTGATCATTCATCATCCAGTTGCACAAAACAGTTGCGAAGCACTCATCTGTGCACCTGCGGCCGATCAAATAGCTATTAAAACGCATCGAGAGTCGGATACTGAGCTGAACATTCCCACAGTTAGACTTCAGTTATTAGTATTCATAGCTGTTACATAAACTCTCAGTCCTCTAAAACGACAGAGGTTAATGAGTCCTCGGCTCAATGCATTAGAGGTTGAGTTTAATGAGAAGAGTGCAGTATTTTCATGTTTGACTCTGACGTTCTTCATGTTCCTATTGTGAGCCGATCCAGCTGTGTTCCACTTAAAGGATTAGTTCACTTCAGAACTAATATTTCCTGATAATTTACTCGCCTAAAGTCACCCAAGATGTTCATGTCTTTCTTTCTTCAGGTTTTTGAGTGACTCCATATAGTGACTTCAATGGGGTCCAAAGGGTCCAGATGTGAGTTTCAGTGCGGCTTCAAAGACTCGACAACATCCAGTCGAGGAATAAGAGTCTGATCTAGACAAACCAGCCGACATTTATAACAAAATACACACTCATACTCAGTGTTTGAACTATAGATCTGGACCTTCGACCCGTTGGACCCCATTGAAGACACTATATATGGACTGAAGAAAGAAAGACATGAATTTCTTGGATGACATGGTGTTGAGTAAATTATTATTATTCTGAAGTGAATTTATATGTGAATGAGTTTCTTTATTCTGCTGAACACAAATGAAGATATTTAGAAGAATGTCAAATACTAAACAGTTATAATATTTAATATTTTTTCCCATACTATGGAAGTCAATGGGGTCCATTGACTGTCTGATTACCAACATTCTTCAAAATATCTTCATTTATGTTCAGTAGAAGAAATAAACTCATTCAGATTAGATTAGAACAATCTGAGGGAGAGTATAACAGAATATTCCTTTAAAGAGGACAAACTGAACAATATTTATGCATTTTAAACATGATGATCTACGTCCTAAACGCCGTCCCTGACTGAGCGCGGTTATATATATCTCATCCGTGGCCTAGAAGAGAGATGTGTGAAAGCATGAGCACAAACACAAAGCGTCCCGATCGCCCTCATTCCTCCCTCTCGGAGACACCCACAATGCACTGGGGCAAACGGGTCGGGTCAAACATTCCTTCTGCCACATTCAACGTCTTTACGGTTCTCGGAGGAGAAACAACACGCTTTATGACGGTCTCAGCTTCAACATCGCTTCTCCCAGACTCACACTGATTTCAGAAGAGTGTTGGGACATTATTACACACACATTTGTCATTTCAACTCACAGATAAAATATGATCTAAGAACATTTTGCTAACATTTGCACATAATAAAACTTAGAACTTGTACTCTGAACATTCAGAAAAAACATTCAGAATTTTTTTTTTTTTTTTAAATGTAAGTTTTTTTTTCCCCGGAAAAAAATAAATAAAAAATGTTAGACGACCGATCCATTAATTTTCATGAATAAATTATAAATGTTTTTGTGCTAAAGTTGAGAACATTTCTACAGACTAGACAACTTAATGAACATGTTCATAATTTGCAATAACGTTCTGGTCGTACACATTATCTGAACTGACAATGTTTCAGGGTTTATTTGCCATTTTAATACACACTCACACACACTTCAATATTTTTACCAAACAAAAATATGTTCAAAGAACATTTTTCTAACATTTCCATTAAGTTATAAAATGTAATTTCGGAATTTTCTCCTAAGCTTCAAAATGTTGGCTTTTAAATATTTGTTTACTGGTCACGCAAACATTCTATTTTTACATTCTATTACTTTTGAATGTTCCGAACATTCCAAAACAAGCAACATTTAAAAAATCCTATTCAAACAAGACATTTGATATTTTACATAACGATATTAACTCTTTTGAGAACATTATAGACTAGATAACTTCAATCAAACCTATTAATGTTACTGAAACGTTTGTTCATAGGCCATCAATGTGTACTTACATTTATGAGTCATTAAATCATGTTTAATTTGGACTTCTCTGTGCATGCTCTTTGAGGTGGTGACCATAGACCTCCATTATAACGGTTTGACCTAAAAATATCAAAATTGAAAATACTGCGGAAACAAAGACACCTACATCTTGGATGCCCTTGAGGTAAGATAAAACACACCGAAAATTAATTTCAAAGTGAACTATCCCTTTAATAACCAATAAATGTGCAGCACTTTCTGCTCTGTTAAATAAATGTTACAATGATTTTCCCCAAAATTCATTCAGAAAATGTCTGATAATACCCAATCAGACAGTTTTGCACAGTCTCAATCATAAGGCCTAATTCAGATCCATTCTGTTATGACACAGATACAGTAATACACACTCCAGCACTGCTTTCCACCAATATAAGCAGCACAACCGCTTTCAATATTGATATAATAATCATAAATGTGTCTTGATCATCAGATCCTCATATTAGAGTGATTTGTGAAGGATCATGTGACACTGAAGACTGGAGTAATGATGCTGAAAATCACAGGAATAAATTAAACTTCACTATATATTCACATAGAAAACAGTGATTTTAAATTGTAAAAATATTTCAGAATTTTACTGTTTTTTCTGCATTATTGATCAAATAAATGCAGGCTTGGTGAGCAGACTTATAATGAATTAAAAAACAAGTGCGTTTTGATTGTATGGAGATCGTCTTTCCTCAGAGGGAGAACCTGACGCCTGAACTCCCGTCAGACAGAGAGAATGCTGGGAAACGAGCATCAGCACAGATTTCATTATGAGCGGGAGAAGTGAGCAGGTAATCTGCAGATCAGCTTTTGTCTGGCGTCTCTTACAGATCCTGATCTGAACAAAAGCCTTCAGACGAATCACTCCTGCATTCATACACACCGACAAAACACTCATTAATACACACGCTGGGAGAAACGCAGATGCTAGAGTCACCGCAATACACATTTAAACACAGTAAATATGGTAAACGCTTATCAAAAACCCATCAAATTAGGCCAAATATTTAATAAGTCACAGTTAATTGTTTTTATATTAGAGCTGTCAAATGATTAATCGTGATTAATCGCATCCAAAATAAAAGTTTGTGTTTACATTAATATATGTGTTCTGTGTATAATTATTTTATATATATATATATATATATAATACACACATGCTTTATATTTAAGAAATATTTATAGATTTATATATAATTTATATTATATATAAATATAAATATTTTATATATAAACAATATTTTTTTCTTAAATATACATGCATGTGTGTGTATATATATATATTTATATACACAAAATAATTATACACAGTGCACCCACATATATTAATGTAGACACAAACTTTTATTTTGGATACCATTAATCGTTTGACAGCACTAATATAGCGCTTTATACAAAGTTTCAAAGCAGCTTCAAAATATAATATCACTGTTAAAACTGTAACATTTATCAATTATGAAACAGGGTAATTATCATTATCTCAAACAAAAACCAGAAAAAAAACTTCTGTAAATGGAAATAAAATAATAAAAAATAATGAAATAAAACACTAAATTAAATAGTTGCCAATGCAACATTTTTCCTTTTCATTTAGTTTAAGGGCCCGTTCACATATCGCGTCTTTTGCGCGCTCATGTTCATTATTTTAAATGGAGGCGCGCGGTATGCGCGCTCATAATGGAAGCGACGCGGTCGCGGTGCGACGCGCTCGTTTTTTCCAGGCGCGTCCGTGCCGCATCGAGATAAAAACATCTCAACTTTTCAGAATGCCGCAAGCGCACCGTAGGTCACGTAGGTAGGTCTACAGAGAGTGCGGCTGATGGTTACTTAGCAACGACAGACGCCACCGGAGCGCAACCGCCCTAGCGCTTCTTTGAAAAAAGGATAAAAACGCACACGCCTAGCGTTATCTACGCGTTTTTAGACGCGATGTGTGAATCGGGCCTAACAAAGTACTAAAATAGCTCTAAAATTAAATTAAAATTATTAATAAATTAAACTAAATTAAATTAATAATTTAGTAATTTAAAATAAAATATTAAATATAAAATAAATAATTTAAAAAATAATTTATAATTTAAAATAAATAAATTAAATTAATTATATATATATATAGTGATAAATCTAAAAAAGGACACTAAAAATAAAAAATGTATTTAAATAGCAATGGAAAATGTACAAATTATACAAACTAATTCAAAATATTTATAGCATCTCAATACTACAATTTCACAAAATCATAACACTTGTGAAAAATTCAGATTCAGCAGTAAAGCAGCTTAACGAAGACAACAGAGCCATAATTCAGTTCAGCTCAATAACTACGTCTCCTGAAGAACAAACTTGTTTCATAATTGATGAACTTTACAGATACTGAGCTGAATAATGAGACTATTACAGCAGAATTTCTCTCATATTTGATTCTGTTATTTGCCTTTTTAATAGTGTGAATCTGCTTTGAAACAATATGTATCTATAAAGCGTCATCATCATCATCCCAGAGTGAATGACCGATGCGTTCTCTCTGTAGCCGCGTTACATCTGAGACAGTTCAGATCGTGATGTAGCCGCCATCTGGACACACACACACACACACACACACACACACACACACACACACAGCCAGGTTTGGGTTTCCCTGAGGATCTCTCGCTCCAGATGGCACAACGGGACGGGGCGAGACACTATCACTGGACACCTCCAGATTGGAGGAACAGATGGACCCAGATCTGCCCTGACTGGACACCTGAAGGACCAA
This sequence comes from Cyprinella venusta, assembly GCA_038021265.1. NCBI lineage: Eukaryota > Metazoa > Chordata > Actinopteri > Cypriniformes > Leuciscidae > Cyprinella > Cyprinella venusta. Next base: position 37,747,094 of record CM075867.1, on the reverse strand, counting down.
CATCAGTTCAGACAACACAAGTCCACTGAAAACTGATCCTTCAGCATCACACACACTCTCTCAAGGGTTTCGTCAGGCTAACTCTTTATATCTGGCATGAACATGTTTTAAACTGAGATATTCCAAAATGATGACACGTTTAGTCATGTGACATATACACTCAGAAAAAAAGGTACAAAAGCTGTCACTGGGGCTGTACCTTTTCAAAAGGTACACTTTTGTACCCAAAGGCTGCATATTAGTACCTTAGTGGTACATATTAGCACCTAAAATGGACATATTACCACCTAAAAAGGACAAATTAGCTCATGAAATTGACAAATTAGCACCTAAAATGTACATAATAAAACTTGAAATGTAAACATTAGTAGCTAAAATGTACATATTAGCACCTAAAATGAACATATTAGCACATGAAATTGACATATTAGCTCCTGAAATGGATATATTAGAACCTAAAATGTACATATTAACACCTAAAATGTACTTATTAACTCATGAAATGGACAAAAGTTTACCTTTTGAAAAGGTACAGCCCCAGTGACAACTTTTGTACCTTTTTTTTCTGAGAGTGTATTGTGTCCATATCAGATTTTGTTGAAATGTTTATCCATGTTTAAACAGGATTATTTTTGTTAACTAAAACCATAAAAACAAACATTTCCCATCACACTTTAGTTTAGGGTCCAATTCTCACTATTAACTACGACTTTTGCCTCAATTAACTCCTAATTTCTGCCTATTAATACTAAGTAAGGTCATTTTTGAGTTTAGGTATAAGGGATGTGGAATATGATCAAGCAGAATAAGGCATTAATATGTGTTTTACAAGAACTAATTAATTGCATGATAATAAGCAACTAGTAAATAGTGAGAATTGGTTAGGGATGGGCAACGATTAATCGCGATTAATTGCATCCAAAATAAAAGTTTGTGTTTACATTATATATGCGTGTGTATTGTGTATAATTAATTCGTATATATAAATACCCACACACACATGTGTGTATGCAAGATTTATGTGCATGTATATATTTTAGGGCTAATCGCGATTAATCGTTGTTTTTATCTGTTTTTTTAATTAATTGTTGTTTTTTTTAATCCGTTTACTGTTACATATATTTTAGTGCCTTTTTTGTCTCCCAGTGTTTTCTTAAAATGAATAAATAAATCATAAAAAAAATAATTTGTTTTGCTGAAAATTAAAAAAAAAACGAATTTGCTGGAAATTATATAATTAGTATTATACATAATGCTATAGCAATAATAAACTAATAAAATGTGTTTGTGTATAAATATGAACTAAAATGATCAGATATGGAGCATCATCACATGCAGGAGTGTGTATTCTCTGTAACGGACGCTGCAGTCAGTGTGTGCTGATATAAAGCGCTTTAACCATGTTTAAACACTTCAAGAATTAATTAGTGGTGTCAATAACTCACACCACAGCCAAATAAAGCGTAATTGCATGTGTCTGTCAGTGAGCGCCAGCACTTCACTGGAGTGGACCCGACCGGTGTGGTGATGATGATGATGATGATGATTACAGTCTTCACTCATTACTGACAATGATCCAAACGTTCCTCTGAAGGACTGAGATCCACAGGCTTTCAGTCAAATATTACAAACAGAGCAACATTAGAAATCAATCATATACTAGTTATTTGGACACACACTCTTATATATGAAGAGTTCAGATGCAAAAGCCTCTAAGTGCTATTTGAACTTTTCTTCTGATGATCATTTTTATCAAGCTTGTATATATCGTTCAGTAATTTCACTTAAATGGCAATGAAGATTACCTAATATATTTATTGTCTTTTAACTGAAATTACTGAACTTAAATATACAAGCTTGATAAAAAATCTAGAAGAAAATTTCAAATGGCATTTAGAGGCTTTTGCATCTGAACTCTTCATATATATATATATATATATATATATATTAGGGCTGTCAAAACGATTAATCTTGATTAATCGCATCCAAAATAAAAGTTTGTGTTTATGCAGGTGCACTGTGTATAATTATTTTGTATATATAAAAAACACACATGCATATATATTTAAGAAAAAAAATATTATTTATATATAAAATATTTATATTTATATATAATATAAATTATATATAAATCTATATACAGAATATACATGAAAATATTTCTTAAATATATACAAGCATGTGTGTGCATTTATATATATACAGTATATAATAATTATACACAGTGCCCCCACATATATTATGTAAACACAAACTTTTATTTTGGATGCGATTAATCACGATTAATCGTTTTGACAGCCCTTATATATATATATATATATATATATATATATAAATATATAATCTATCTCCTATGGTATATGTTGGTATTATGTTGGAAATGCAAGTTAATTTACTACGACACAATCATTTAAAAAAGAAAAACTTTGTTTTTTCTAATTAAAATTATTATAAAACAACTCTTCAAATGTTTGGGATAGATGAGGTTTTCTCTCTTATATTCAGCAGGGCTGCATTCATTTCCTCAAAATACAGTAAAAACGCAAATACTGTGGAATATCAATTTAAAATCACTGTTTTCTATGTGAATATACAGTAAAGTGTAATTTATTCCTGTGATTTTCAGCATCAGTGTCACATGATCCTTCAGAAATCACTGTAATATGAGGATCTGATGCTCAAGACACATTTATGATTATTTTGATCACAGGAATAAATGATATTATAAAAACACTATTTTA
>CM075867.1:37504353-37739353 GCA_038021265.1 Cyprinella venusta | reverse complement strand
TAAGATGGATAATTTTACATGGTTTAATTTTTTTGGAAAACCCAGTTTTAAAATAAAAACAAAAATCACTTTAAGTGAACAGTTGAGAAAGAAAGGGCATGTGTAAAATTTAGGGCTGTCAAAACGATTAATCGCATCCAAAATAAAAGTTTGTGTTTACATAATATATGTGGGGGCACTGTGTATAATTATTTTGTATATATAAATACACACACATGCTTGTAAATATTTAAGAAATATTTTCATAGATTTATATTATACATAAATATAAATATTTTATATATAAATAATATTTTTTTCTTAAATATACATGCATGTGTGTTTTTATATATATAAAAAATAATTATACACAGTGCCCCCACATATATTATGTAAACACAAACTTTTATTTTGGACACGATTAATCGAGATTAATCGTTTTGACAGTCCTAGTAAAATTATAATGGATCCGTGCGTCAGGTCTTAAAGTGACAGGAGCCTAATAACCCTGCTGCCAAATGATGAGATTATATTAAATATCTACTGTATATGAGAGATTTTTCTAATGGTATCAATGTCAAAATGGTGGCCAGTAACCTTGGAAAACCTCTAGCCACAGTACCTGGTGAGCAAAAAATTATTTTGACCTGCGGCTCATCTTACCCCAGTCCACCTGATGAAGACCTGCGGCTCAAACCATTAGCGGCCCGCGGGCTCATCATCTTCTCCCACACAACGCATTCTTGCTCTCATCTCTGAGGAAAGACAGAGCGTTTCCAAGAGCAAAACCCAAATTCTCCCACACACTTTCAGAGAGGGAAACACACACACACACACACATACACACAGGGAATGTTCCAGTCTCTACTTCAGCTGTGTGTAATGTCACAGACAGACACATTCGTCTGTCTCAGTCACACACACACACACACACACACACTGAAGATCCTGACAGTATTCCGGCTGAATCCTCAGAGTGAGTGAGAGACGTTGATCTACACACTGCTGCTCAACACACACATTTATACACATATTCTGGTGATATTTACGTCTGTGATATGAGGAAAAACATGTTCTCTTTTTACCAGAACTCACACTACCGTTCAGAAGTAAAAGATTAATGTTTGTGCTTATGTTTTACTCATATTATATATTTTATTGAATTATACTTCATTTATACTGTCATTTGTAAAGTTTATTATACTGGTTTATTTGATTCTTGAATGGAAATCAACAAAATCATCGTTTAGAGAAAAGTTTGATTAAAACTAGTGCTGTCAAACGATTAATCGTGATTAATCGCATCCAAAATAAAAGTTCTTGTTTACATAATATATGTGGGTGCACTGTGTATAATTATTTTATATATATAAATACACACACATGCTTGTATATATATATTAGGGCTGTCAAACGATTAATCGCATCCAAAATAAAAGTTTGTGTTTACATAATATATGTGGTTGCATTGTGTATAATTTTTATTTTGTATATATATATATATATATATATATATATATATATATATATATATATATATATATATATATATATATAAATTCACACACATGCATGTATATTAAGAAAAATATATTATTTATATATTAAATATTTATATATAATATAAATTATATATAAATCTATATACAGTTTATACATGAAAATATTTCTAAAATATTTACAAGCATGTGTGTGTGTTTATATATCTAAAATAATTATACACAGTGCACCCACATATATTATGTAAACACAAACTTTTATTTTGGACGCGATTAATCGTTTGACAGCCCTAATATTTAAGAAATATTTTCATGTATATACTGTATATAGATTTATATATAATTTATAATATATATATAATATCAATATTTTATATATAAATAAGATTTTTTTCTTAAATATACATGCATGTGTGTGTATTTATACATACAAAATAATTACACACAGTGTACCCACATATATCATGTAAACAAAAACTTTTATTTTGTATGCGATCACTCGTCAGCCCTAATTAAAACAATAATACTGCTTTAATATTAATAATTTATCTCCTGGCAAAAACATCATAACACAAACTAGTGGTCAAAAGTTCACAATAAATCAGATTATAATTAAGTCTCTCACCAAGGCTGCATTTATAATCAATAACATAGTAAAAATGTTGAAATATTATTGCAATTTACAATAACTATTTTCTATGTGAATATATAAGTGTAATTTATTCCTGTGAATTTTCACACGAGTCGTCACATATCACTCTAATATGAGGATCTGATGCTCAAGATTTATGATTATTATTAATATTAATATTGAAAAGGGTAGATTTGAACGTTAAGCTTTCTGGATGTACGCTGGGAAGGGCTTTGTCCCGCTCCTCGTTTGACTCGACGGTGATTCATTATTCTGTTTACGCTCATTTCCATAATCACAATGCGGTTTGTGTGGGAAGGTTTGACCTCTGACCCCTGGTGACCCCTTGACCCCACAGTTCTGCTCCTCTGGGAATCACGGATGTAACGGCAAATCCATGTAAATCAATAATGAAATTTGTTGTAGCATATTTTATCATTGATTATTCGGGGGTGAGCGCTTGCGATTACTTTTATGATTTACACTTTTATTGCTTTAAAGACTCTAATATTATTGATTTGACTTTTTTACAGCAGAATTTGCTGCCTAACGTTTGCTATCTGCTGGTTTTCCTCCTCTATTGTGTCGTATATCCGAGTGAAACACTTCTGGAATGTGGGCGGGGCTTAATTTTGTCTGTGAGGAATTGATTGGATGGTTGTGGTTTGCTATTGGCTGATCTGATGTGATTGACAGGTTGCTCCGCCCACATAATCAGAGAAGAGAAGCTGTGAGAGGAAGTTATTCTGATTCAAGATGATTTTTTTAAATAAAAGATAATTCATAAATACTGCAATATTACATAAAGAATGAAGAATTGTACATCTATTCTACTCGTCTTACTAATTACAGTGAGATGTGCAGAATAAACCATGTGTTCTCATCAACAATCACTCATTAGAGACTCAAACTAATAATGAACACACTGGATCATTGAGGGGGATTCCCAGCATGTCATGTTGCCATGGTTACTGCCCATTAAGTGACATTACTGAGCACGTGCGGCGAATTCAGTCATTTTACAGTATAACACGAAATGTCACAAATTTAGATGAATGAATCAAAAGTAGGGCTGCACACTTGAAATTTACTCCATTTAAAAACATTTAAACGGAAAACATAGAATTTCGGGGGGGGGGGGGGGCATTTTATAGGGGCTATTATTACAAAAAAATGGATTATTAAATTATTAAGATTTAGGAAATTTAAGAAATAATTATCTTAATTATTAAATTATTAAGATTTAATTATCAATTCAAGAAATTAGATGTGCTTTTTGATTAATAATTTAATTAAACAATTCAAACGAAATCCAGAAAAATTAAACTGTTTTATAAATAAACTGTTTCATGATTTCAATTAGACATGCCTTTTTAATTACTAGAATTCAACTAAACTATTAAAGTGGAATCCAGAAAAAAAAATGAATTTGGGAAAATATAAAACAGAATTTTTATTTATTTATTTATTTTTATTTATTTATTTATTTATTTTGGGGGGGGGAGTGATCAACTTAATAAACTTAATGTAATTTATAACAATTTTAATTAATTCAATTGCATAAGTTCTAGGATTTCAATTAATTATACATGCTTTAAAAGAAACACTAAAGAGGAATACATAAAATAAAAACCGATAGAAGTTACAGAAGAATATTTTGAGGGAGATTTCATAGGGACTTAATGTAATAATTGATTAGAATTTTTACAAAAAACAAACTGTATAAGTTTCATGATGTCAATTAATCAGACGTGGCATTTAAATACTAAAATTAATAAATAGCGTATAAATATTGAAACAAAAAAGCATCAAAAAAAAATAATAATTTTTTTTTAAATAAAAAAAAAATTATAATTTTTTTTTATCACAATAAGAAAAAAAAATCAACTGATTTATGGAAAAAAAAAATCAGTTTCCCAGCAGCAGAATTAAGGGGTCGATGCAGAGCCCAGAAACCGCCCGGATCAAATTAATATTTCACATGCAATTATTTATTTATATGATAAGTATCCCAGTAATATGCAGGATAATGTCCAGTCAGATGCTCTGTGTCAAGATTTGATCAGAGTTTATCAAGCAATAATTCCAGAATAATCCTGCTCATCTTTAGTGAATAAACTAAAAGACTAGGTTGTGAATTAAATCATGGAGAGTCACACTAAAGACGTCTACATGTCTGAAGCTTTTCTCCATCCAGAAGAAGACAAACAGCGACAAGAGACGCGGCAGGAATACAGATGAGCTCTCGATGCACAGTGTAAACAAGCAAACACTCATTACGCAGAGATGACACAAGTTCATGTTCACCAGCCTCTACTGTCCACTGCAGACCAACAATTCATTAGGCCAGACTCCCAGACGAAGATAATGAGGAGGAGGAACGTGGTGTGTCCAAACATGCATCTGTAAAAGAGCTGATAGAGTCGGCCAGCTCTCACACGCATGCAAATCAATTCTGATGGTCACAGCGCCAACATTCATAACTCCACGAGAACATCTCACACAGAACACAAACTTTTATTTTGAATGTGATTAATCGCGATTAATCGTTTGACGGCCCTAGTTTTTACACAATTTAAATTTATATTGACCATTTCTTAATTAGTTCAGTTTTGGTTATTTTTTGGTTTTAGGCGGGGCTCATTTGCATATTCATAGAACCGTGCATACTAAATGAGGCGAGGGTGTCGAGTTACATTCAAGATATTTGAAGGCATGAAGAATTTTAAAATAAAAGTTTAAATGTGTAATTTTGGTGAGTTTTAAGGGATTAAATGATTGACCACAGGGGGACTGTAATATTGCTCGGGACTTATTTGAGTGAGTACAATGTAACTATGATACATTGTAACTATTTCTCTTTTAGTTAATTTTTTCCATCTTATAGCGATGTCAGTCAGTAACATTAATCCGTTCATCCGATAATGAGTTCATTAAACGAGAGCAGAGAAGCCAATGATTTGCTTTGCGTTTCAAATAAATAGTCGTTTATTTCTGGTTCGCAGTTGGTTTTCACTCTTGTAATGGAGATGGTTCCTCTAAATGAGCTAATGAGTGTGTGTTCCTCTCCCAACAGCACAAAAATAGCAGAAATGGTGGGACTCTCGGGACGTGTCCCAGCTGTGTCGTCGCATTGTTTACTCTGAGATGACAAATGAGGAGCGTCTGAAACCACAACGTCATCAGCATTCACAGCATCTTAATGACCGACATTACCAGGGTTATTACCGTGCAGGAAAAATTATTTACATGATTCGAGCTTGCAGTGACGTGATTGGCTCTTCGACCGCCGTCGGTGTGTGAAAGGGTGAATGTGAGGCAATATGTAAAGCGCTTTGCTGGCCATTAGATCTATGATAGCGCTATATAAATGCAGTCCATTTACCATTTTTATTCAGAAGGCGGGGCTTATTACGCCATCTTATGCTTTTAAATTTGAATATGTATTGGCTTCTGTATAATATTTTTTTCATTGTAATTGGTAGTAATTGTTCTTTATGGAAGCTTGTTTCCGCCATAGAATGAAAAATATAAAAGGTAATTGCGATTTTTATCTCACAATTCTGACTTTTTTTCTCACAATTGTGAGTTTACATCTCGCAATTCTGACATTATTATCAGAATTGCGAGATGGAGAGTCAGAATTGTGTGATATAAAGTCAGAATTGTGAGATATAAAGTCAGAATTGTGAGATATAAAGTCAGAATTGCGAGATATAAAGTCAGAATTGAGAGATATAAAGTCAGAATTGTGAGATATAAAGTCAGAATTATGAGCTATAAAGTCCCAATTGTGAGATATAAAGTCAGAATTGTGAGATATAAAGTCAGAATTATGAGATATAAAGTCAGAATAACTAGATATAAAGTCCCAATTGTGAGATATAAAGTCAGAATTATGAGATATAAAGTCAGAATTGTGAGATATAAAGTCAGAATTGTGAGATATAAAGTCAGAATTGAGAGATATAAAGTCAGAATTGTGAGATATAAAGTCAGAATTGTGAGATATAAAGTCAGAATTGTGAGATATAAAGTCAGAATTATGAGATATAAAGTCAGAATTGTGAGATATAAAGTCAGAATTGTGAGATATAAAGTCAGAATTGTGAGATATAAAGTCAGAATTGTGAGATATAAAGTCAGAATTATGAGATATAAAGTCAGAATTGTGAGATATAAAGTCAGAATTGTGAGATATAAAGTCAGAATTGTGAGATATAAAGTCAGAATTATGAGATATAAAGTCAGAATTGTGAGATATAAAGTCAGAATTATGAGATATAAAGTCAGAATTCCGAGATATAAAGTCAGAATAACTAGATATAAAGTCCCAATTGTGAGATATAAAGTCAGAATTGTGAGATATAAAGTCAGAATTATGAGATATAAAGTCAGAATTGTGAGATATAAAGTCAGAATTATGAGATATAAAGTCAGAATTGAGAGATATAAAGTCAGAATTGTGAGATATAAAGTCAGAATTGTGAGATATAAAGTCAGAATTGGGAGATATAAAGTCAGAATTGTGAGATATAAAGTCAGAATTCCGAGATATAAACTATTCTGAGGGGGAAAAAGTTAGTCTTTTTTCATTTCATTTCTTTTAATTCTGACTTTATATCTCGCAATTGCGACTTTATATCATGCTATTCTGAACTTTATATCACGCAATTCTGACTATATTTCGTAATTCTGAGAAATAAAGTGAGAATTGTGAGATATACACTCGCAATTGCGAGAAAAAAAAGTCAGAATTGTGAGATAAAAAGTCACAATTCTTTATTTTATTTTTTTATTCCGTGGAGGAAACAAGCTTCCATAGTTTTCAGTGTAACCTTTTCATAACACTTCAGAATAAGGTCTCAGTATATTAAGTGTGTTGAGCCGGTGCGATGTTGTTAGAGCGAGCGAGATCATCAGCGTCTCCAGAGACTCAGAGTCAGTCGGCTCTTCTTTTCACACAGACGAGAGCATGAAACATTAATGCGGAAGAGTGAGACCCGACAGCAGGAGTCTGAACACACGTCTCTGTTTACTGAAGCTTTCCTGCAAAACACACACAGGGTTTCCTCCATGTCCTTTTGCCAATCACATGCCAATTCAACGGTCCAGTTTTGGTGAGCTCTTGCAAATTGTGTAATTGTGTAAATATATACAAGCATGTGTGTCTATTTATATATACTAAATAATTATACACAGTACACCCACATATATTATGTAAACACAAACTTTTATTTTGGATGCGATTAATCGTTTGACAGCCCTAGTTAAAAATAAAAAAGGTTCTCAATATTGTTTCACTATTCTCCTGTATTCTGCATCTTGTTATTATTGTAAAAGTTCAATAAACAGATACAAAATAAAAAAGCGTTCTATGAAGAAATGTCTTAAATGATTGCATAATACTTTCGTGTTTAATGAGTTATTTATTTATTTTTTCCCCCAGTGATTACATGTGTTTACAAGCTTTTTAGTTTATAAAGTGTTATCAAAATAGAAAATGAATTAGAATTGAATTAAAATCCATTTAATGGTCCCATGCTGGGAAACCCCTAAAACGTTCTCTCTTTTCTTTTAATCTCGTCAACACACACTCTTAGAAGAAATGGTTCTATTTAGAACCAGAAATGGTTCCATCCCCTGCTTCATATATGGAACTCCAAAATTTTGGAGTTCCATATATGAAGTGGGGGATGGAACCTGGTTCTAAATAGAACCATTTCTTCTTTTTATTTGGTAAAAGGTTCTATTGGCCAAGTATGGAACCCCAGGGTTGTATATAAAACCATTTTTTTGGTAAAAGGTTCTGTTGGCCAAGAATGGAAGCCCAGGGTTCTATATAGAACCATTTTTTTGTAAAGGTTCTATTGGCCAAGTATGGAACCCCAGGGTTCTATATAGAACCATTTTTTTTTTTGGTAAAAGGTTCTGTTGGCCAAGTATCGAACCCCAGGGTTATATATAGAACCCAGAGGAACCCTTTTTTAAAGAGTGTATAGAACCTTTTAGGGGTTCCAAATATGTAGCACTGATAGAACCTTTTAAGGTTCTATATAGAACCATTTCTCCTAAGAGTGCACAGTCTAGATGCAGTGTGTGTGTGTGTGTGTGTGTGTGGTGAGAAAGCTGAGCGGATACAAGCAAATATCAAGCAGAAATACATGAGATTTGGTCCCGCTGTTCAGCCGAGCAACAATAAAGACATCTCTCAACGGGTCAGCTGATTCACTGAGTGTGTGTGTGTGTGTGTGTGTCATCGGCTGTATGAAGGAATATTCCAGTGATGACACACTTCAGTCCAGACAACGGTTACACATCGGTCACAAAACCAGCTCATCTCACTCCATCCAGATCATGCGATACACACCTGTGTTCTGAGATATTCCACCTCATGAAAACACACGAGTCATCATCAGAGACCGACTCTGAGCCTAGTTTAATAATCAACAGCAGAAAGCTCCAAGAGTTATCGCAGATAACATTTCTATGGGATATTTGATTGTAGGATCAGATCGATTAGAAATATGAAGATGAAGGGCTTTAACAGATGACACACATTAAACATGGTTTTATGCTTCTGAAAACCCTAATGCATGATTTTACAGCAGTTCTCCTCCCCATGAGTGAACAACAGTATACACGATATAAACGATGCATTAGAAACGTGTTTGCATGCATTTATTGTGCATCTAATGCATTGCTTGATCTAATGACCACAGTTATAATGCATTATAACACTTATCCGTTTCATTCAAAGCAAAACATGTGCAATCTAGTGCAGATTCTGATGTTTATATGGATAAAAAGTAATAAAACTCAGTGCATCTACAGTAACAGTGCATGCATATAAATTAGCGCTGTGCAAAAGTTAATCGCGATTAATCGCATCCAAAATAAAAGTCTGTGTTTACATAATATATTTGTGTGTGCTGTATATAATTATTTTGTATATATAAATACCTATGCATGCATGTATATATTTAAAAATTATTTGTGCTTAAATTCTGTATATATATATATATATACATAATCTATAATAACACAATAACACATTTTCTTAAATATATATATGCATGTGTGTGTATTTATATATACAAAATAATTATATACAGCACACACAAATATATTATGTAAACACAGACTTTTATTTTGGATGCGATTAACTTTTGCACAGCCCTAATATAAATATCAGTAATCTGCCAATAATGTCCACTTAGTTTTATAATCAAAGCTAAATGTAGTTTTAAAACATAATGCAACGCAATTGAGATGAACAAATAACCCTTCCTCAAAAGCCTGATGATCATATTTGATACTCATAATATTTATAATAACTGATATCTGATCATCAAGTAAACCTCAGCTGCTTCAGTTTCAGTTATTCTTATGCATATACTTCAGATTTCAGATTTCACAGCACAAAGTTGGTAACGTAGTTTGTGTGCAACAGTTTTTTCTGAAACGTTTTGATCATTAAAAGGCCACAGGAATATGATACAGTAGCTTTAAAGGGTTAATATTTCATGCAAATTTGATGAGAAATCCGTAGCCTATCAATTCTTCACCTAATTGTGTGTCTAATAGCCGTTTGTGGTGAATACTTCAGTGTGTGTGTGGCCACAGCTTCACTTCTCTCTGAAAAACATGATCAATACGGGTTTCTAATGCCAGTGTCTCATCATTGACCATCCATGGAGCCACGAAACACACTTTGCATTGCTTTTCATCAACGTCATAAATGTAATAAACTCATTGCATCATTGAATGTTGGATCACTTTCTGCTATATACTCTCACATCAGTCAGTGTAACATATGTTGCCATGTTTAAATGAATTCAGCCAATCGAATCGTCCCCCGACTTAGCTGTTATCTGAGAGTCACACACACACACACACACTTGCAGCGTCAGCAGAGTCTGTCCTCTGACCTGTGAGAGACATCAGTTCACACTGCCGCTCCTGTGGGACTGATGTGTGTGTTTGACCGCTTCAACACACACACCAGCACAACAATAGACCAAGACAACAATGGCAGAGCGTCTCAAAGAAACGTTTTACCATAGAAAACATCCTGTTACTATAGCAACAGCCAATCACAATTCACCATGCTATAAATTATGGATAATTACATGCAATTTACCCTAAACCAAACCTTTTAGTAAATACATGCAGTTAATTAACATTACACAGTACTTAAATGTAAAAACACAGTGTAACACGTCCGCTTATTCTTCATGACTGCGTTTCACATTATACGTTAAATCACAGCACTATGCAATATAGATATTTACATTTATGCATTTAGAAGTAGGCCTGTCACTCACAATGATTAATTGTCTAATCATGGTCATTTGATCTAATCACAATTATAGGACAACAGCAAAATTTTGCCAAACTATTGCCAAACTAATTTATATTATGTTATATTATATTACATTAAATACATCTTCACAGCCTGTTCCTCCATAAAGAGTGTTTTAAGGTACGTTTAAACAACAACGGCCGACTAAAACCATCCGTTTTCCTTTGTTTTTAGCAGACGACAGCGATCAGAAGCCTGTGTTCTGCTGTCAGGCCAGGAGGTGGCGATGTCACTGTGTAAAGGAAACATTACACACGTAATACACGTGCATGACGTCACTATTTTCACAAATTCGAGTTTCTGTAGTTTGCACGGAGACGACGATGATTAAATCCTGTTTTCGTGTTTTCAGGCCACAAGACGCCGGTGTCTATAAATGAACGAACAAAACGCATAAAAAGTTGAAAGCAGTGTCGCGTAAACGGCCCCTAAATCATCCCATGATAATTTACTCACTAACTTACCACTGATCACTCTTAAACTATTGGAGGAAGATGTGCACTTGATTCATTAAAGGAAAAAACAATAGTCCATGTTATTGTCACTTATAAACTTTAAACCCAATTCATTATTGTCTACAAAAACTAATTACAAGCAATTAAGGAAAAGCCTGTAGATAAATATCTGATAATAAAAAAGCAAAAAAAAAAAAACGTTTACTGCACTACACTATTTGGACTATATCCAGAATATTTCAAACTAGAGTCTGCAAGAAAATGACTGGAAAAACTGTAAAAAAAAAAAAAAATAAAAAAAAAATATATATATATATATATAAATGTATTTATTAATATTAATCATTAATTTAATTTATTTTTAATAATCATATATATATCTATATATATATATATATATATAAATGTATATTAGGAGTAAAAATGTTATTAAAATAAATAGTGTATTCATATAAATAAATATCTTAGCTTAAAATATCTAATATGTTATTTTAGTAGTAATGATACATTAAAAATATATATATAAACTTTTGTATTATATTATCTTATGAGTAAAAAAACTTGCCTAAATAAATAAATATTAACTGATGCATTAATTAAAAATAAATAATTTGATTACAATTAAACAAATGAAAAATGTATTAACAGCACATTACTGTAGTAAGTAGAAAATAATAACAGTAATAAAACTAATTTTGGATCCATAATATTAATGTATAATATCAGTGTATAAATTTGGTGTTTATAAAAGATTTCAGGATGGGGACACCATGACATCATGAGTATGATCATATTTAGGGGTCCATTGCATCTAAAGAGACTGAAAACACCAACAGCGATCATATACTTGCACTGTATCTATTCCCCTTGTCTTTTCTTAAGGTGCTCCAATAGCCTTGGTTTTGTTTAGAATTTCATTTTTTACAGTTTTCCACAATTTCTCATCGCCATACATTCGTCACAGCACGAACCAATCAGAACCGCGCAAACCTGGACGGGGAGCCGCGCGTGCACAGATAGAAAACACCTGCATCTGTCATTAGCAACACATTATACTTGCACAAATGCACAGTATCTATCTACATTCACCGTGTACTTTCTTAAAGAGCTCCAATAACCTTGGTTTCATTTAGACAATAGTTTACAGTGTAGTAGTTACTCAATCCAAGAATAAAGAAGCTTCTGGCAAACAGACGCGACCTGAAACAGTGCGCTTCAATCAATTAATCAATCAAATCAAAACTTTATTATTAGCCTACAGACTCAGGTCCAATTTTTAAAACACACCCAACAAATAAAACAACAAATGCGTTACAAAAATACTACCAGTGTTTACAAAATGTGTCATATCATCAACAACACACACAGCACCAATCAATCAGAACCGCGCAAACTTTGACCGGGCAGCTGCGCGTGCACTGGATTTATTACCCATGTATTGGTTTCATTTTAAAATAATTTTGCATAGTTACTCAATCCAAGAACTGAAGCTTCTAGCAAACAAACACTCGACCTGCAACAGCACGTGCGCTTCACTCATCATCATCATCATCATCACCAGCACAGCAATCGATCAGAACCGCACAAACCTTGACCGGAGAGTTGCGTGTGGAGACGGGCAGGTCCCGCGCAGTCGTGCCCGGGGGGGACGCCGATACTCCGGCCGCGCATCCCGCGAGCCCCGTCCTCCCTCCCCCGTTCCTCGGGTGCTGTTTAATCCCGTCCAGTAAGCGGACCAGCAGAATGTTGGCCGGTAGATCGTCGACCGCGGAGTCCACGAGGATGCGACACTCCGGGCAGCGCAGCTCGTGTCTGGAGCTCACGATGTTCTCCAGGCAGCGGCGGCAGAAGGTGTGCTGACAAGGCAGGACTTTAGCGCTCGTGTCCAGGCGCTCCAGACACACCGAACACTCCAGCAGATCCAGCAGAGACGACTCGTCCATGTTTGCATGCGGTGCGCAACGCTGTCGTTGACGCGGATCAAGTTAGCCCGCATGTGGTTATATTAGATCAATGCACGGAGAAAGCGTTGAGACATACCGACGGAGCGCTGGGAAGCGCGAGCGAGCGCGTCTGCTGCTGCTGCTCCTCGGACTCTCTCTCTCTCTCTGTCACATACACAGCTGTGATGAATAGTGAGGTCATGCACGCACGCGCTATCAAGCGCGAGGTTCAAACGCGCGTCATCATAAGGGCTGTTTGCACGCAAAACTGTCGAATGAACTTGATTTGCGCTGGTGCTCCACATTCCTCAAATCACACTGCGGTTTTACTGAGTGATCAGACGCAGCATTTCACCTGCTCGACCACAAAACAGCTGAAAAATAAAATCACGTTGAAGGAGGGACTATATCTGGGCACTTAGCAACGCCCTAACAACAACTCGTAGCAACGTTGCTAGCCCTAAGTATGCAGTCGCAATTGGCATTTCTTTTTTGTGGCATTACTTAAATGATTTGAAGAGATTGTTCAGTCAAAACTGGAAATTCTGTCATTAAATCCTCATTTTAAAGTCCCTCCCTTCCGCTAGCCCCGCTGGACCTCTAGGTTGAAAAATCGTTAATGAGAGAAAATAATTATTTTCTAATCCCGTTTGAATTTTGCAATGAATGTGAACATGTGTTGTCTGTGAATTTTTTTTAATATATTTTTTTCGTGTAAAAAAAAATCATAGGGTGTGAGAGCACTTTGCATTTTCAAGTAAACTAACCCTTTAATGTTAAATAGGTAATGCCTAGTCATGATTCTGCGAAAAATAGAATATAATGTGTTTTTATTTGGCCCAGATTTACCATCGTATCGGTGTGTTTTGCATTGCATGTCCCATTATCGGGATATTCTGGAAATCATAACATCAATTTATAAATGATTTGGAGTCCCTCGTCTTTGCATTAGTTAACTTATACACTTTAAACACTAAATAAATCATCATCATTTGCATATTTGTATTATTTTGTATGAGTTGGAAAACGTAGCCTATTTATAATATTTTGTACGAAAAATATTATTGTTTTAAAACATGTTTAATTGGATTTGACTTTTTTTTATAATAAAATTTAATTATTTCTACAAATGTCTTGAGTTCTTGAAACGATGTCAATGGCATGCTTTCATTGTAAAAAAATGTTTCTGGATTTGTTTTAATTTGTCTGTTATGATTAGTGTTTATAAGCAGTATTTGACTAAATATTACACTTGAATTTGACTGAATAGGCTATAGCACTTTTATTATTTTAAGTTCTGTCTCACTCCAAGTGAAGAATGACCATTTTAATGCACAGTGAAGTTCAAAAACAACAATCCCAGGTGTGTCCAAATGCAAACAGCTTTATATTAAACTAATAACATGCCACGCGCAGGCAGTTTCACAGGTTAGCAGAAAATCATAAAGGATTTTTCAACCATGTTTTATTTAGATCAGACGATAAACTCAGCCAGTTGTAAACCTGAAATTCAGTGCTGTTATAAATAATTTTGCAATCAATAAATGTATCGCTACAGTTTCTTTCCCGTTACTGTAGCGCCACCTGCTGGTTACAGTTCATAACTCAACTCTGTTTATAATCCTGAAAACGATTGACAGATGTGAGTAACCGCATATCAGATCACAGTGTGAGAATAAACAGTTATTTAAATGATTTTAAATGGCAAACTGGCGCCATCTGTTGAACTTTTACAGAAATTACACTAGGATTACATTAAGAAAAAAGTTACTTTATGTTAAAAAATAAAGGTTCCTCGATAGTTTTATGAACATCAATGGAGCTTTTTAAAGTAGAAAAGGGTTCTTTAGATGTTTAAAATAATCTTCACATTAAGAAAAAAAAGTTTTTTTCGCTGTAAAGTTCCAAAAATAAACCTTCAATTGCATTAGGCTACTGGACAATACAGGTGTATTCATGTTTAAAATGCATTTATCATCTTGTAAGTTGCCTGAGAATGTTCTCTTTGTGTGTGTGAAGAGATCTGAGTCAATACACACCCATAGAGTCGTCGGAGGTGTCGTGCGTGTCCAGTCCTGCCCGTTTCACACACACTGCGCGTTCGCTGCCAGCGAGTCACTCGGGGAAATGTTGCACACATTAGGCCCGTGAAGAGATATGATGTCACTTCCTTTCTCATTCTGACCACCCATGAAGAACAGAAAGCTACTGAAGGTTTAAGCTCCTGTATCTCAGGACCCCGTCTGAAGCGCGCTCGCCTTTCACAGTCACTCATGTGTGTGTGTGTGTGTCGAGGAGTTGAGCTTGAAAGACAGTAACATTATCAGTTCGACTGCCACTATCAAACAAATCTTAAGCGGAATAATGACATTATTTTGTCCTGTAGTGCTGGACTGAATTTGCTTCATTTTAGTAGGGCTGTGAAACGATTATTTGCGATTAATCGCATCCAAAATAAAAGTTTGTGTTTAAATAATATATGTGGGTGCACTGTGTATAATTATTTTATATATATAAATACACACACATGCATGTATATTTAACCCTCTGGGGTTGTTCTGCCCAAATGGACCCGAAGAATTAAAATATATATATATTTTTTTTTTTTAAATCACAGCTTCATCGGAATGGTCCGAAATTTGGTGACTTTGTTGGTATTTGGTATATGAACACCCCAAAAAATTGGGGACAGGATGTGAAAAGTCTAAGTGGTTGTAAAAAAAAATAGTCACACTTGGGGTGTTCAGGTCCAAATGAACCCACATAGGAAATGAATGGGAAATTGGCAAAAATGTGAGTTTTTTTGTGCGTACAATCTACAAATCAGCCACGATCTTGAAAAAAAGCACACAACAGTGAAGGGGTGAATCTATAAAACATCAAGAGTGCAAAACAGACACATCCACACACACACAAACACACTTTTATACACAAACACACCAAAAAATTCAGATTATACATGTGTTTTGCATTTTTAAAAAGCTCAGTTTGTCCACCAGATGGCATCCATCTCATTTCAAAAATTGCTTTTATGAGGCCTAGGCTTGACTCTAAAATAAAATACAGCTTGAAAAAAATGTAAAAATATATTTTTTAAAAATATTTTTCTATTATGTTCAATGTGGGAAAATTTTGTCATAATTATTGCATTAATACTAATTATACATTTTTTTTATTTTTGAAATTTTCTCAAAACACCAAAAAAGAAAAGAAAAAATATTATGAAAAAACGAGTAAAAATATGAATTTTTAAAAAAAAAAAAATATGAATCCCGGCCTTTGGGTCAATTTGGACCCGAACATCCCGAGTGTGACTCTGAAACGAACAACCCCAGAGGGTTAAGAAAAAAATATTATTTATATATAAAATATCGATATTAATATATTATATAAATTACATATAAATCTAAATACAGTATATGCATGAAAATATTTCTTAAATATATACAAGCATGTGTGTGTAT
This sequence comes from Cyprinella venusta, assembly GCA_038021265.1. NCBI lineage: Eukaryota > Metazoa > Chordata > Actinopteri > Cypriniformes > Leuciscidae > Cyprinella > Cyprinella venusta. Next base: position 37,723,017 of record CM075867.1, on the reverse strand, counting down.
TTATATATATAAAATAATTTTACACAGTGCACCCACATATATTATGTAAACACAAACTTTTATTTTGGATGCGATTAATCGCGATTAACCGTTTGACAGCCCTAATTTTTAATAAAGTTAAGTCAAGTCACCTTTATGTACAAAACAGCGTGTCTCAAAGCAGCTTTACAGATATTTAAAAGAGAAATAATGCAACAAAGTTTGTTTCTAGAAGAAGCATCACAGTCCAGCTCGAGTAAGTTCATTTTTGTTATTAAAAAAATTAATTAATTTAGTTGATTTCTATACAGCCACTCTGGAGCAAACCGTGATGTCATCGTCCAGCTCAGTTCAGATCTTGTATAATAGTGTCAATGAAATTGTATATTAAATTAAATGTTAACTTTAACGTCCCCAAGCTAAGTCAACGGCAACAAATGTGGAAAAACAATATTTCTTACATCTATACAGATGACCTACATTATTTCAAGCGTGTCTCTTTCATGTCTTTATACTCAGCCATCATTTCAGACTCCGTTCACTGGATCAAGCCTGTGATGCTGATGCTGCGGTTTCCATGGCAACCGTCCTTCTCACCCCCGCGGTGAAGCGGTTACCGAGTGACAGTCACCGAAAACATTACCATGACATCGTTTTCATGATGTTCATCTTTAACTGTGTCATGACGCACTAATACAGTAACTGAAGAAGAGTCTGATATGAAGATCTGATAAACATAACTCTCATTTGGTCAAAGGGATAGTTCACTTTGAACTTAATTTTTGGTGTGTTTTATCTTACCTCAAGGGCATCCACGATGTAGGTGTCTTTGTTTCTGCAGTAGTTTCAATTTTGATATTTTTAGGTCATAAAAATATAATGGAGGTCTATGGTCACCACCTCAAAGAGTTGCACAGAGAAGTCCAAATTAAACATGATTTAATGACTCGTAAATGTAAGTACACATTGATGGCCTAAGACACGAAACGAGCGGTTTGTGTGAGAAAACCAACAGTGTTTATATCGTTTTTACCTCCACCGCCACGTCCAACTGATCTGAGGGCGCTTTGTAAGCAACTTCTGCACACGGTAAACATCAGAACGTCCCTTCTTCTGTCAATAAAAAATTCCAAAACATAAAATCTTATTACAGACACTCATTTTAGGTGGCTTTTGTTCAACTCATGGGCCGCAGTACATTGAAAGTAAGGGTAAAACTTTACAATAAGGTTCATTAGTTAACATTAGTTAACTAGATTAGTTAACATGTCCCTTCTTCAGCATTTATTAATCTTAGTTAATATTAATTCCAACATTTACAAATACGTTATTAAAATCAATAGTTAGCGTTAGTTAATGCACTTTGATCTAACATGAACGCACAATATTTGCATTAACTAACATTGACAAAGATTAATAAACACTATAACTAATGCATTGCTCATTGTTAGTTGATGTTAGTAAATGCATTTGCTAATGTTAACTAATGAACCTTATTATAAAATGTTACCAAAGTTGTTTCCAAACGGAAGTGCGTCGCGAATCAAGCGTTCCACAGAGCGGTGTAATAAAAATGAATAATTGTGGTGGATATTGGTTTTCATTCTTCGTTTAATCCAGAGTGGATAATTGCAGACCGCAAAGTACATTTCAAAGTGGCTTTTTGATGCACATGAATGAAGAGGAAATCGGAAAGGTCACTTCCTCTCAGCCGGGGAAAGTACATGTTCCTCTCTCTCACACCTGTTTCACCATCTCCTATCAATGAATAAACAAGTCAATAAATTATCCTGCCATCTATGGGTCTGTAAACAAATTCCTGGATGGAATAGTTGGTAGAACATCATACAGGACATCTCTTGCACATCAATATCAAAATAATTACACAGTTCTTTTATGTGTTATAATCAGTCAGAGAAACAGAAAAGAGTTTGCAGTTTGATCTCACTTTGATCTTCTCTTTCTAATATATATATATATATATATATATATATATATATATATATATATATATATATGAAGAGTTCAGATGCAAAAGCCTCTAAATGCCATTTGAAATTTTCTTCTAAAATGACAATTTTTATCAAACTTGTATATTTAAGTTCAGTAATTTCACTTAAATGACAATTAATAGGTAATCTTCATTGCCATTTAAGTGAAATTACTGAACTTAAATATACAAGTTTGATAAAAATGATCATTTAGAAGAAAATTTCAAATGGCATTTAGAGGCTTTTGCATCTGAACTCTTCATATATATATATATATATATATATATATATATATATACACACACACAGTATTTTGTGCTGTCAAATCAATGAACCTCAACCTATACGTAAAAATGTTTGTGTGTGTATGTGTATATATATATATTAGGGCTGTCAAAACGATTAATCGTGATTAATCGCATCCAAAATAAAAGTTTGTGTTTACATAATATATGTGGGTGCACTGTGTATAATTATTTTAGATATATAAATACACACACATGCATGTATATATTTAAGAAATATTTTCATGTATATTCTGTATATAGATTTATATATAATTTATATTATATATAAATATTTTATATATGAATAATATTTTTTTCTTAAATATACATGCATGTGTGTTTTATATATATATATATATATACAAAATAAATATACACAGTGCACCCACATATATTATGTAAACACAAACTTTTATTTTGGATGTGATTAATCGCGATTAATCGTGTGACAGCCCTAATATATATATATATATATATATATATATATATATATATATATATATATACAGTATATATATATATATATATATATATATATATACAGTATATATATATATCTCTTAGTACTGTCAAAAAATGTATGTGTTTGAATTACATGTTTGTCAGTCATGCATAAATGAAACGGGTCAGATTTCAGTACTCAGAAATCTTGGCATCATTTATTATTAACAATTTGTATCTATTTATTTCTTTTTTGTAAATAATTGTATTTTCAAAATGCAAGAGGAACAAGTGATACTAATTTAGTTCATATTAGTTATTAATTAGTTATTAGTTAATAAAAGGTAACTGATACAAATTGGATTTAATGATAATATACATTCTGGTTATTTTGTATTTAAACTAGGGCTGTCAAAACGATTAATCGCGATTAATCGCATCCAAAATAAAAGTTTGCGTTTGCATAATATATGTGGGGGCACTGTGTATAATTGTTTTAGATATATAAATACACACATGCTTGTATATATATTTAAGAAATATTTTCATGTATATTCTGTATATGGATTTATATATAATTTATATTATATATAAATATAAATATTTTACATATAAATAATATTTTTTTTCTTAAAAATACATACAAGTGTGTTTATATATATATATATATACAAAATAATTATACACAGTGCACCCACATATATTATGTAAACACAAACTTATTTTGGATGCGATTAATCGCAATTAATCATTTGACAGACCTAATTTAAACACATGCCTTTTATTTGTTCTATATTTTATGTGTTTCATATATGTATGACTGACAATGTGCATCACATTAATTGGTTTATGTTGGAAATGCAAGGGACACATTTCGCGCAAGTGTGTTGTGTTTGGGTCAGTGTAATGCTGTGTTCAGCCGCAGGGGGGCAGCACTGAGCTCGAGCTTCAGGCTCTACCTGTCTCAGGTTCATTCTGGGCGGAGAGCATCTTGAACCCTCACTCGAGGTGGAGCCACACACACACACACACACACAAACCGAGAGGAACGAGTCTGAAGCGCTTTAGGAGGAGACGGGCATTCACATGCACGCGCTCGAGTGATCTGATTCACTGTAATGATCTGATCTCAGTCCAGATCTCTGCTTCAGACCTGTCCTGAGAGTGTCCCAGAGCACATCGTCCTGAAGAAGAGTGTGTGAGTGTGTGTTGTGCTGAAGTTCTGAAGAGGATCCTGGTCTTCCCGCAGGTAAGGCGCGCGCTTCAGGAATGCGCGAGGGAAATTCCTGTGTCCGTGAGATGCGCGCCGCAGACCGTTAGAGACTTTGCTCATGCGAACATGTTTACAGCATTAGTGTGTGTGTTTATCTGCTCGAGTTTGGCGGTGTGTGTTTATTATGCATGTGCTCTGAGTGGAACATGCATGCGTTACGCTGTGTAAAATGAGCGTTCTGGATGTTCACTGTTGGTCTATCATATGCATACCGGTGTGTGTGATGTTTTAAACGGGTGTGTGAAGCACTCTCTCAGGGACTGGTTGGACTATGAGATGTGTGTGTGTGAGGGAAACTCCTGCATGTGGATCAGGAGACATGCACTTGCATGCACGCGCTTCTGATGTCTATGTGACTTTGAACTGTTGCTGAAGGAGGAAATAAACCCGAGAGGAGAAAGAGACTGATGTTGTTTAGGGGGAAATGCAATAGTATCACAAAAATGCGATGATCATGATCATAACGGCGGCAAAGTAAACCATCAGATGAGCGCGCGCTGGTGGATTAATTCATTACCGGCAGAACTTCCCTTCTAACGTTATTGTTAAAGTTAGGAACAGACATTGTGTTACGAACAAACGTTCGTTCAAAGTTATATGGTCTCAATACGTTGGCATTAAAAATATTATCGTTAATGGAACTTTTTAGTTGGATTTTCGTCATCATTTTTAAACGTTACTTGCTTCAGAACGTTCATAGAACATTCTAAACTAACATTACCGTAATGTTCACAACATTCGAAAATGGAATGTTCGCGTAACCAAGAAAAAAAAAACGTTCTTAAAACATATAACATAACTTATAACATATAATTACAATTGTATCAATTCTCCCTCTCCCTCTTAGTTTTCTTAATAAAATTATATTCGTTATAACGAGCTCAAATGCACTTGTATCTTCTGAGATAGCCTAAACGACTTATCCGCATATTTAATCATTTCTAGAACCATGTATTTCGTCCGGAAATCATAAAAAAGGTCAATATTTATCATATCTGTTCAATTTGCAATGTGTGATAATTTTTACCACAATATTTTTTGCAACATAATATAATAATGATGAGCCTTGGTTGAAAGTCATCAGGTAATTTTTATATTCATTTTCATCTTTTTGTATCATTTATGTATCCTAAATGCAGACAATGAAATAATATTTTAAATATTTTGCATAATTTGACAATTACAGCATGAATTTTAATTTCATTGGGACATGAGTAAAAAAAATGAAATCTAAAAAAAAGTAGTACAATTAGTTTTATTTTTTTAGGTAAAAAGTTTCCAAGACAATCTTAATGTGATCTTAGTTTTAAATTAAAACAATCCCTAGGGCATAAAAAGGGCCTGAAGTTGAGGAAACATTAAATGCAGAAGGTCAAAGGTCACCGATCTGAATCATTATGGAAAACAAATGTGTAGTGGAGGTTTATGATTCTCTCATTGATATATAAATTGATATGCAGTAGTGTCTGTAACGCTCGCGCTCATAATATCTAAATCATTTAATAACATCTACAGTTGATTGGCTGCAAACAGAGAAACAGTGTGTAGTTACAACATCTACCAGCGGGACTAAAGTCAGTCAGGAACTAAAGTCAAATTCTCTATTATAGTGTCGTATATCTGAGCCAAACGCTTCTGGAACAAGAACAAATGTAGACACGATTGATTGTGTCTGTGGGAATCGATTGGCTGGTTGTGGTTTGCTATTGGTGGATCTCATGTGAGGGATTTTAAGGGATTTGGCTCATGGGTTTAGAACACACACAAACACACAGTCACACACATTTTTTGCTATCTTTGTGGGGATATTTCATAGACATAATGGTTTTTACTGTACAAACTGTATGTTTTGTCTCCTTAAACTAACCAAACCCCTAACCCAACAACACACACACACATATATATATACACTCTAAAAAATGCTGGGTTGTTTTAACCCAATTTTGGGTAAAATATGGACAAACCCAGCCATTGGGTTACATTTTTCAATTATATTTTTAACCCAATTGGCTGGGTTTGTCCATATTTTACCCAAAATTGGGTTACAACAACCCAGCATTTTTTAGAGTGTATATATATATATATATATATATATATATATATATATATATATATATATATATATATATATATATATATATATATACCTACCCATCAAACAAAACTTTCTGCATTTTCAAAATAATTTAATTTAGTATGGTTATATTAACCCATTTCGCTCGTGGTCCCCACAAAGTAGGTGTAGGGTTACACACACACACAAACACACACAGGCCTAACGTTACACACATACACACAAACACACACCAGTGCCTGAGGGAGGATATACGTGTATGCATAAGCAAACTTTGAGCAGTCACAAGCAGTGCAGAGAAACGAATGATTGATGTGTGTGTGTGTGTGTGTGTGTGTCACGTCGTCTGAGCGATGTGAGGAATCAAAGGCTGCGGTCGCATGAAAAGACTACACAAACCTTCAGCTGCTGCTCTTCTGTCTTTGCTCTGCTTTCATGGAAAAGCTGTAATTAAAATCATCAAAAGCGGAGAGTGTTTGTGTTTCCCAGTAAAGCCCGGATACAGACAGTCAGAACCAGAGCAGAAAACACCGGCTTTGTGCTCCTGTCGAGTTCAGTCAGGCGGAACCGGCGCGGCGAGGCGTTTTCACGACGTTTCAACACCACCATCGATTATCAGCCTTTCTGGATTTACTCTCAAATGACAGATCGTGTTTTTTTAAAGCAGTATTTTATTTTTAAATGCAGTGTGCACGCATAAAATAGAGATAAGGGACCGTTGCGCCTTCCTGTAATCGAAAACTTCAATACCCATAATGCACTCTGCTGCTCTGCTGAGGCGAATTCGTTTTGTAGTTTGAACTAAAACGCGTCTTTTTAGACTTTTCTGCCAAATAACCGTGACGCCTGAGTGAACTTTTGCATACACTGGCTGGTTAAAATCTGCAAACTTATCCCATAATTCAGTCTAAATATCTGACCAAGTTACATTTCACTCCAAGTTGTATTTTAATCTAACGTTAGATGTTTTGAACGTTAATAAAACATTCCGAAATACCGTTTTCCCGTGACTTGATGGGAACTTTAGTTAGTTCGATCGTTTCAGAAAGTTCGACAAAACAATAAGGTTCATTAGTTAAGGTTAACATTAGCAAACTAAATTAGTTAAAATAAACTGCACATACAGAATTTATTCATCTTTGTACTGATCCATTATTAAAATCAACGGTTGTATTTGTTAACAGTAGGTAACAATTAACATGGACTGTATTTTTACTAACTAACGTTAACAAAGATTGACAAATACAGTAACATTATGTTAGTTAACACATTAACTGTTTATTTTAACTATTTGTAAATGTTGACTTTAAAATGAACAAAGATTAGGCTAATAAATACTTTAGAGGTGCAGTTCATTATTAGTTAGTTGAAACCTAATTTATGAACCTTATTGTAAAGTGTTACCATTAGTTATATATGGAAGCTTGTTTCCACCATAGAATGAAAAATATAAAAGACAATTGCGACTTTTTATCTCACAATTGCGAGTTTACTTCTCACAATTGTGACATTGTTTCTCAGAATTGCGAGATATAAAGTCAGAATTGCGAGTTAAGTCAGAATTGCGAGATATAAAGTCAGAATTGCTTGATATAAAGTCAGAAATGCATGATATAAAGTCAGAATTGTGAGATATAATGTCAGAATTGTGAGATTTAAACTAGTCTTTTTTCCCCCTTAAAATTGGCCTGATGAGTCGCAATTGCGAGTTTATATCTCACAATTCTGAGAAAAGATGTGAGAATTTCGACATATAAACTCGCAATTATGTGTTATAAAGTCAGGATTGCGAGATAAAAACTCGCAATTGTGAGAAAAAAAGTCATAATTGTGAGATAAAAAGTCACAATTATTTATGTTATTTTTTTATTCAGTGGTGGAAACAAGTTTCCAGTATATATGTGTGTGTGTTATCCTCAGTTGAACAGGTGATGATGGAGTGTACAGTAGCCGTTCTTGTCGTTTTGTTTGGATTGGTCTCCTATAGCATAACTATGAGTGCTTGACATCTGAAATATTATAGTTTTTCCCAGTTTTCATGTCTGTGATGACCCTGAGCATCAGCTCCTCGTCTGCGTGTCGGATCACATACTCTCTCTAGATAACTAACGCTCAGATCAACTCTTCACCCGGGACGCGTGACCCGCAGGCATGGATCTGAAGGAGTGACGCTGGCAGACGAGCAGACTCATCCGCTTCTGAAGCTGCAGTCCGACGCCACCGCCACAGGAGATTACTGACCTGAGAACAGCCTTGAGCTCTGAAGCTTCTGTTGGTCGGGTTTGGAGACTGAGGCATAAAATCAGTTCCGTTTCTAGGGCGTTGCTAGCGTTTACCAGAAAAGACAGATTCATTGCAGGTTATGAGTGAGTTAGAAAAATAATCCTGTTTTCCCTTTGAATTAAAGGAGTAGTTCAGTTTAAAAAAAAATGTTTGCTGATAATTTACTCACCCCCACGTCATCCAAGATGTCCATGTCTTTCTTTCTTCAGTCGAAAAGAAATTAAGGTTTTTGATGAAAACATTCCAGGATTTTTCTCCATATAATGGACTTCAATGGGGTCCAAACGGGTCGAGGTCCAAACGAGAGTTTCAGTGCAAACTGTTCAAAGGGCTTTAAACGACTCCAGACGATGAATAAGGATCTTATCAAGCGAAACGAAATCAACAAATCTTTTTCGGAGTCAATCCGTTCATTTCGTTTGTTGAATGAAGCAATTGACAAGATAAAAGATTTGTTCATTTTGATAAACAGGAGAGTCACGAACGCGCATCACAACAGAGCAAGGCGACCATTTGAGCTTATAAAACTTAAACTTTGTTATTTATTTATTAAATGAGCGCTCGTTTCGCTTGATAAGACCCTTATTCATCGTCTGGAGTCGTTTAAAGCCCTTTGAACAGTTTGCACTGAAACTCTCATTTGGACCTTGAACTGTTTGGTCCCCATTGAAGTCCATTATATGGAGAAAATCCTGGAATGTTTTCATCAAAAACCTTAATTTCTTTTCGACTGAAGAAAGAAAGACATGGACATCTTGGATGACATGGGGGTGAGTAAATTATCAGCAAAAGTTTTATTTTTTTAAAAGTGAACTACTCCTTTAAGTTTACATTTTCCCAGACTCCACTGGCAGACATTTTGTTTTGTTTTAAGCTTAAACTCACTCAATTTTGATGCATTTTTTCATATAACAAGATAGACGAGTGATATCTCAAAAGATCAGTAAATGCATCTTGATTTAAGAATATTCAATATTTGTAATGGAAAACAAGAAGTGGATCATTGTTTGCGGAGTTAAACACAATGTGTGAGACACTAGAGCGAAGCCTGTGATGTTCGTCCTCAGAGTTAAGGTCGACTTTACTACAACCACAACAACGCCAACAATTCTGAGCTAAGACGGATGCCAGGAAGACTAGAATCCTGCTTTACTCCACTTTGATCATTTAATTCCCATTGGAAATGGAAGAACTGGGAACGAGACCAAATGAAGTCCGTTTCTCATTTCCTCACTGATTAGTGCCGTTCGAGAAGCAGTTTCCTAATCTGACAACAGATACAGTGCAGACGAACTACACGCCGCTTGCGTTCAGTGTCACACAGCCTGATGTGTGCTGTCTGAACGAGACTCCAGCTGACAGAAGTCAGAACCAGTCTGCAGATTTGAGTGGACTGGTTTGATAAAGCGCATAGTAAACAACTCAAAGCTCCAGAGTTTGATTTAATCTGTCGGGATCTATACTATATACGGCCTAAATGGTTTTTAAAGCTGTATCCTAAACATGTAGTATGTCGAAATGAGTAAGATCTGAAATTTTCAAACGTTTGAAATGTTACTAGTTTCGGAATGTTCAGAGAACATTCAAAAGTGACGTTCCCATAATGTTACTTTTGAAAAATGGAATGTTCACTTTATTTACGTTATTTAAACTTTCTGAGAACATTCAGAAATAACAGTTTCATAACTTAATAAGAACATTCGTGAAACGTTCTTTCGCTTCGTTCTAAAAAAGAACATTAGCGAAACGTTCTATTGTAGTTGGGTGTTCATTAACATTTTTTAAATGTTACTCGGCTTGTTTGGGAATGTTCAGAGAACGTTTAAAAGTAACGTTCCCATAATGTTACATTTAAAAAAATGGAATGTTCCCTTAATGTTTGAATAACCAAGCGAACATTATTTAAACGTTCTGAGAACATTCAGAAATAACAGTTTCAGAACATTAGCGATTAAGATGAGTAAGATCTGAATTTTTCAAACGTTTGAAATGTTACTAGATTCGGAATGTTCAGAGAACATTCAAAAGTAACGTTCCCATAATGTTACTTTTGAAAAATGGAATGTTCACTTAACACCTCAATAACAGTTCTGAGTTTATTCGGATGAGAGACTGAAGGTTAAATCTGTGAGCGTAACCCTCTTGATGTGTGTGTAGAGTTGGATGGAGAGAGCGGCAAAACACACAGATCAACCGAGAGGATTCCTTCCGCCGCTTCCGTTTTGATATAAACATCAGGAAGGATAATCCTGTGAGCTTTGCTTCTGAGAGATGGGGCTTTCCCTCGCAAACTCCCATGAGACTCGCTGTTGACATTAAAGCTCTTTGTGTGTCTGTTCAGCCTCAGACCTCACAGAAACCGTCATTCATCTTCAGTCATTAAACACAACAAGTGGAACCTCTTCGCCAAACGTTCCCTCAAAGTAATGCGTTCTTCCAGTAATGTTAATAGAATGATCCTTCACTATAAAAAATACTGGGTTTCAAGACAAAGTTGGGTCAAATATGGACAAACCCAACCCAATAAGTCTTATATTTAAAATTTTAACCCAATAGTTGGGTTTGTCCATATTTGACCCAACTTTGGGTTTAAACAACCCAGCATTTTTTTAAAAAAAGTTAATAGAATGTTCGTTAATTTTTTAAATGTTTCAGAACGTTAAGAGAACATTCAAAAGTAACAGTCTCGTGATGTTTGGCAAAATTATCAAATGCAATGTGTGCTCAACATTTGCATAAACAAAAGACGTTCTGGATGTTTTGATTGAGGACCTTCAGAAATAACGTTAATGGGAATGTAAGCAAAATTCGTTCGCTGGTCTTTGATAGTTTTCGCAAAACGTTAAACAATCGATCATGGAACTTTTTGTTTTAGTTGGACGTTCGTCTAACGCTTTTTAAATGTTACTACTAGTTTTGGAATGTTATGATTAGGGTTGTGTATCGTTTGAATTTGAACGATTCTGATTCCGATTCCTTGTTTCGATTCCGGTTCCCAACGATTCTCGATTCCGATTCTTTTAAGGGGCAGGGTCAAAAAAGTTTAGCTAACCTTGCTAACCAACAGTCTTTCTGAAGGAAATACTCCTTTTGTCACAAATTTTTGCCGAGATTTTGTTATTTTTTAAAAAAGTGAAGCCACACTTTCGACCGCCGCCGTAAGCTACTCATGTTCGACTCGCGCGGTTATGCCAACACTTCCGGTAGACGCTTCTTCATTGGTGTTGTTCAGCGGTTTCTTCTTCTGGTCGGCGGACTGTGAATATCAAAACTTGGAATCAAAATTTTTACTTTTAAACGATTCCGGGAAAAACGAAAAGTTAGTCCCGGTTCCAATCGATACTCGATTCTCGATACCCAACCCTAGTTATGATGTTTGCAAAATGATCAAATGGAATGTTCGCGTAACATTCGCATAACCATAAAAACACTCTGGATGTTTAGATCGATCGAAGAACTTTTAAAAATGGCGTTAATGGGAATGTAGGCTAAACTAAAATAATTTTACATTCTAGGCTACATTTGCTGAACTGGTCTTTGAAAGTGTTCGCAAAACATTTATACATCATTGATGGAACTTTTTGTTGTAGTTGGACGTTCATTAACATTTTTTAAATGTTACTCGGCTACTTGTTTTGGAATGTTCAGAGAACGCTCAAAAGTAACGTTCCCATAATGTTACTTTTGAAAAATGGAATATTCCCTTACTGTACGAATACGACGAATGAGTAAAAAATGTTTAATTCGAACTAATTCATACGACCTCACTCGTACGAATTTGTACGATTTGTCTAAACCCACGTGACGGTTAAGCTTAGGGGCGGGTCATTTGTACGAATTCATACGAATTGGCCAATTCGTAAAATATGTACGTTTTAGCAAAATCGTACTAATTCGTACGAGTAAGGTCGTATGAATTGTTACGAATTAGCCACTTTTTAAGCATTCGTCGAACTCGTACGACTTGGTCGTGAGATCGGGTTGTCGTTTCTGGAACTTTTTGTTGTAGTTGGACGTTCATTTTTTTAATGTTACAAGGCTAATTGTTTCTGAATGTTCAGAGAACGTTCAAAAGTAACGTTCCCATAATGTTACATTTGAAAAATGGAATGTTCCCTTAATGTTTGAATAACCAAGCGAACATTATTTAAACGTTCTGAGAACATTCAGAAATAACAGTTTCATAACTTAATAAGAACATTAGCGAAACGTTCTGTTGTAGTTGGACGTTCATTAACATTTTTTAAATGTTACTCGGCTACTTGTTTTGGAATGTTCAGAGAACGCTCAAAAGTAACGTTCCCATAATGTTACATTTGAAAAATGGAATGTTCCATTAATGTTTGAATAACCAAGCGAACATTATTTAAACGTTCTGAGAACATTCAGAAATAGCAGTTTCATAAGAACATTAGCGAAACGTTCTGAGAACATTAGCGGTCGTTAAACGAGTGAGTGGTTTTGGACGGGCCGTTCGGCATAATAATAATATCCTGGTCTTCACCCTTCCCCTAGGAACAGATATTTCAGGGCTGTTAATGATAAGGATAATGATACTCTGTGTATTTATCTTAGATTATGTGCTCGTTATAAGATTAATAACCCGGGGCGGCGAGTCTGCGGTCGACTTTCAAACAGGGGCAAGTCCGGGCAGTGTTGGTGAGCGCGCTTGTGTTCGGAGCGAGGTGCATTCCAGCACTGTATCTGGATTCTGATGAAAGTGTGTGTGTGTGTGTGTGTGTGTTCTGTAATGAGCCGGGGCTTCAGGAGCACAGTCGTTTGGCTCTCGCTTCGTTTCCTGCAAACATAACGTGGTCTTCTTCTCTTTCTCTCTGTTGTTCCTGTGTCGAAGCGCAGAGCCGAGGGGTTTGTTGTGGACTAGTTCAGGTTTGTGCTCGTGAGGTTACAGGAAATATTCCACAGTCAGGATCGGATTGAAGACAGTCGTCCATTGATTCCCTCTAGTGCCCTCAACTTGATACAAACTGTTTATTCTGCTTGAAAATAATCCTCATTTTCTGTGAGAATTAAAGAAGAGTGTCATTTTAGTATTAATATCACCCAGTCTGTTGTGATTGGTCTACTCTGCTCTGATTGGTCAGATGACTCAGTCTGTTGTGATTGGCCTGCTCTGATTGGTCAGATGGCCCAGTCTGTTGTGATTGGTCTGCTCTGATTGGTCCAATATGTTGTGATTGATCTGCTCTGATTGGTCAGATGACCCAGTCTGTTGTGATTGGTCTACTCTGATTGGTCAGATGGCCCAGTCTGTTGTGATTGGCCTGCTCTGATTGGTCAGATGGCCAAGTCTGTTGTGATTGGCCTGCTCTGATTGGTCAGATGGCCAAGTCTGTTGTGATTGGTCTACTCTGCTCTGATTGGTCAGATGGCCAAGTCTGTTGTGATTGGTCTACTCTGCTCTGATTGGTCAGATGGCCCAGTCTGTTGTGATTGGCCTGCTCTGATTGGTCAGATGGCCCAGTCTGTTGTGATTGGCCTGCTCTGATTGGTCAGATGGCCAAGTCTGTTGTGATTGGTCTACTCTGCTCTGATTGGTCAGATGGCCAAGTCTGTTGTGATTGGCCTGCTCTGATTGGTCAGATGGCCCAGTCTGTTGTGATTGGCCTGCTCTGATTGGTCAGATGGCCAAGTCTGTTGTGATTGGTCTACTCTGCTCTGATTGGTCAGATGGCCAAGTCTGTTGTGATTGGTCTACTCTGCTCTGATTGGTCAGATGGCCCAGTCTGTTGTGATTGGTCTGCTCTGCTCTGATTGGTCAGATGGCCCAGTCTGTTGTGATTGGTCTACTCTGCTCTGATTGGTCAGATGGCCAAGTCTGTTGTGATTGGCCTGCTCTGATTGGTCAGATGGCCCAGTCTGTTGTGATTGGCCTGCTCTGATTGGTCAGATGACCCAGTCTGTTGTGATTGGCCTGCTCTGATTGGTCAGATGGCCAAGTCTGTTGTGATTGGTCTACTCTGATTGGTCAGATGACCCAGTCTGTTGTGATTGGTCTACTCTGCTCTGATTGGTCAGATGGCCCAGTCTGTTGTGATTGGCCTGCTCTGATTGGTCAGATGGCCCAGTCTGTTGTGATTGGCCTGCTCTGATTGGTCAGATGGCCCAGTCTGTTGTGATTAGTCTGCTCTGATTGGTCAGATGGCCAAGTCTGTTGTGATTGGTCTACTCTGCTCTGATTGGTCAGATGACCCAGTCTGTTGTGATTGGTCTACTCTGCTCTGATTGGTCAGATGGCCCAGTCTGTTGTGATTGGTCTACTCTGCTCTGATTGGTCAGATGACCCAGTCTGTTGTGATTGGTCTACTCTGCTCTGATTGGTCAGATGACCCAGTCTGTTGTGATTGGTCTACTCTGCTCTGATTGGTCAGATGACCCAGTCTCTTGTGATTGGTCTGCTCTGATTGGTCCAATATGTTGATTGGTCTGCTTTGATTGGTCAGATGACCCAGTCTGTTGTGATTGGTCTGCTCTAATTGGTCAGATGACCCAGTCTGTTGTGATTGGTCTGCTTTGATTGGTCAGATGACCCAGTCTGTTGTGATTGGTCTGCTCTAATTGGTCAGATGACCCAGTCTGTTGTGATTGGTCTGCTTTGATTGGTCAGATGACCCAGTCTGTTGTGATTGGTCTACTCTGCTCTGATTGGTCAGATGGCCCAGTCTGTTGTGATTGGTCTACTCTGCTCTGATTGGTCAGATGACTCAGTCTGTTGTGATTGGTCTGCTCTAATTGGTCAGATGACCCAGTCTGTTGTGATTGGTCTGCTTTGATTGGTCAGATGACCCAGTCTGTTGTGATTGGTCTACTCTGCTCTGATTGGTCAGATGGCCCAGTCTGTTGTGATTGGTCTACTCTGCTTTGATTGGTCAGATGACCCAGTCTGTTGTGATTGGTCTACTCTGCTCTGATTGGTCAGATGGCCCAGTCTGTTGTGATTGGTCTGCTCTGCTCTGATTGGTCAGAATTGGTTATTCAGGAGACAATAACTATAGTGGACCATCAAAATAAAGTGTTACCATTTTTTCCTATTACTAAAACTATTAAAAAATTAAATTAAAAACAATTTTAGTGAAAAATAACACTGGTGTATCAACATTACAGCAGAACTGTGTGTATCATTAATAAGCCCGTATGATATGAGAAGAGTTTCCTGCTGATATTGATAAGGCTGCAGTGTGTCTTTGTTATCTCAGGTGAACGGCACACACGTGATCTTATCAGCTTCTATCTGAATCGGCCTCTTTGTGTTTACGTGTATGTTCTCCTGCTCTCCCACATGCAGCGAGGCATCATGGGGGCTGGAGTGAGCTCAGGGCTGATGCGGGTGAGTTCAGATGACAGCGGCGCCCCTATAAAACACACTCAACGTCTCGGTTCACCAAACTATAAGACATTAGTGCAGTGAACGGGTGACTGTCATTCATCACAGCAGCGGCGCTCGACCTTTAACAGCACAAACTAAACAAAAAGCTCATTTTTGACCAAAAATAGCTTCAGAATTGCCCCGATTCATTTTATCATGTGACGGATGAAGCTGTGCTTCTAATTAAATGTGAAGTTTAGTGGCAATAATTTATTTATAATTATTTTTTAGCATGTTTTTTCCTGCATTCTGTGACTGAATCATTTACTCTGAAACAGTTTTAACTAATTTATTTACATTTACTTAAAAAGAAAAATGACTGAATGAAGATATTAAGTCTTATTTTCTAAATTAATTATCCAAATTAAGTAAGTTTTTGCATTATATAAGAAAATATTATATAAAAAAAATTATAAGATAAGAAGGAAAAATGATAAAAAAATAATAAGAAAAAATATATAAGAAAAAAATATCTGCCAAGTTAGAAAAATAATATTGTTTTCCTTTTGAAGTAAGATTATTTTTCTGAGATTTTTCTTATTTTTATGCATAGGCTGACTAAAATTTTCATGTGTCATGTGTCTTCTCCAGTAAATGTATCTTGATTTAAAAATTAGATATTTGTGCTGGAAAGACAGAAATGTTGAGGAAGTTCATCATGTTATGTAGTGTGTGTGTGTGTGTGTGTGTGTGTCACTGCTGTCACTCTGTATTCAATCTGTTGTTTGTGTCATATTTCATCATGGGCGCTCTGATGGATGTTTTTATTCTGTTCCTCATAAGATGTCTCATTAAGAGGTCATAAATCACATCACAACATTGTGTTTGTTTTTAATAATGCAGTTCAAGCATGTTGAGTAACTAATACACACGTGTGGACTGCACTCAGATGAACTACACTGAACACGGACAGTCATTTTCTGCCATTTACAGTTTGTGGACCCTAAAACACACTGCAATGCTTGCAGTTTAGGTTTATGTTTTTTGTTTTTAACATAAAAACTAATAATAATAATAATATTATTATTATTATTATTATTATTATTATTATTATTATATTATTACAATAATAATATTATCATTATTATTATATAAATAAATATTAATAGTATGTATTTATATTATTATATAAACAATATTAATAATATTAATATATTAATATTATTAATAATATTATATAATAACATAAATATAATAATAATAATATTAATAATAACAAAAACATAAAACTAATAATAAAAACTAAGTTTTGTTTTAAACATATAAACTAATGCTTATGTTTTTTGTGGTGAATGGTGATTTCATTTGGGAGTATGAGTATATTTGTGTCATTTTTGCTCGTTACAGACGGTCAATATTTGTGAGGTCAAGGGTCATGCATGCAATCACTCAGGAGTGTGTTTCCTGAAAGAATCGTTTGTCAGTTATAATTGCAATTTCTGTCGTTAACAACGATTTGGTGTTTCTTGAAACTATAGTTCCAGCAAACATCATTAAGGTTATCGATGATCTATAGTCTCTAGCGACTATATAGATCCAGTTTCCATTGGTTGAACTTCCACAGTGTTGGACGCTGTGTGTCATGATTCCTGAAGTCAATTGCTTTAGCAAAGCAGCATGTCAATGACACTCCGTGACCTACGCACTGTCTAATGTTGTGTTTGGGCTCGTTACACACCACCGGCTCTAAATCAAGATATGCTACTATGATGTACTTATGATTCGCTACGTTTGGTACAAACCAAAACATGCATGCAAAAAGCATCACATGTACACTTATTTATTTCCAGTTAATCATTTTAGTGCTTTAACTTGAACTTATATCACTGTATTGCCAAGCCGACATGGTGAATTTTTGCTTAGTTTAAGCCAGGTTTTCAAATAACATTTAAATTTCATTGCATTTCAATTTTACAGAAATTGTCTTGTTTATGAATTGTGCATTGCGTCACCACGAAAAAAGATACTTTAAAACATTTCAGCGGCTCAATTTTTACATTTTGGAACATGGTTAGTCATAAGGCTTTGATTTTCTAGCTATTGTAGAGGCCAAATTATTCTGACAAATATATATTATATATGAAATATATAATATATATTATATAATATATATATATATGAAGAGTTCAGATGCCTCTAAGTGCCATTTGAAATTTTCTTCTAAAATGAACATTTTTATGAAGCTTGTATATTTAAGTTCAGTAATTTCACTTAAATGGCAATGAAGATTACCTATTAATTGTCATTTAACTGAAATTACTGAACTTAAATATACAAGCTTGATAAAAATGGTCATTTTAGAAGAAAATTTCAAATGGCATTTAGAGGCTTTTGCATCTGAACTCTTCATATATATACAGTTGTGGTCAAAAGTGTACATACACTTGTAAAAAATCATAATGTTATGGCTGTCTTGAGTTTCCAATAAGTTCTACAACTCTTATTTTTCTGTGATAGAGTGATCGGAACACATACATGTTTGTCACAAAAAACAGTCATAAAATTTGGTTCTTTCATAAATTTATTATGGGTCTGCTGAAAATGTCACCAAATCTGCTGGGTCAAAAATATACATACAGCAACATTAGTATTTGGTTACATGTCCCTTGGCCATTTTCACGGCAACTAGGCGCTTTTGGTAGCCATCCACAAGGTCCTGGCAAGCTTCAGGTCGAATGTTTGACCACTCTTCTTGACAGAATTGGTGCAGTTCAGCTAAATGTGATGGTTTTCTTGCATGAACCTGTTTCTTTAGCACTGTCCACATGTTCTCAATGGGGTTTAAGTCAGGACTTTGGGAAGGCCATTCTAAAACCTTAATTCTAGCCTGGTTTAGCCATTCCTTTACCACTTTTGATGTGTGTTTTGGGTCATTGTCTTGTTGGAACACCCAACTGCGCCCAAGACCCAACCTTCGGGCTGATGGTTTTAAGTTTTCCTGCAGAATTTGGAGGTAATCCTCCTTCTTCATTATCCCATTTACTTTCTGCAAAGAACCAGTTCCACTGGCAGCAAAACATCCCCAGAGCATAATACTACCACCACCATGCTTGACAGTAGGCATGGTGTTCCTGGGATTAAAGGCCTCACCTTTTCTCCTCCAAACATATTGCTAGGTGTTGTCGTGGCCAAACAGCTCAATTTTTGTTTCGTCTGACCAGAGAACTTTCCTCCAGGTTTTATCTTTGTCCATGTGATCAGCAGCAAACTTCAGCCGAGTCTTTTAAGGTGCCTTTTCTGGAGCAAGGGCTTCTTTCTTGCACGGCAGCCTCTCAGTCCATGCCGATGTAAAACACGCTTGACTGTGGAGACTGACACCTGTGTTCCATCAGCTTCCAAATCCTTGCAGACCTGCTTCTTGGTGATTCTTGGTTGACTCTTGACCATCCTGACCAATCTCCTCTCGGCAGCATGTGATAGCTTGCGTTTTCTTCCTGATCGTGGCAGTGACACAACTGTTCCATGCACTTTATACTTGCGTATAATTGTCTGCACAGTTGCTCTTGGGACCTGTAGCTGCTTTGAAATGGCTCCAAGTGACTTCCCTGACTTGTTCAAGTCAATAATTCGCTTTTTCAGATCCACACTGAGTTCCTTTGACTTTCCCATTGTAGCTTTTGTAGCTGAGTCTAATCACTGGGTCAAATGAGCCCTATTTAAATGGGCTCATGAGAAGTCAACAGCTGTAGTCAATCAGAATCACTTAGAAGAAGTGAAGAGGCCATGACATGAAGCTAATTTGATTGACACAACTCGCTACATCACCGAAGTTGACAAATTTTGTTGCTGTATGTATATTTTTGACCCAGCAGATTTGGTGACATTTTCAGCAGACCCATAATAAATTTATGAAAGAACCAAATTTTATGACTGTTTTTTGTGACAAACATGTATGTGTTCCGATCACTCTATCACAGAAAAATAAGAGTTGTAGAACTTATTGGAAACTCAAGACAGCCATAACATTATGATATTTTACAAGTGTATGTACACTTTTGACCACAACTGTATATATATATATATAGATATGAAATAAAAATGTTTAGTTAACCTCAACTTCTATAACTTTTATGCGCATTCATTTTCTTGAAGTGCAATACACTTAGTTAAATCAAGATACATTTATTCAAGAAGCAAAATGATATTGATTACCTAAAAATTTCACTTTGAAATTAATTTTTGGTGTGTTTTATCTTACCTCAAGGGCATCCAAGATGTAGATGTCTTTGTTTCTGCAGTAGTTTCAATTTTGATATTTTTAGGTCAAACCGTTCACATAATGGAGGTCTATGGTCACCACCTCAAAGAGCATGCACAGAGAAGTCCAGATTAAACATGATTTAATGACTCGTAAATGTAAGTACACATTAATGGCCTAAGACACGAAACGAGCGGTTTGTGTGAGAAAACGAACAGTATTTATATCGTTTTTACCTCTTGTAACCACAACCACGTCCAAGTGATCTGAGAGCGCAGACGCTTTGTTGCTAAAACAAACGATATAAATACTGTTGGTTTTCTCACACAAACCGCTCGTTTCATGTCTTAGGCCATCAATGTGTACTTACATTTACGAGTCATTAAATCATGTTTAATTTGGACTTCTCTGTGCATGCTCTTTGAGGTGGTGACCATAGACCTCCATTATGTGAACGGTTTGACCTAAAAATATCAAAATTGAAACTACTGCAGAAACAAACACACTTACATCTTGGATGCCCTTGAGGTAAGATAAAACACACCAAAAATTAATTTCTGACCCAATCGGCAGACATTTCACTTGTTTTAAACATTTTATAGAAACCAAAATTAAATTTTGCGTCTCCAATAAATGTATTGAATTGCATTCAAACACTAAGAACGTGTTCAATTCCCACACTTTTCATGTCTTCCTCTCTTGGCAGACTTTCTCTCAAGGTGGAAGACAGAAACATGGGCGGGAAAGGAGGACGCACCCCATCATGCCTCCTGCCTCTTCTGCTGGTAAGTCCCATCAACCCCACTAAATGGAGCCGAGACAACATTAAGCCAGACGACGTCCAAAAGCGACTACAAAGGTGTCTTTGAGCGTCATGCTAATCTGTCTCCTCGCGCTCGCCCTCCTCCTTCACGTTTGCAACAGCGAATCCATCTGGCTGCCTTCCCAGAACTTAATTTCCCAGCGCAGCGTCTTAATGATAGGCTTTTAATGCCCTTCCAAAGAGCTCTGAGAGACTCAAACGACAGGTTAGCTGCAAGTGAGAGGAGATCTGTATAATCCTGCTTATTATGACTAAATCGCCCCTTAGTGTCAATTGAGCCTTTGTTGAAGGAGAAACTGCTGCCATTTCATAACATCTCGAGCGTTATATCTATACAGCTCTATACCACGACGCAACCAAAGGCTGCAAACCTGCCGTGATGTTCATTCACTGACTATAGAGAGACTTCTAAAGCAGCATGATGTCATGTCTAATGATCTAGAACTAATTCAATGTACACGACCAGACATCAGATATTTAGCACAATGCACAAAATCAGGTGTTTTTACACTAATATCTACGAGAGAAAATCGCTCTGAAGCTTTGCCAGATGACGAAACTTTGCGTATTTACTAATTATCAGACACTATATAGAGAAATATTGGTGCCTAAATTTAAAAATCTTTGTCAGATATCACTGTATCTTTATTTAACCGTAGCAAAAACAAATTTCTTTAGTACATTTTTCATTGCTGTTTTATGTGTTTGTTTAAAATTAGACAAATCTGATATTATTTTTCATCTCTGTTTGTGTTTTTTTTAATTAGACAAATCTGATATTATTTTTAATCTGTTTTTGTGTGTTTTTTAAATTAGACAAAACTGATATTATTTTTAATCTCTGTTTTTGTTTGTTTATTTTAAATGAGACAAAACTGATATTATTTTTAATCTCTGTTTTTGTTTGTTTATTTTAAATGAGACAAATCTGATATTATTTTTCGTCTCTATTTTTGTGTGTTTATTTAAAATTAGACAATTCTGATATTATTTTTAATCTCTGTTTGTGTTTATTTAAAATTAGACAAATCTGATATTATTTTTCATCTCTGTTTTTGTTTGTTTATTTTAAATGAGACAAATCTGATATTATTTTTCATCTCTGATTTTGTGTTTTTTAAAATTAGACAAATCCAATATTATTTTTAATCTCTGTTTTTTGTTTGTTTATTTAAAATTAGACAAATCCGATATTATTTTTAATCTCTGTTTTTTGTTTGTTTATTCAAAATTAGACAAATCCGATATTATTTTTAATCTCCGTTTTTGTGTGTTTATTTAAAATTAGACATCTGATATTATTTTTAATCTCCGTTTTTGTGTGTTTATTTAAAATTAGATAAATCTGATATTATTTTTAATCTCTGTTTTTTGTTTTTAATTTAAAATTTGACAAATCTGATATCATTTTTCATCTCTGTTTTTGTGTGGTTTTTTTAATTAGACAAATCTGATATCATTTTTCATCTCTGTTTTTGTGTGTTTTTTTAAATTAGACAAATCTGATATTATTTTTCATTTCTGTTTTTGTGTTTATTTTAAATTAGACAAATCTGATATTATTTTTCATCTCTGTTTTTGTGTTTATTTAAAATTAGACAAATCTGATATTATTTTTCATCTCTGTTTTTGTGTTTATTTACAATTATGGTAAATGTACAAATGGAAAAATTAAATTTTGTCCAAAAAAATGGACAAAAATTAGACAAATCTAATATTATTTTTTATCTCTGTTTTTGTGTGCTTATTAAAAATTAGACAAATATATTATTTTAATCTTAAATGTGTTATTTAACAGTTGATCGTGTTTTAATGCTTCGCTAACCAGCAGAAACACTCGCCAGGTTTAAACCCTAGTTGCGGGGCATGTTGTCACACAGCGTTACAATGATCCTCAATTAGAACTATGATATTCTATTCTATACTTTTATTAATTCTATTGAGAAACCACGAGAATAAAGACTGAGAGTCCATGTTCAGAAATTATTAATAATTATTATGCAGTATAACTGTGTTTTACAATGTGTTTGTTAAACTCAATTTTTTTTAATTATTAAAAAAATGCAATTATTTTAATTGGAAAAAGTTAATAATTGTATTTTATTGACAAAATATTTCAGTTTGTCTCATATATTGTATTTGATTAGATCAGATAACATTTGAATCTGTCATATCTGGTCATGTTACAATGAACCCCACCTAAGGGGCATGTTGTCACATTTCACTTTAATGAAACAAAACCACAAAATTGTGTGAAATTAATGCGGGAACAAACAAATACTCTGAGTCTGAACCCTAAGTAGGTTTCCACAAACCCTCCCCAACAAATAAACACGACTTGAGCTAGAAGTGTGTTAAAAACATGCAACAAACACATGCTCTTACGCAACGTAGGAGTGAACCACTATGATTGGCCTGCGCTTCTAATGGTTTCTCTGAGATTATGAGCAGATGGCCGTTTCAGATCTGCATTAAACTCATCCTGTGAACTGCAGCTAGACCACAAAGCATCTCATTCAGCCAGAGCCAATCAACATCCAGCTCCGCCCGCACGTTTAATTACATTCCTGCTTCAGTCGCGGCGTTTGGCAGCTCAGCGAATCTGCCGTGATTCATCTGTTCGTCGATCTGTGTTGAGTTACAGCGGCCAAACGCTCCCCGTGTGCTAATTCACAGCTTGAAACAAAAGCAAACGAGGGAGCGAGAGTGTTGAAACGCCTGCGAGGGTGACAGAGCCAAGATCCACAAACAACAAACTTGTTGTTTCACCTCGATTCACATCGGGTTACTTCATCCAGTGAACGTGATTTATGTTTGGGGAAATGAAACCGGAGGAGGACGGCGGACAGTCTGACTGTGAGCTTCACACTCTGTTATTTGGTTATACACTCGTCACTGATGTTCACAATGTTGGCCCTCGTGTCGTCCCAAGCCCGTTCAGTTTAAGATATTTTACATTTAGTCTGAAAGCTTCCATTGAACATGTGTGTACGGTATACTGTCCTCGTCCAGAAAGGAAATAAAGACAACATCAAAGTAGTCCATGTGACATGAGTGGGTTATTACAATGTTTTGAAGCGTCGAAAATACACTTTGGTCCAAAAATAACAAAGACTACGACTTTATTCAGCGTTGTATTGTGATTTTCCAAGCCGATCTATTCATAATTCATCACAGCAGTCGTTCAGTCCGCAGCTTATTTTAGTGTACACTCTCAGAAAAAAAGGTCCAAAAGCTGTCACTGGGGCTGTACCTTTTCAAAAGGTACACTTTTGTACCCAAAGGCTGAAAATTGGTACCTTAGTGGTACATTTTAGCACCTAAAATGTATATATTAACACATAAAATGTACATATTAGTACCTAAAATGTACTTAGCTCCTGAAATGTACATACTGTATTAACACTTAAAATGTACATATTAGCACTTAAAATATACATATTAGGACTTAAAATGGACATATTAGGACCTAAAATTAACATATTAGGGCCCAAAATGGACATATTTGCGCCTAAAATGTACATATTAGAACATAAAATGTACATATTAACAACTAAAATGTACATATTAGAACCTAAAATGTACTTAACTCCTGAAATGTACATATTAACACTTAAAATGTACATATTAGCACTTAAAATATACATATTAGGACCTAAAATGAACATATTTGCGCCTAAAATGTACATATTAGGACATAAATGTACATATTAACAACTAAAATGTACATATTAGCACTTAAAATATACATATTAGGACCTAAAATGAACATAGTAGGACCTAAAATGAACATAGTAGGACCCGAAATGGACATATTTGCCCCTAAAATGTACATATTAGGACATAAAATGTACATATTAACAACTAAAATGTACTTTTCAGCACCTAAAATGTACATATTAACACCTAAAATGTACTTAGCTCCTGAAATGTACATATTAACACTTAAAATGTACATATTAACACTAAAAATATACATATTAGAACCTAAAATGTACATATTAGGGCCCAAAATGGACACATTTGCGCCTAAATGTACATATTAGGACATAAAATGTACATATTAACAACTAAAATGTACTTTTCAGCACCTAAAATGTACATATTAACACCTAAAATGTACTTAGCTCCTGAAATGTACATATTAACACTTAAAATGTACATATTAACACTAAAAATATACATATTAGAACCTAAAATGTACATATTAGGGCCCAAAATGGACACATTTGCGCCTAAATGTACATATTAGGACATAAAATGTACATATTAACAACTAAAATGTACTTTTTAGCACCTAAAATGTACATATTAGCACCTAAAATGTACTTAGCTCCTGAAATGTACATATTAGCACTTAAAATATGCATATTAGGACCTAAAATTAATATATTAGGACCTAAAATAAACATATTAGGAGCCAAAATGGACATATTTGCACCTAAAATGTACATATCAGGACATAAAATGTACATATTAACAACTAAAATGTACTTTTTAGCACTTAAAATGGACAAAAGTTTACCTTTTGAAAAGGTACAGCCCCAGTGACAGCTTTTGTACCTTTTTTCTGCGAGTGTACTAGATTGAGATATTAAAACCAGTCTGAATATAATTTCCCTAAACTCTTGGGTTGTTCTCCAGGTTGCATTGAAATAATAAAAGTGTGTGTGTCGTTTGCAGGTGTCCAGCATGTCTTTTGTGAGAGCCGAGTACTCGAGCTGTGGAGAGAATGAGTTTTACAATCACACAATCAGCAGTTGCCAACCCTGCCCACAATGCCAAGCGGGACAAGAGCCCTACATGGTGAGAAACACACACACTCGCATAAATACAGGACCATCCCCAGCAAATTCATGGACTTAAAAATTGTGCACTTTCAATACAATGTCATTCGCTTTGGATAAAAGCATCTGGCAAATGCATAAATGTAGAAATGTAGAGTTCAAGTCTCCAAGAGAGACCAGAAACACCTGAAAACTATCATAACACTGACACATCAATCAAATATCACAGCCAATCAGAAAAGCATGTGGGCGGAGTCTCTGCAAACGCACTAAACATATAAAATATATTATATTTTATTATGCAACATTATTAAAACATATACTGAGTGACTGAAAGAAATCTTTATCATAGAATAATCTTGTTTGTTCAGTTTGAACGTCGTTTTTTCCTTTATTTTTGAGATCTGAGGTGAATTATCCGCTGTGGCTTTCATTACAGCTGTAAATCGCATTCAGTTATTTTAACACACATAATCAGTACCTGAGATTATCAGTCATATTTTGTTTCTTTGAGCTTTTATCACGTCGTGTCTGGTTAGGATACGGTGGTAGTTCATATGAGTCTCAGTGCACGCATTTACAGGCGAAACTCGAAAAAATTGAATAACGTGCAAAAGTTAAAAGGTGAAACTGATATATATTACATAGACTCATTACATGCAAAGTGAGATATTTCAAGCCTTTATTTGTCATAATTTTAAAGATTGTGGCTTACAGCTTATGAAAACCCCATATTTATAAGGTTTTTATAAGCTGTAAGCTTTAATCATGACAAATAAAGGCTTGAAATATCTCACTTTGCATGTAATGAGTCTATATAATATATTAGTTTCACCTTTTAAGTTGAATTACTGAAATAAATGAACTTTTGCACCATATTCTCATTTTTCGAGTTTCACCTGTATATCAGAAGACTTAGATTTAGTGTTTAAAGGGATATTTCACTTTGAAATTAATTTTTGGTATGTTTAAATGCATTATTTTCAATTTTGATATTTTTAGGTCAAACCGTTCATATAATGGAGGTCTATGGTCACCACCTCAAAGAGCATGCACAGAGAAGTCCAAATTAAACATGATTTAATGTCTTGTTAATAAAAGTACACATTGATGGCCTAAGACACGAAACGAGCGGTTTGTGTGAGAAATCGAACAGTATTTATATCGTTTGTTTTAGCCACAAAAGCGCCCGCTCTCAGATCACTTGGACGTGGCTGTGGTTACAAGAGGTATAAACTATATAAATACTGTTGGTTTTCTCACACAAACCGCTCGTTTCGTGTCTTAGGCCATCAATGTGTACTTACATTCACGAGTCATTAAATCATGTTTAATTTGGACTTGTCAGTGCAATTCTTTGAGGTGGTGACCATAGACCTCCATTATGTGAACGGTTTGACCTAAAAATATCAAAATTGAAAATGCTGCGGAAACAAAGACACCTACATCTTGGATGGCCTTGAGGTAAGATAAAACATATCAAACATTAATTTCAAAGTGAACTATCCCTTTAACTACAGATATAATGGTGCTTTATTAGATAAAAAAGAAAGCCGCATGACAGTTCT
Source organism: Cyprinella venusta (assembly GCA_038021265.1). NCBI lineage: Eukaryota > Metazoa > Chordata > Actinopteri > Cypriniformes > Leuciscidae > Cyprinella > Cyprinella venusta. Next base: position 37,695,929 of record CM075867.1, on the reverse strand, counting down.
TCAGACATTCAGAAAGAGATCAGCGTGCATGTTTGGAACGACCTGAGACTCGATCCGAGGTGAAGTGTTGGTTTAAAGCGGGCGGTGTGTATCCCGAGGCCACCCAGACTGCAGCGGCGTCAAATGGCACATCAAAAGATCTCCAGTGTTTAAAGAGACAGCGCTCGGCACTTTGAAGAGACGCACACTTGTTGAACACAGGTTCAAGAGGATGAACTAAAGTTAAATAACAAGTCACCTAATTCAAAACAACACACACACACCTCTACAAAAATTAATTTAGCATTAATAAATATAATCATAGGTATAACATCTAATGCAATGCATTAACTAACATGCTGGAAAAAATAAATAATATCTACTAATATCTATAAAAATAAATAATATCTACAAAAATAAATAACATCTAATAAAAATAAATAATATCTACTAATATCTATAAAAATAAATAAGATCTAATAAAAATAAATAATATTTACCAATATCTATATAAACAAATAAGATCTAATAAAAATAAATAATATCTAATAAAATAAATAATATCTACTAATATCTGTAAAAATAAATAAGATCTAATAAAAATAAATAATATCTACTAATGTCTATAAAAATAAATAATATCTATTAAAAATAAATAATATCTACTAATGTCTATAAAAATAAATAAGATCTAATAAAAATAAATAATATCTACTAATATCTATAAAAATAAATAAGATCTAATAAAAATAAATAATATCTACTAATATCTATAAAAATAAATAATATCTAATAAAAATAAATAATATGTACAAATATCTATAAAAATAAATAATATCTAATAAAAAAATAATATCTACTAATATCTATAAAATAAATAATAACTAATAAAAATAAATAATCTCTAATAAAAATAAATAATATCTACTAATATCTATAAAAATAAATAATATCTAATAAAAATAAATAATATGTACTAATATCTATAAAAAATAAATAATATCTAATAAAAATAAATAATATGTACTAATATCTATAAAAATAAATAAGATCTAATAAAAGTAAATAATATCTACTAATATCTATAAAAATAAAAAAGATCTAATAAAAATAAATATCTACTAATATCTATAAAAATAAATAAGATCTAAGAAAAATAAATAATATCTACTAATATCTATAAAAATAAATAAGATCTAAGAAAAATAAATAATATCTATGTGGTCAAAAAAAACTTAATTCAAAGGGGAAAACAAAGTAATTTTTTTGACCCTTTTTTGAAGCAAAAACTTTGATTTTTTTTCAGAAAACGAGACTTAATATGCTTCTCCAGTAATTGTATCTTGATTTAAGAATAATTAGATATTTCTTCTGAAAAACAAAACATGATGTTTTCCATCAGACTCGTTGTTTCTGACAGCACATGAAAATGAATTCCAGCTAAATTATGCACCGCAACGATTACAGAAATAAGTGTATTTGTGCATGATTATACCTCAGTGATTGTTTGGAGTGGCACTGAAAATTACTCTTCCTCCTCACTTCTACTTTCGCTAACAACACCTTCCGCCTGTAATTGAAATGAGCTGTGATCTAAATCAAACTGCTCAGAAACGTGTTTTTAAAGCACATGAAACGGATCTCTGGAGGCAGCAGCCCATAAAGATCCTGCTGTAAATCATGAAGGAAGAGGAACTTCAAAGTTCGAGTGTTGAAATCCTAGAAGAGTTCAGAAGCGCTGGAGAACGGTGAACCTCGGGACTCAAGGGGGCGATAGAGTTTCCAAACGAGTCATTAACCCTGACCGAGGGAGGCGGGAACAACCCAATTCAGGTTCGGACCAAAGCGAGTCAATATTAAAGTGATCACAAGTATAAGTTCATCCACTCTCTACTTGTATTCTGCAAAATAAATTTCAATTTAATCGAATTTATTGATATTTTTGGTTCCATTAAAAGTAACCTTTTAGTGACCAAAAAAACAAAATAATCTTGTATTTGGGTCAAAAATGGGCACCCATAGAAATGAATGGGAAAAACTGTAATTTAGAGCATTCTAAAATAAGCCAAAATAACAGCAAAGTCACTTCATCTTTAGGATTTAGCTCTAAGAACTAGTAAAAAAAAATAGAACATAAAAATAAGCATAATTTACATAGAAAAATATGGTACTTTTTGAAGTAAATAAATTCAAAAATACCCCCAAAATTAAAAAAAACACCATAAATGGATAGACAAAACTTTATCGAAGACATTGATATACATTTATAATAAATAAAAATTAGGATCACACCTGAGTCCTCTGTTCCCATTTGTCCACAAATAAAGTGAATACGGTTTGAGGGCTACAGTGTTTTTTTGTCAGAAGTTTACATTATTTCTGAATGTATTTCTGTTTATTTTTCTTCTCTCAACAATGCAATTTTGTCCCGGCGCGAATTATTTTCCGGGAAAATATGGAAATGAAAAAAATGAATCTTTTAAAAACTATTACAACAGTAAAAGCCACTGCATTCCTGAACAACTCAATAACACTCGTGCCCTCGGGCCAAAGATGATCTCCATTCAGTCCGACGAGATAAAAGACTTTCCAGCTTTAAACCACGTTTTACTCCCCGTGTGTGTGTGTGTGTGTGTGTGTTCTTTCAAAAGTCAATGAACTGGAGCGAATGCATGTTGGGGTAAATGTCAGAACTGAGAAGGACTTTTCAATAAGTTTAAACCGGAGCAGATGCGAGTACCAACATCTCCATCTCTTTCATCTCCGCTCTCCTCTTCAAAAATCGATCCTGGAGGCCAAAAGAACAAAGAGATTCACCTCTGCCCACCGAAGACGCGTAAACGACTCATTACGCTAATTAAGAGCTCAGCGCTTCCACACTGACGAGAACAGACGGAGATGACAAGAAAATAATAATAAAGCTGGAACGGCCTCGGGAGACGCTTTCATCCTGACACCTCGCAGATTAAAAACAAATCAATAACTATTGAAAGATTTGAAGCAATTATATTACAAAATTGCTGTTTTTTGTCTCGTTTTGTTCTTGTTTTAAACATAAACTCACTTAATGTTGATAATTTTTCTATATGTTTTTCTAATGTTAATATTTTAATATTTTTTAATATTTATATTTTAAAAAATATTTTTTTAATGTTACCTATTCATATTTTTTTATTAATAGGTAACATTAAAAAATATTTAATATTTAATTAATATTTTTAAATGTTACCTAATAAAAATACAGCTATTTATTGTTAGTTCACAGTCCAGTATCAAACCTTTGATTTTAATAACGTATTAGTGCATGTTGAAATTAATATTAACTAGGATTAATAATTGCTTTAATTAACCTTATTGTAAAGTGTTACTGACTTAATATCTTGAGTCATTTTGCTTCTCCGGTAAATGCATCTTGACTAGTTCACTTTTAAAAAAATAACTTTTGCTGATAATTTACTCACCCCCATGTCATCCGATAAGTTCATGTCTTTCTTTCTTCAGTCGAAAAGAAATTAAGGCTTTTGATGAAAACGTTCCAGGATTTTTCTCCATATAATGGACTTCAATGGGGACCAAACGGTTCAAGGTCCAAATGAGTGTTTCAGTGCAAACTGTTCATTAAAACGAATGAATCTTTTCCTGAGTCAATTCGTTCATTTCGTTCGTTGAATGGACCAAATGACATGAAAAAAGATTCGTTCATTTTGACGCACGAGTTCGAACAGGAGAGTCATGAACGCGCATCACAGAACAGAGCAAGGCGAGCATTTGAGCTTTTAAAACTTAAACTTTGTTATTTATTTATTAAATGAGCGATCGTTTCGCTTGATACGACCCTTATTCATCGTCTGGAATCGTTTAAAGCACTTTGAAGCTGCGCTGAAACTCTCATTTGGACCTTGAACCGTTTGGTCCCCATTGAAGTCCATTATATGGAGAAAATCCTGGAATGTTTTCATCAAAAACCTTAATTTCTTTTCGACTAAAGAAAGAAAGACATGGACATCTTGGATGACATGCGCTGAGTAAATTATCAGCAAAAGTGAACTAAAAGTGAACTACTCCTTTAAGAATGTTTATATATTAGTGCTGGATATTGAAAAGCATCATCAAATATAAGAGATTTAGTGTGTGTCACATGTTTTGGTCACTGCATCATCATCATTCCCAGATTATTCTAACATGTGCAAAAGAATCAGAATAAGGAGTGAGTGGATTTGGTTGTGGATTGTGAAATGCGCTGATATGAAGCATCAGAACATCTCCAGATCTAATATGAGTGCGGTCAGAGCACTCGCGGGTGGGATGTTTGCTCATGAGTGTTTCTCGTTATCCGGCACAGGCGCGGGACGGCTCTGGCAGGTCGAGTCTTTAGCGCTGAACTCGCGCAGCTGGCTAATATTCGCTGATTAAAACCAACTGGGTTTTTAGTGAAGTGTAACCATTCTTTTCTGAAGGTCACATCAGTTAAAGCATCACAGCTTTATTTCTACAGCGCTTCATACAACACAGAATCAACCACGCAAACTTCATCCAACACGAGACCGATTCAGCTTTAATTTCAGACCATTCAACCCCATTTCAGATCAGGGTTGATTCATAGTGTCAGAAATATGTTCTGAAAAACGTTCTCTGAATGTTTGTTGTTGGTTAGCCGAACATTCCAAAATAGAACATTCCATTTTGCAAACATTATTGGAATGTTACATTTGAACATTCTGAAACAAGTAGTAACATTTAAAAATAATGATATGATAAGCATCTAAATAAAACCTTCCTTGAATGTTTTGAAGAACTTTTCCCATAACTTTGAAAGAACCTCGTAAGATCGTTCTGAGTTCAGTTCTAATATGATATGAAAAATGTTCTCTGAATGTTCAAAAGTTATGTTCTCTGTTTGTTGTTGGTTAGCCGAACATTCCAAAATAGAACATTCCATTTTGCACACATTATTGGAATGATACATTTGAATGTTCTTTGAACATTCCGAAACAACTAGTAACATTTAAAAATAATTATATGATAGAAATCTAAATAAAATCTTCCATGAATGTTTTGAGAACTTTTCCCGTGACTTTGATCGTTCTGATTAACTGAAATTATTAAGCTCTATTCCGTTCAGTTTTGTTCTCGGTTCAGTCAAATCAATAATATTACTGAATATTAAGGGTCAAATTTACTAACAGCACAAACACGAACTAACACGTAGAATGACATTATAACTTTCAACACACATTTAAATGCCGTTTAGTGTGATAGTGTAACGTTAGAGCAATTGAAGTGGCACCGCGTTCCCTAACAAGATTAATCGGAGTAATTCAGCACTCGCGGGTGGTTCGGTAGAACTAAATGTCCTTATTCCTTTATATACGCGTGTGATATCAGTCTCTATAGCGATCATGACCTGCTTCATACCACTGTAACGTTAAATATAAGCATCCATAAACATTATTAGATCCATCAGTAAGTCCCATCATTCAGCTCGTCACTGCGTCGTCAACCTAAGCCTGTGTTATGATGGAAACTGCGCCCTCTTGTGGCGACAAAAACGACATATTGTGCCTTTAAATAGATAAATCATTTATAATATAAATACTGCAATATTCCATAAACTTATTTCGCTCGAATATACAGTTATGTCACAATAGGGAAGACTAGACTCGCGCACCTTACACTTAAAAAAAGGTACAAAAGCTGTCACTGGGGCTGTACCTTTTCAAAAGGTACACTTTTGTACCCAAAGGCTGCATATTGGTACCTTAGTGGTACATTTAAGCACATAAAATGTATATATTAGTACCTAAAATGTACATATTAGTACCTAAAATGTACTTGGCTCCTGAAATGTACATATTAACACTTAAAATGTACATATTAGCACTTAAAATATACATATTAGGACCTAAAATGAACATATTAGGACCCAAAATGTATATATTAACACCTAAAATGTACATATTAGTACCTAAAATGTACTTAGCTCCTGAAATGTACATATTAACACTTAAAATGTACATATTAGCACTTAAAATATACATATTAGGACCTAAAATGAACATATTAGGACCCAAAATGGACATATTTGCGCCTAAAATGTACATATTAGTACCTAAAATGTACTTGGCCCCTGAAATGTACATATTAACACTTAAAATGTACATATTAGCACTTAAATATACATATTAGGACCTAAAATGAACATATTAGGACCTAAAATGAACATATCAGGACCCAAAATGGACATATTTGTGCCTAAAATGTACATATTAGGACATAAAATGTACATATTAACAACTTTTTAGCACCTAAAATGTACATATTAACACCTAAAATGTACATATTAGGACCTAAAATGTACATATTAGGACCTAAAATGAACATATTAGGACCCAAAATGGACATATTTGCGCCTAAAATGTACATATTAGCACATAAAATGTACATATTAGCACATAAAATGTACATATTAGCACATAAAATGGACAAAAGCGTACCTTTTCAAAAGGTACAGCCCCAGTGACAGCTTTTGTTCATTTTTCCTGAGAGTGTTTGTATTCCAGTTGTGATGCGATATATTTCTTGGACTGGTTGTCCATCTGTTCTTCACTGTTATTGTGAAGCTTTGGAAAGGAACTATATAAATGAAAATATTATTATGATGTTTTTAAAGCCCTATAGTGCAGATCTGATCAGGTGTGTGTGTGTGTGTTTCAGAGCTGTGGTTACGGCACGAAGGACGAGGAGTACTCGTGTGTGGCGTGTCCGGCGGGGAAGTTCTCCAAAGGGAAGTACGAGATCTGCCGGCGACACAAAGACTGCGACGCGCTGTACCGGGCCACGGTGCTGACCACGGGCACACTGGAGAGCGACGCGGAGTGCGGCCCGTGTTTACCGGGGTCAGGACACTAACCAGTGTATTGAGTGTGTGTGTGTGGCTGTTTCTGTGGCGTTGGCTCCGGATCTGTGTATTTTCCATTCATTTCCTCCACAGGGATTTGTATGGAAGCTTGTTTCCGCCATAGAATGAAAAATATAAAAGGTAATTGCGACTTTTTATCTCACAATTGCGAGATGGAAATTCAGAATTGCGAGATATAAAGTCAGAATTGAGAGATATAAAGTCAGAATTGCGAGTTAAAGTCAGAATTGCGAATTAAAGTCAGAATTGGGAGTTATAAAGTCAGAATTGCGAGTTAAAGTCAGAATTGTGAGATATAAAGTCAGAATTGTGAGATATAAAGTCAGAATTGCGAGTTAAAGTCAGAATTGTGAGATATAAAGTCAGAATTGCGAGATATAAAGTCAGAATTGCGAGTTAAAGTCAGAATTACGTTATAAAGTCAGAATTGCGAGATATAAAGTCAGAATTGTAAGATATAAAGTCAGAATTGTGAGATATAAAGTCAGAATTACGAGTTATAAAGTCAGAATTACGGGATATAAAGTCAGAATTACGAGATATAAAGTCAGAATTACGGGATATAAAGTCAGAAATACGATACATAAAGTCAAAATTGCGTGATATAAAGTCAGAATTGCGTGATATAAAGTCTGAATTACGAGATATAAAGTCAGAATTGCGTGATATAAAGTCTGAATTACGAGATATAAAGTCAGAATTGTGAGATATAAAGTCAGAATTACGTGATATAAAGTCAGAATTACGAGATATAAAGTCAGAATTGCGAGATATAAAGTCAGAATTGTGAGATTTAAACTATTCTGAGGGGGAAAAAGTTCATCTTTTTTCTCCCTTAGAATTGGCCTTATAAGTCGCAATTGCGAGTTTATATCTCACAATTCTGAGAAAAGATGTCAGAATTGACACATAAACTCGCAATTATGTGTTAGAAAGTTAGAATTGCGAGATAAGAAGTCACACTTCTGTCTTTTTTCTCAGAATTGCGAACTTATCACCCAATTCTGACTTTATATCACGCAATTCTGACTTTATATCTCCCAATTCTGACTTTATATCACCCAATTCTGACTTTATATCTCCCAATTCTGACTTTATATCTCGCAATTCTGACTTTATATCTCGCAATTCTGACTTTATATCTCCCAATTCTGACTTTATATCTCGCAATTCTGACTTTATATCTCACAATTCTGACTTTTTATCTCACAATTCTGACTTTATATCTCATAATTCTGACTTTATATCACGCAATTCTGACTTTATATCTCACAATTCTGACTTTTTATCTCACAATTCTGACTTTATATCTCACAATTCTGACTTTATATCTCACAATTCTGACTTTATATCTCACAATTCTGACTTTTTATCTCGCAATTCTGACTATGTCTCGCAAATCTGACTTTATATCACCCAATTCTGACTTTATATCACGCAATTCTGACTTTTTATCTCGAAATTCTAAGAAATAGTCAGAATTGCGAGATATAAACTCGCAATTGTGGGGAAAAAAGTCAGAATTTTGAGATAAAAAGTCACAATTATCTATTTTATTTTTATATTCAGTGGTGGAAACAAGCTTCCATAGATTTGAGAACAGTCTTGAACCAAATTAATCTGAACATTACAAACTTTGATGTGAAGCAAAAAAGTATTTGAAAATCGCACTCAGACACGCTCACACACACTCACTCACACACGTACACATGCACTCTTACTCACAAACACACACACACACACACGACAGCTTCACGCTGCTGTAGCCACTTAAAATGGAAGGTCTGGTTTCGATTGACTTCAATGTAAATATACAAAGTGCAGCTTTTTAAAAGCACATTATTGAGTGTGTTTAATAGACTCTGTCGGACGCCTCAGGAAGTCTCGCCGCTCTGTTTTCTGGGACGTAAAGTCTGATAGTGGGACATTTCCTTTGAGATTGTCCCGCACGATGGCTTTGATCAGAGTGTGTGTGTGTGCTGGTCTGAATCTGACGTCTGGTGTGTGTGAGGGCATCGGTGGCGTCGCGGCTCACTTCAGAGGACACATCAAGCTCAAATACGAAAACTAAATATGCGGATATAATAAAACAGATTAATCTAATCGAGAACTCCGTCGTGTTGTTTCCTCTTTTCTGTCAGTTGTTCTCAGACTCATCTCGTCTTTACATATTAAACGCATATGGGAATAAACTCAGTTATTGAAGTATCCCTGTGAGGTCAGACGGATGTGATGATCTCGTTTATCGGTTTCAATATTAAAGGCGTATTCATACAAACCGGTATGACTTTCTTTCTTGTGCATAACTCAAAAGATATTTTGAAGAATGCTGGTAATAGTTTTGGTTCCCATTGACTTCCATTATAACTAAAAACACAATGAAAGTCAATGTATATATCAAAGTCTATCTATCTATCTATCTATCTATCTATCTATCTATCTATCTATCTATCTATCTATCTATCTATCTATCTATCTATCTATCTATCTATCTATCTATCTATCTATCGCAGCAGTTCGTCGAGGTCTGATCTCTGTTCATATGTGTCTCTTCTCCGTCAGGTATTACATACTGGAGAACCGGCCACGAAACATCTACGGCATGGTGTGTCATTCCTGTCAGAACGCCCCACGCAACATCAAAGAGTGTGAGTGTCCTTCATCATCATCATCATCATCATCTCATTTGCAGAAACACATTAAACTTGTACATTCCTCGCTGCAAAACTTGCTTTTCTTACTTGGTATTTTAGTCTTGTTTCCAGTCCAAATATCAAACATTTCTTAAATCAGGATGCATTTAATAGATGAGTAAAACGACAAGATATTATGTCTTGTTTTCCAGTGGAATAAATCAAAATCGAGTGAGTTGATGCTTAAAAAAAGGCAAAATGATCTGCCAATGGGGTCAGAAAAATAATCTTGTTTCTTTTTGAATTAGGATTATTTATCTGACCCCATTGGCAGATCATTTTGCTTTTTCCTCTAGAAAACAAGAAATATCTTACACTCTCAGAAAAAAGGTACAAAAGCTGTCACTGGGGCTGTACCTTTTCAAAAGGTACACTTTTGTACCCAAAGGCTGCGTATTGGTACCTTAGTGGTACATATTAGCACCTAAAATGTATATATAAGGACCTAAAATGTACATATAAGGACCTAAAATGTACATATTAAGACCTAAAATTGACATATTAGCTCCCGAAATGTACGTATTAACACTTAAAATGTACATATTAGCAACTAAAATGTACATATTAGAACCTAAAATATACATATTAGCACCTAAAATGTACATAAGGACCTAAAATGTACATATTTTGACCTAAAATGGACATATTAGCTCCCGAAATGTACATATTAACACCTAAAACGTACATATTAACACTTAAAATGTACTTATTAGTACCTAAAATATACATATTAGCACCTAAATGTACATATAAGGACCTAAATGTACATATTTTGAGCTAAAATGGACATATTAGCTCCCGAAATGTACATATTAACGCCTAAAATGTAGATATTAGCACCTAAAATTTACATTGTAGCACCTTATATATACATATTAGCACCTAAAATGTATATTAGTACCTAAAATATACATATTAGCACCTAAAATGTACATATAAGGACCTTAAATGTACATATTTTGACCTAAAATGGACATATTAGCTCCCGAAATGTACATAATAACACCTAAAATGTACATATTAGCATCTAAAATGTACATATTAACACCTAAAATGTTCATTATAGCACCTAAAATGTACAAGGACCTAAAATATACATATTAAGACCTAAAATTGACATATTAGCTCCCGAAATGTACGTATTAACACTTAAAATGTACATATTAGCACCTAAAATGTACATATTAGTACCTAAAATATACATATTAGCACCTAAAATGTGCATATAAGGACCTAAAATATACATATTAGCACCTAAAATGTACATATTAGTACCTAAAATATACATATTAGCACCTAAAATGTGCATATAAGGACCTAAAATGTACATATTAGTACCTAAAATATACATATTAGCACCTAAAATGTACATATTAGCACCTAAAATGTACATATTAGTACCTAAAATATACATATTAGCACCTAAAATGTACATATAAGGACCTAAACTGTACATATTAGTCCCAAAAATATACATATTAGCACCTAAAATGTGCATATAAGGACCTAAAATGTGCATATTAGTACTTAAAATATACATATTAGCACCTAAAATGTACATATTAGTACCTAAAATATACATATTAGCACATAAAATGGACAAAAGTTTACCTTCCGAAAAGGTACAGCCCCAGTGACAGCTTTTGTACCTTTTTTCTGAGAGTGTATATATACAGTATATATATATATCTTATCTCTCATCTAGTAAATGCATTAAGAATATTTAGCTATTTGGACTGGAGAAGGGCAAAAATACCAAGTAAGAAAGGCATTTTTTGCTTTTTTGCAAGGCCCACACAGAAAACTAAACCCAAACCAAACCGAACCAAAACCAGAGTTCCCAGAGCGCCTTTAATGAAACAAATATCAGGTCATCCATAACGAGTCCGCCTGGAGTCCATCAGCGAGCGCGTTTGCAACGCATGAATATTTTTCAGATTTATTTTCCTTCCCTTGGCCTTGGTTGAGTGTTTGGCAGATCGTTCATAACACGGTTGAGTCACTGATTAACAGCGCATACCTGAAGCAGTGAGTGCATGGAACAAACCGCAGGCGCGCGGGGACAGAAGCGCTCGCGACCGGCGGGAAACATGCGGAGTAAAGGACGCTTAATCCGCTAAAACATTACAGAAAGTAGCAGCGAGGATTCTTCACTGCTGTAAATAATGACGTCTGGTTTCCATTCTGGGTTTTGGGGGGTTGATTTTATTTAGGATAAAATGTCATCGTTTGCGGAAGAGAGGAAACAAATTAACTCCAGGTTTCACCGACGGAGAGAGAGCCAGGCTTTTTATTGTTTTGTTTTGCTAATTTCTTCTTCTTTTTTTTTTGTTCTCAACCAGATTTTGGCCTTGTTGCACTGCAAGTCTGTGATGTTTCCCCAGAAAAGGAGGAAAAGAAAATTAAACTGAATTGTGGTTACAATCAATTAAAAAAATAAGCTTGTTTCCTGTATGAATATCTAAACATTCTTAAATCAAGATTAATCTTGCTCAAAACAAGAATATTTATGAATGGAGTGAGAAAAATAATCTTGTTTTCCCTTTAAATTAGCGGATATCGTCTCTTTTTAATATCTTCAGTCATTTTGCATCTTGATTTCAGAATGTTTAGATATTTGTGCCGGAAAACCAGACAGAAACTCTGAGGAAGAACAACATTTATTGTAAAAAAATATATATATATATATATATATATTTTCAAGATTTGTTATAACGTTTTTTCTTTTGTCAAATCAACTTAAATAATTTATTTAGTTGAGATAACTTATTATTTTGAGTTTCTGATGATTGAATTAATCTCCTTCATTGTATTAACTCACTTTTTCAAGTTCAATCAACTTAAAATTTTAAGGCAATCAAGTTATTTACTTTTTAAAGTTTTCTTTAACTTTCTTTATCTACTTTTTTACCTTCTCTTTAACTTTTTTAAGTTTTCGCACATATAATAGAAGTATGTCAACAGCAAAGAATTATACATATATATTTTTGCGGCTCATTTGTTTTGATTTTTCCTAAGGTTTTTTTTTTTTAAACATTGTATTATTTTATATAATTTCTTTTTATGTTCAAAATAAAGATTTCAAATTCAAAAAAATAAGTTAAAACAACAATATTTTTTACAGTGTAATGTTAACTCGTGTTTTTAGTGAATGTTGAGATTAACATTAACTGAGGTTAATAAATGCCGTAGAAGAGTTGTTCATTGTTAATTCATTTTAACTAAAATATTTTAAAGATTTGTAATCACAACATTTTTTCTTTTTCCAAATCAACTTAATTTACTTAGTTGAGATAACTTATTATTTTGAGTTTCTGATGATTGAATTAATCTCCTTCATTGTATTAACTCACTATTTCCAGTTCAATCAACTTAGAATTTTTAAGGCAATCAAGTTACTTACTTTTTTAAGTTTTCTTGAACTTTCTTTATCTACTTTTTTACGTTTTCTTTAACTTTTTTAAGTTTTCGCACATATAATAGAAGTATGTCAACAGCAAAGAATTATACATATATATTTTGCGGCTCATTTGTTTTGATTTTTCCCAAGGTTTTTTTTTTTTAAACATTGTATTATTTTATATACTTTCTTTTTATGTTCGAAATAAAGATTTCAAATTCAAAAAAATAAGTTAAAACAGTATTTTTTACAGTGTAATGTTAACTCTTGTTTTTAGTGAATGTTGAGATTAACATTAACTGAGGTTAATAAATGCATTGTTAATTCATTTTAACTAAAATATTTTAAAGATTTGTAATCACAACATTTTTTTCTTCTGTCAAATCAACTTAAATAATTTATTTAGTTCAGATAACTTATTATTTTGAGTTTCTGATGATTAAATTAATCTCCTTCATTGTATTAACTCACTTTTTCAAGTTCAATCAACTTAAAATTTTAAGCCAACCAGGTTACTTAATTTTTTAAGTTAAACCAACAATATTTTTATAACAGTGTAATTTTAAAGGAAGCCTGTTGTAAATTGTACAGTGTTACCAATATTTGTAATATAACACTGTAAAACAAACATTGCTACGATTAGTTATCACAACTCAAATAGTAATAATGTTTTTTTTAACTTAAAGTGTTTGTGCTTGACTTAACTTAAGTTTGGTTGGATATTTCAACAAATATAAAGTCAAGCACAAACACATAAGTCGTAACAACATTGTATTACTTATTCTAATGTTGAATTGATGGTTTAGTTGCACAGACAATGAGAGCTGAAATGTTTTTTGAACATCTTTGTGAAACACGTCTGCGCCGGTCCTGGGGTTTTTTCAGCCTCTTTAATTGTTTTCTAAATTGTGTGGTGACAGAAATTAAGTAGGTGGGAATTATATTTAATTAAAAAAAGCTAACAAACGGGCCCTTTAAAGCTCAGAAACTATGCAGAGAGTCGCTCGGGTGAAGACATGTTCACACTCGCCAGGTAATCTGCAAATTATGCTCGCCCGCAGCGCAGGTTGTGTCCAATAATTAAGAGTTTTGAGGAAATAAAAAGATTATTAACTTGCCGCTGCTTGCATTTCACATGAGTGAAACTCTTCTCTGTCCACCAGCGGACCTCACACATGCCGACATGTGATTTTAATAAAAGCGTGTCGCATGTTTCGCTGTTTTCAGTCGCCGGTCACGTTTAATGGGATCGAGCTGAAACCTTCTGATCATGTGCATTGAAGAAGACAAGATGGGCTTTGTGTAATGATGTTGTTCCCCTGTGACATCAGATTTATAATGAACAGCCCTAGAGACATAATACTGAGTAAGTCAGACCTCAGCTTTCTGCCGATGACTGATCGGGTTTCAGAACCATCCTTACGGCGTTTATTTCCTTTACAATGTGTTTGACACTCTTAATGAGACAGAAATAAGCAAAGACGTCAAACGCATGAGAACTTTGACAAATTGTGCCGTTCGTGTGGGAGCTGTTTGCGTTTCAGATCAGCTGGTCATAATTAAATCAATACTTCCAGTGTAGCTGAAAACACTCATCCGGTAGATTTAAACACTTTTAAAGAGAAAGATTTGTGTTTGAGGCCGTTAAGGCTATTAGAGTGCCATATTTAATGTTGGATTTTTATACAGTTAATGCCATGCTGCATCAAATTATACTCCATCGTCCACTTAAAATGAAGAAAAATTAAAGTAATTTTCGACTACAGTTAAGAATGACATCGCATTATGGTAATTCTGCCTGAAATCAGAACTTTACTGACCGAAATGAAAGCCATACTCTATATTTTTTACTAGGAAGAAAAAAAACATTCAAATCTCTTACCAAAAAATATGAGCGTCATTTAAATCTCTGATTCGAACAAAACCGGGCGATATTTAAATCTCTGACTAGAACGAAACTAAACGACATTTAAATCTCTGACTAAAACAAAACCGAACGACATTTAAATCTCTGACTAGAACAAAACCGAACGACATTTAAATCTTTGACTAGAAGAAAAACGAACGACATTTAAATCTTTGACTAGAAGAAAAACGAACGACATTTAAATCTTTGACTAGAACAAAACCGAACGACATTTAAATCTCTGACTAGAACGAAACTAAACGACATTTAAATATCTGACTAAAACAAAGCTGAACGACATTTAAATATCTGACTAGAACGAAAACTAAACGACATTTAAATCTCCGACTAGAACAAAACTGAACGACATTTAAATCTCTGACTAGAACGAAACTAAACGACATTTAAATATCTGACTAGAACGAAAACTAAACGACATTTAAATCTCTGACTAAAACAAAGCTGAACGACATTTTAATCTCTGACTAGAACAAAACCGAACGTAATTTTGAAGTCTGACTAGAACGAAACTAAACGACATTTAAATCTCTGACTAAAACGAAACCGAACGACTTTTAAATCTCTGACTAGAACAAAACTGAACGACATTTAAATCTCTGACTAGAACGAAACTAAACGACATTTAAATCTCTGACTAGAACAAAACTGAACGACTTTTAAATCTCTGACTAGAATGAAACCGCAAAACCGAACGACATTTAAATCTCTGACTAGAACGAAACCGCAAAACCGAACGACATTTAAATCTCTGACTAAAACGAAACTAAACGACATTTTAATCTCTGACTAAAACAAAACTGAACGTAATTTTAAAGTCTGACTAGAACGAAACCGAACGACATTTAAATCTCTGACTAGAACAAAACTGAACGACTTTTAAATCTCTGACTAGAACGAAACCGCAAAACCGAACGACATTTAAATCTCTGACTAGAACGAAACTAAACGACATTTAAATCTCTGACTAAAACGAAACTAAACGACATTTTAATCTCTGACTAAAACAAAACTGAACGTAATTTTGAAGTCTGACTAGAACGAAACCGAACGACATTTAAATCTCTGACTAGAACAAAACTGAACGACTTTTAAATCTCTGACTAGAACGAAACCGCAAAACCGAACGACATTTAAATCTCTGACTAGAACGAAACTAAACGACATTTAAATCTCTGACTAAAACGAAACTAAACGACATTTTAATCTCTGACTAAAACAAAACTGAACGTAATTTTGAAGTCTGACTAGAACGAAACCGAACGACATTTAAATCTCTGACTAGAACAAAACTGAACGACTTTTAAATCTCTGACTAGAACGAAACCGCAAAACCGAACGACATTTAAATCTCTGACTAGAACGAAACTAAACGACATTTAAATCTCTGACTAAAACGAAACTAAACGACATTTTAATCTCTGACTAAAACAAAACTGAACGTAATTTTAAAGTCTGACTAGAACGAAACCGAACGACATTTAAATCTCTGACTAGAACAAAACCAAACAACATTTTAATCTCTGACTAAAACAAAACTGAACGTAATTTTGAAGTCTGACTAGAACGAAACCGAACGACATTTAAATCTCTGACTAGAACAAAACTGAACGACTTTTAAATCTCTGACTAGAACGAAACTGAACGACTTTTAAATCTCTGACTAGAACGAAACCGCAAAACCGAACGACATTTAAATCTCTGACTAGAACGAAACTAAACGACATTTAAATCTCTGACTAAAACGAAACTAAACGACATTTTAATCTCTGACTAAAACAAAACTGAACGTAATTTTGAAGTCTGACTAGAACGAAACGACATTTAAATCTCTGACTAAAACGAAACTAAACGACATTTTAATCTCTGACTAAAACAAAACTGAACGTAATTTTGAAGTCTGACTAGAACGAAACCAAACGACATTTAAATCTCTAACTAGAAACAAAACCGAACGACATTTAAATCTCTGACTAGAACGAAACCGAACGACATTTAAATCTCTGACTAGAACAAAACCAAACAACATTTAAATCCCTTTCTAGAACAAAACCGAATGATATTTAAATCTCTGACTAGAACGAAACCAGGCAACATTTTAAAGTCTGACTAGAACGAAACTGAACGACATTTAAATCTCTGACTAGAACAAAACCAACCCGATCTCACGGGAATTTGTACGAATTTTACGAGGTGGCTAATTCGTAACATTTCGTACGACCTCACTCGTACGAATTGGTACGATTTTTGTGAAATCGTACATATTTAACGAATTGGCCAATTCGTACGATTGACCTACCCCTAACCCTGCCCCTAAACATAACCATCACGTGGGTTTAGGCAATTCGTACGAATTCGTACATGTGGTCATATGAATTAGTAAGAATTAGCCACTTTTGAATCACTCGTATGAATTGGTCGTGAGATAGGGTAGACAAAACCGAACGACATTTAAAGCATGTCTTTTTTTACACCTATAGATCAGCCAGTCTCAGGAGCTGACTCTTTATGTGATGTTATTGAACCCGTAACTCTCTTGTTGTTTTAAAGGCATGCGATCCACCCCACCATCATTGGGTCAAGCTCCCAGTGTGCCGTCCAGCAGCACCACTGTATTCCAGCAGCCGGAGAAAGGTAAAGGCATGCTGGGAAATTACTGATCACATGATCTCTGACGACAAGGATCGTTCTGTTTCGTATAAATGTAGCAGATTTAAAATCACTGTAACATTCAGCCTAATTACTTTAAAGGTGCAGTGTGTCATTTTTTAGCATTTCTGTCAACAGATCCTCCTAAATATGACACACTGCACCTTTAATAAAGCAGCTGCAACATTCAGTATTAATAATAATATCAGAATAAACAATAATTCAGAACTACATCCAATTATTTACTGTGTTCCAGATCCAACAGGACAGGGTCACCTAGCAACGGCCCTCATCATCGCAATGTCCACCATCTTCATCATGGCCATCGCTATAGTGATGATCATCATGTTCTACATCCTGAAGGCCAAACCCAGCGGACAAGGTTAGATCGCTACACACAGTCATACAGTTTACCCAGTACAGAGGAAATCATCTCATTAACTCAAATAATGTTATTATACTAAATTACTCAAATCTTCTTTTTTTAATTTAATTATCAAGAAAGCCTTAAAAATAATAATAAAATAATAAAAAATAATATAAATAATAATATATTTAAATAAATGATATATAATTTAAAAATATATATTAGGGCTGTCAAACGATTAATCGCGATTAATAGCATCCAAAATAAAAGTTTGTGTTTACATAATATATGTGGGTGCACTGTATATAATTATATATATATATATATATATATATATATATATATACATACACACATGCTTGTATATATTTAAGAAATATTTTCATGTATATAGTGTATACAGATTTATATATAATTTATAATTATATAATTATAATAATTATTATAAATTATATAATTATAATTATAATATAATAAATTATATTATATATAAATATAAATATTTAATATATAAATAATATATTTTTCTTAAATATACATGCATGTGTGTGTATTTATATATATACAAAATAATTATACACAGTGCACCCACATATATTATGTAAACACAAACTTTTATTTTGGATGCGATTAATTCCAGTTAATCGTTTGACAGCCCTAATATATATATATATATATATATATATATATATATATATATATATATATATATATATATATTAAAAATTAAACATAATATTAAAAATTCTTCAGTAATATCTACTGAAAAACACTGATGAATCAAAGTTGCAATAAATATTAATTTAACAACAGAATCTGTATAAAACCTTAACGTACACAACTAATCAAATGTGACCTGTGCATTCAACAATATTTTACTGTAAAATTGCATGAAATGTCCCATTAGATCTTATACAGTTTTTCACTTTATACAGTATAGTGAGGGAACTTACCGTTAACTAATTATCAGCCTTTTTAATTAAGATTATTACAGTGTAAAATTTGGCTCTCTTCAAAGCAGCTTCATGGTAATAAACATGAAAATAACAGAATCAATGATGCAAACCATCAAATATGAGACAAATTCAAATTCTGCAA
Organism: Cyprinella venusta; assembly: GCA_038021265.1. Lineage (NCBI taxonomy): Eukaryota > Metazoa > Chordata > Actinopteri > Cypriniformes > Leuciscidae > Cyprinella > Cyprinella venusta. Next base: position 37,676,900 of record CM075867.1, on the reverse strand, counting down.
CTCTAAAAAGACAATACTGTCATTATTTAGTAATGTGTGTGTGTGTGTGTGTGTGTGTGTGTGTGTGTGTGTGTGTGTCAACGTTCCTCATGAATGATGTGTGTTGATCCACAGGGAAGCTCTGAGGCTTTCTGCTCTACATTTACTTGATCATTGCCATATTTCAAACTCTTTCTTATTGCTCCAGTTGTGAAATGAACAACAGCGTGTTGTGAAGCTAACCGAACACGTTTATTTCCCAGCATGCTGCTCTGGACAAATAATAAAGACCGTGGAAGCCCAAACAAACAAGCAAGAGGAGAAGAAAGAGGTTCAAGGTGAGAGAACGCTTAAAAAATAAAAATTTCCTGCTTGAATGTTGATTGTTTTCCTCATATTCTCCATTGTTGCGGCTCCTCTCTTCCCAGTCTGTCAGTAACGCTCTGTTTACTTCCTGTCTCTATGAAGCCCCTCCTTCTGAAAAGCACTCTGTGCTCTGATTGGTCGGCTGGATTAGTGTGTTGTGATTGGTCTAACGCTTCGAATGTGTTTGAGATGTCCCGCCCCTGATTATAACCGCCAGTTTTTACCATAGAGCATTTTTGAAGCCTAAAGTGGGCGGAGCCGGCCGTCGCCATCTTGGCAGCGCGTCACTCGAAAATGAGCAAAAAGGCGCATTAGCTGAGGTGACATGATGCTAACTGACAGCAGACAAACGTCAGTGGCAATCCACCTGTCACTCAAGTGGCCACACCCTTAATTATGCAGAACTTTAACCCCTTAGCTGTCACGCCCCTTTTTGAGATGCACTGTTCACATTTAAATGGTTGTAATTCAAGAATGCTTCGGAATATACCCAAGTTTGGTCTTGTTTTAAAGGAAACACTCAGCAGATTATTGCTGAAGTGAAAACACTTAAAAAAATGAAAGTATGAAAAAGTTATAGAAGCTTAAATTTATAGTAAATCAAATATACTGTACTATATTTTATATTTTTTAGGGCTGTGCAAAAGTTAATTGCGATTAATCGCATCCAAAATAAAAGTCTGTGTTTACATAATATATTTGTGTGTGCTGTATATAATTATCTTGTATATATAAATACCTATGCATTCATGTATATATTTAAGAATTATTTACGCTTAAATTCTGTATATATATAATCTATATTATATAAATATAAATATTTTATATATGAATAACACATTTTCTTAAATATATACATGCATGTGTGTTTATTTATATATACAAAATAATTATATACAGCACACACAAATATATTATGTAAACACAGACTTTTATTTTGGATGCGATTAATCACAATTAACTTTTGCACAGCCCTAATATTTTTACATAAAATATATATTTTACAAAACATTTTTTTACTCTAAAATTACTATAAAATCAAAGCAAAATCTAACCAAGTTATGTTCCAAATTTAAAGTTGATATCACAAAAATTGAAGTTCCCATGATGATTTTGTTTAGGCGTAGTACCAAAAACAGCCACCGGGTGCCATTGAATTCCATTGAATTTAGCTGTATACATTCTTCCTTTGCAAATTAATCAATTTCTTTCCAAATATCAATTCTGTCACAAAATTTGAAACCTTGAGACTCAGACCTTTCTGACAATATGTGTTTTGTCAAGATTAGAAAAGGTTTTGATCGGAAATTATGAAATATAATGATGCCCAAAAGGGGAGGAGCCTGATAAAATAAGTACCGTTTCTATGGTAACGCAATAAAACAGTTTTCACAGGATGAATTCTGAGTTTATAAGCTTTCAAATGATACCTTATTTATGATGACTACTAAAACATGTGATATGATAAAAAAAGGCAATAAAAAAAAATCGGGGTTAAGGCTTAATATAATTTAAACGGATGAGTTATAAAAAAATCCACCCGCCTCACAGTCGTCATGAAGGGCAACGTTAGCGATATAGACCGAAATCACTTTTTACACCAGGCTGTAAACACATTTGTTTCTGCAGTAAAGTTGGCCGTTTTAACATGCGGGTCTATGGGATTGACTCTCTTTTGCAGCCAGCCCCTAGTGGCCAGTCGATGAACTGCAGTTTAAGTCACTAGACCGAATGATTGTGACTTGGTTTCAACACACTACTAACTAACTCAACCAGGCCCCGCCCCTTTATTCAGAGCTTGAATTATTATAATGAGGAATATTGTGACGATATTGATATTATTGTGAGAATTTTGAAACTCAAGACTACCATGAAGGCGTTTCAGGAGTTCAGAAACACTGACACTCATATAGAGAATAACTCCCACTGACTTTTTCATGCTCAAACTGCAACAACACACACTAAAACATGCAGGGAAGCAGAACAGGAGCCCTTAAGAGGATCTGACGGGACGAGGTGAACGCTCATCAGACCTCCAGCGCTCATAATAGAGGGATAATCAGGAATGTAGCGTTCTCGCCGACGGCTACACGTCTGTACATTCATCCTGGAGAAAAACCCCTCAAAATTACATGTCAGAAATGTCAGTTTCACTCACTGTCACTGCACTCGTTTAGTGATCGATCAGTCGCTCGAATCAGTCCACACTTACAATTATGAAAACTGCACAAACAATATCACTGCAATCACTTTCAGAATTATTTTTTTTCCAGCTGATGAACGATAAAATAAGACTAATATAGTTATCGTTATCTTTATAGTTATTGTTCTCTGTGTAAACGAGTTTAAATACATAGCACACTTTTATTATTATTTTTATATATTTGTTATTTATAATTTTTTACATTAATATTAATGGCAAAACCTATTGAAGCTTGTTTCCGCCATAGAATGAAAAATATAAAAGGTAATTGCGACTATTCTGACTTTTTTTCTCACAATTGTGAGTTTACTTCTTGCAATTCTGACATTATTTCTCACAATTGTGAGATATAAAGTCAGAATTAAGAGATATAAAGTCAGGATTGCGAGATATAAAGTCAGAATTGTGAGATATAAAGTCAGAATTGTGAGATATAAAGTCAGAATTATGAGATATAAAGTCAGAATTGTGAGATATAAAGTCAGAATTGTGAGATATAAAGTCAGAATTGCGTGATATAAAGTCAGAACTGTGAGATATAAAGTCAGAATTGCGAGATATAAAGTCAGAATTGCGTGATATAAAGTCAGAATTGCGTGATATAAAGTCAGAATTGCGTGATATAAAGTCAGAATTGCGAGATATAAAGTCAGAATTGCGTGATATAAAGTCAGAATTATGAGATATAAAGTCAGAATTGTGAGATTTAAACTAGTATTTTTTTCCCCTTTAGAATTGGCCTGATAAGTCGCAATTGCGAGTTTCTATCTCACAATTCTGAGAGAAGATGTCAATTATGTGTTATAAAGTCAGAATTGCGAGATGTAAACTCGCAATTGTGAGAAAAAAAGTCAGAATTGTGAGATTAAAAGTCGCACTTCTGTCTTTTTTCTCACAATTGCGACTTTTTATCACACAATTCTGACTTTATATCTCGCAATTCCGAGAAATAAAGTCAGAATTGCGAGATATAAACTCACAATTGTGAGAAAAAAAGTCAGAATAGTGAGATAAAAAGTCACAATTATTTATTTTATTTTTTTATTCAGTGGCGGAAACAAGCTTCCATAGAAACCAGTGTGAATAAAGAAATAAAGTTATTTTAAGACAAAAAAAAATCTAAAAATGCATTTTTAAATCAATCGGTTTAACATTTCTCTGAATAAAAGCTTGTCTTTTTACATTAAAAACAGCGCAGTCCAGTTAAAATATGTTCATTGGAGTTTTATACATGAATTATGAATTCTTTATGCATTCTTAAAAATGTAAACTGTTTACGCACAATCAGAATACAAACAACTAGATTTGCATGTATTTGTTTGTCAGACACAGTTATCTAAAGTCTAAAGCTAATAAATGTTGCGTTCTCATCTGTGAAGTGGACGTCCGCATTACAGCTGAGCCGATCGCACATGTATTCTGTTATTATTATTATTATAAGTGGCTTAGCCGAGAAAATCCGGTGGGAATTAGCGTGGGGATTAGCGCCTGTACAGGAGGTGTTCGCTCATCCCGTCTGAAACCGGATTAATATTGTGACTTACAGTAACATTCATTCTGAATCTGCTATTCTTTTGCTTTACTCTTTAACTTTCAGCGCTGTCTCTGGTGAATTTGTCCTTTTTAAATGTTGATATTCATTAGAGCTGCATGATTAATCAAAATTAAACCAGACTCATGATTTGGCTTGATACAAGTATTAAATTAATACAGCTGCAATTTAATTAAATTTAATTTAATTATTTAATTTAATTTAATAAATATGTGCACTGTACATATATGCACATTTACACACTCATGATCCAATGATGTGTTTGATATATTAGATATTCTTTTTTTATCTTACAGTGTAATATTGCAATGGTAATATATTTTTTATATATTTTTTTAATAATGATGATAATATAATAATATTAATGATTATTATTATTATTAACATCATTATTATTTTTAACATGATTGTTAATATTATGAACATTATTTTTATTGTATCATTATGAACATTATTAATATCATTATAATTATAAACAACATTATTTTTATCTTAATAAACATTATTTTTATTAATATTATAATTAAAAATATTATTAAGATTATTATTAAGATTATAATTATTAATAACATTTTTGTTGTTACGATTATTTTATTAACATTATTATTATTATTATTATTATTATAAGTAACATTATTATTATTATTATCAATATTATAATCATCATAATTAACATTATTATTATTGTTGTTATTTTATAACCAAATTGATATACATTTTATCACAACATTTTGGCCAAATTGAGCAGCTCGACAAACAGATTGTTTTTAATTGCACGTTCTAATTTTATCAGAAAAAAAATCACAATGACATTTTTTCCCAAATCATGCGGCTCTATTTTCCACCATGATATTTCATCCTTTCACATTTGTAACATTGGTAATATAGTTCTCATGCTAATATTTTGGCCCTTTTCATGTTCTTGATCTGATCTGAGATGATTGAGAGCGTCGCTGATCTTTAATCACTGTCTTTCCAGAAAACGTTGTGATCTTTGCAGAGAAGGATGAATTTGATAAGCTCAAGCCTTCGTCTCCAAAACCAGTGAAGAGGTGAGTCTGTACACACATGTTGACTTTTAATTTATTTAACTTTCATTTATGAATAAAAAAATATTTTTAGATTTTATAATTTTATTTAAATTAGATTATTTAAATTTATTTTAATTAAAATCTTAATTTTATTTAGATTTTATAAGAATAAATATATTTTTTTTAGATTTTAGATAATAAAATACTTTAAAAAGCACACAGTCCCTTTAAAATAAATAAGTAAAATAAAAGCAATATTTTTATTTTGCCATCTTTGAAGCCCGAATCTAACTCTGTTTGACTCAACAAACTGTCCTAGATATAAGCTTACTTTTACAGTTTACAGTAACTATTTGATCGCGTCATCAAAAACATCGTTCGGTAAAATTTATTCAACCTTTTTAATTATTCGGCCAAACACTGAAAGTGCTTTTTTTTTGCTGTTTTCGGCCAAATAATTTCGGTTACCGAACATCCGACCGGTGCATCCCTAATTTCGACAACTAATTGTCAAAATAATTACAGACTGCCCCTTTAAATGAGTAGTTCACTTTAAAAAAAAAAGACTTTTGCTGATAATTTACTCACCCCCATGTCATCCAAGATGTCCACGTCTTTCTTTCTTCAGTCGAAAAGAAATTAAGGTTTTTGATGAAAACATTCCAGGATTTTCTCCATATAATGGACTTCAATGGGGACCAAACGGTTCAAGGTCCAAATTATAGTTTCAGTGTCTGTTCAAAGGGCTTTAAACGATTCCAGACAATGAATAAGGGTCTTATCTAGGACCCTTTGAGTCATGACTCAAAAAAGATTCGTTCATTTTGATGAACGAGTTCGAACAGGAGAGTCACGAACGCGCATCACAGAACAGAGCAAGACGAGCATTTGAGCTTATAAAACGTAAACTTTTTTATTTATTTTTTAAATGAGCGATCGTTTCGCTTGATAAGACCCTTATTCATCGTCTGGAATCGTTTAAAGCCCTTTGAAGCTGCACTGAAACTCTCATTTGGACCTTGAACCGTTTGGTCCCCATTGAAGTCCATTATATGGAGAAAAATCCTGGAATGTTTTCATCAAAAACCTTAATTTCTTTTCGACTGAAGAAAGAAAGACATGGACATCTTGGATGACATGGGGGTGAGTAAATCATCAGCAAAAGTTATTTTTAAAAGTGAACTACTCCTTTAAAGCGCTCGCACACTGCGGCGTCGAGTCTGAGAGAGTGTGCCAGTATCTCCGCCACCGCAAGACGTGTTTGAGCAGCGACGCGGACTGGAAAACATTATGTGTCTCACACACGGATGAGGGCGATGAACACAGATCCAGCCTGAGGAGATCTTCATCTTTATCTCAGACAAACACAATCAAGCGTGTGATAATTACGCGGCGGCGCAGCCAAACACCGCCAGGTGGAAATACTTCTGCTTCAAAAACATAAGATGACACCATTACGCCTCAAACCTTTTCAGAGGCTTGAAAACTGCTTTCCAACTGCAACAATATAACGCAATACAGAAGTGCAATATGTGGATAGTTCACCCTAATAAAAATGACTGTGAGAAAAATGTACGTTTTCAGAGTTTTAGTGTCAGAACTACATTAAACTACTGTAAATAATGTTTAACCCTTTACCTGTTACCCTCCTTTTTGATCATTGACAAAAATGCACTATACAAACTTGATTGTAATTCAAGAATGCTTTGGAATATACACCTAAGTTTGGTCTTGTTTCAAAGAAAACAATCAGCAGATTATTTTGCTGAAGTGAAAGAACTTCAAAAAATTATAGTATGAAAAAGTTATGGAAGTTCTAATTTACAGTAAATCAAATATTTTATTAATGTATATTTTTAATATGAAATGAATATTTTACAAAGTATATTTTACTGTAAAATTACTATAAAATGAAAGCTGTATATCTAACCAAGTTGTGTTCCAAATTTGAAGTTGATATCACAAAAATTGAAGTTCTCATGAGATTTTGTTTAGGCGTAGTACCAAAAATAGCCACCGGGTGCCATTGAATTCCATTGAATTTAATTGTATGCATTCTGCCTTAACAAATTAATAATTTTCAATCCAAATATCACTTCTGTCACTAAATATGGAACCTTGAGACTCAGACCTTTCTGACAATATGTGTTTTGTCAAGATTAGAAAAGGTTTTGATAATAAATTATGAAAGATGATGCCCAAAAGGGGAGGGGCCTAATAAAAAATACCGTTTCTATGGTAACGCAACGTCCAATTTCAAAACGGTTTTCACAGGATGAATTCTGAGTTCGTAAGCTTTCAAATGATACCTAATTTATAAGAACTACTAAAATATGTGATATAATAATAATAAAAATTATATATAATAAAATAAAAAAATAATAAAAAATAATAATAATAATAAAAAAATATATATATAATATATATTATACTTTTTAGAGGACTTCTTACCTTACTTTTTAAAATATAATTTTATCTTTTTTTATTGACAAATACGAATTATGTTTTATTATGAACTTTTAGCACTAAAAACCAAAGTTTCAATTATTAAAAGTGTGTGCGTCGACTTTTTGTGACAAAGCTCAGAAACTCCTGTGATGACGTCGATTTTTTTTGAGGTGCACTCTTGTCATAAATTCATATATTACTGATCATTCATAATTTGTAAGAAAAAAACAGTGCAAAATATCTATTTAGGAGTCTTAGACCTTTCCAACGATATATATAGTTTGTCATGACTAGATTAGGATTAAATAGTAATATAGTGAAGTAAGTGGCAGTTAAGGTTAATATGATGTATAATAATGCAATTTATCATGATAAAAGTGGCTTACATTATTTTAAATACAGTTCAAGCATAATAATTGTGTGTTTTCAGCTTTATAATCATGAATATTGTTAATCTGGTGTCTTTATTGTCCTGTGCTTTGAGTTTCAGCACCAAGTCTATTCATGTAATATCAAAGTTAGCATTTTAATGTTTTGTTAATGTTATATCATGCCTTAATATGGTATCGTGAGTTCAGTGTCGTGATATGAGGTTCTCGTGAACTAAACGCTAGTTAAACGAGACCTGCATTACGGCGTTGGTTAATAACTGTGGGTAGATGATCTAATATATGAGTGTTATAGACGTGAGCCAAACCAGCGAGTGTATCGAGTGTCTGAAAACAATGACGTTCTGTGCGCGTCTCTGAGCCGTCTTTGTGTTCGGAGGCTCTTCCGGGGATCTGAAAACAACAGGCTAGTCAGAGCATATACACCACAAGAAGAAGAAGAGTCGAGATCAGCCTCTTCATCAGCTTTACTCAGAGGAATGACATCACAATGATGATTCATACTGCATTAAACAACATTAACTTATTGTGAAGTGCTCCCATTAGATGATGCATTAGTTAAAAAAATATATACTAACATTTAAAAAACTTTTGCTGATAATTTCCTCACCCCCATGTTATCCAAGATGTCCACGTCTTTCTTTCTTCAGTCGAAAAGAAATTAAGGTTTTTGATGAAAACATTCCAGGATTTTTCTCCATATAATGGACTTCAATGGGGACCAAACGGTTCAAGGTCCTAATGAGAGTTTCAGTGCAGTTTCAAAGGGCTTTAAACGATTCCAGACGATGAATAAGGGTCTTATCAAGCGAAACGATCGCTCATTTAATAAATAAATAACAAAGTTTAAGTTTTATAAGCTCAAATGCTCGACTTGCTCTGTTCTGATGCGCGTTCGTGACTCTCCTGTTTATCAAAATGAACGAATGTTTTCCAGAGACAACTCATTTTGTTCGTTGAATGAACCAAATGACTCGAAAAAAAAAGATTTGTTTATTTTGATGAACAGGAGAGTCACGAACGCGCATCAGAACAGAGCAAGTCGAGCATTTGAGCTTATAAAACTTAAACTTTGTTATTTATTTATTAAATGAGCGATCGTTTCGCTTGATAAGACCCTTATTCTTTGTTTGGAATCATTTAAAATCCTTTGAACAGTTTGAAACTCTCATTTGGACGTTGAACCGTTTTGGTCCCCATTGAAGTCCATTATATGGAGAAAATCCTGGAATGTTTTCATCAAAAACCTTAATTTCTTTTCCACTGAAGAAAGAAAGACATGGACATCTTGGATGACATGGGGGTGAGGAAATTATCAGCAAAAGTTTTTTAAAAGTGAACTACTCCTATAAATAATAATAGCAGATGTAATTAGTAACTGAGTCATTCTATAATTTAGGGTACGTTTCACATCAGCAAGAAAACAAGGCTGTGATTGGATAACTGGAGTACAGGGTTCCTACAGGTCTTTTCAAGTTAAATTCAAGTCTTTTTAAGACCATTTATATAAAAAATGAATACCAATTTCCCGTCCCTACCAGCAAAGAAAAACAAAATCCTTCAACTTGTGTTGATTTATTTTTCAAATGTGGAATGAGTAAAAGATGATAAGCCAAGCAGGTAAAATAAAAACATTTCAGTAGGCCACAAGAAAGTTTGCCGAACAATGTTAAGTTGTGTTTTAACCTTAGCTAAACACACACAGGACATCAGTTCTGACTGGATCGCTTCCCAGATCGACACTATCTAACATTTTCATCTAGTTTTTTTTTCGTTAACGAAAATGTCAATAGATTTTTGTCATTCAAAACTAGCGTCTCGTTTTCGTCAGTGAAAAAAATGTTGTTGAAGAAAAGTTTTCATCATTATTTTCGTCAATGAAATTAACACTGACATACAGCACTATTTTTAAGACCCAGACATCAAAATTCAAGACTTTTTAAGGGATTATTTCCAAATTCATAAATTCAATGCTTTTAAGGCTTTTTAAGACCCTGTAGGAACCCTGGGAGTAACCAGCGGACCAATAGCATCGCAGCGTCTCGAATGTTGGTTTGGTGTTTCTGAAACGCCGGAGTCGAAGTGTGTGATCAGAAATTCAGAATGATTTGGTTTAATTCCCTCCAAAAGCGTCTCACACACACACTCATAAACACCAGCACCCGAACGCAAGAGAACATGACAGGTTTAGTGTGTGTGTGTGATGGTCTGAAACACTGAGCGCTTGTCCTGTTGCAGTGAGAACGACGCGTCGTCTGAGAACGAGCAGCTCTTGAGTCGCAGCATCGACAGCGACGAGGAACAAGCGCAGGACAAGCAGGGCGCCGCGGACCTGTGCCTTCTGTCTCTGGTGCATCTCACACGCGACAAAACCTGCTCCACACACACCGTCAACAACAACTGCAGAACAGCCAACGGGGTCAGTGCACACACACACACACCATTATCAGTGCATGAATATTCAGTGCATGAAATCAAGCTACATATATTGGAGAAGTAAAATCACTTTAGATAACTCTATTATACTTTAGGTAATATCTGAATTTATGACATTCAAATTGAAAAAAAAAATACGAAAATGACATGCTAAGTCAAATCTGACAGTCTGTATTATGACTTACAAAGTCATAATTATGACATGCTCAGTTGAAATTGACATGAAATGTCAAAATGGACAAATCGTAATTATGATTTACTAAGCTGTAATTATGACCAAGTCATAAGAGTTGGAACTTGGATGAAGTCTAAAATTAATTAAAATTAAAAGTTTAAATTAAATTTTATTTAATTTTTTTTTAACGTTTTTTAAAAGAAATTACGGCAGTCAAAATTGAGAAAAAAAGTCAAAATTGGGAAATAAATTAATTGAAAAAATCGAAATGGACATTTAAAGGTGATATTGACATACTAAGTCAACACTGACGGTCTGATACACTGTTGAAATTGACAAAGGGTCAAAATTGACATAATGAGTCATAATCATGACATATTAAAGTGGATTATGAGGGTAGAGTCAAAATTTAGATAAAAGGTAAAAAATGACAATTTATACTATGACATTCAAAATCAAAATTGACAAAAAGTCAAGTATGAGAGAAGAGTCTAAAAATTAAATGAAAAGTCTAAATTATGATATAAAAAGTCATAATTTACATACTTAATCATTATTATGACATACTAAATTCAAATTATGAAAGTCAAAATGGATAAAAAGTCAATTATGGGAGGAGAGTCAAAACTTAGATGAAGTCTAAAATTAATTGAGATTAAAAGTTTAATTTTTTTAAGAAAGTACGGCAGGCAAAATCATTGAAAAAAAGTCAAAATCATTGAAAAAAATCGAAATTGACGTTCAAAGGTTATATTAACATACTAAGTCAACACTGACAGTCTGAATTATGATGCACAAATTCATAATTATGACACGCTTGAAATTGACAAAAAGTCAAAATTGACATAATAAGTCATAATCATGACATATTAAAGTGAATTATGAGGTTAGAGTCGAAATTTAGATAAAAGGTAAAAAATGACAATTTATATTATGTCATTCAAAATCAAAATTGACAAAAAGTCAAGTATGAGAGAAGAGTCTAAAAATTAAATGAAAAGTCTAAATTATGATATAAAAAGTCATAATTTACATACTTAATCATTATTATGACATACTAAATTCAAATTATGAAAGTCAAAATGGATAAAAAGTCAATTATGGGAGAAGAGTCAAAACTAAGATGAAGTCTAAAATTAATTAAGATTAAAAGTTTAATTTTTTTAAGAAAGTACGGCAGGCAAAATCATTGAAAAAAAGTCAAAATCATTGAAAAAAATCGAAATTGACGTTCAAAGATTATATTAACATACCAAGTCAACAATGACAGTCTGAATTATGATGCACAAATTCATAATTATGACACACGCATGAAATTGACAAAAAGTCAAAATTGATATAATAAGTCATAATCATGACATATTAAAGTGGATTATGAGGTTAGAGTCAAAATTTAGATAAAAGGTAAAAAATGACAATTTATATTATGACATTCAAAATCAAAATTGACAAAAAGTCAAGTATGAGAGAAGAGTCTAAAAATTACATGAAAAGTCTAAATTATGATATGAAAAGTCATAATTTACACACTTAATCATTATTATGACATACTAAATTCAAATTATGAAAGTCAAAATGGATAAAAAGTCAATTATGGGAGAAGAGTCAAAACTAAGATGAAGTCTAAAATTAATTAAGATTAAAAGTTTAATTTTTTTAAGAAAGTACGGCAGTCAAAATTGAGAAAAAAAGTCAAAATCATTGAAAAAAAATTGAAATTGACATTCAAAGATTATATTAATTGAGTCAAAACTGACAGTCTGAATTATGATGCACAAATTCATAATTATGACACTTGAAATTGACAAAAAGTCAAAATTGACATAATAAGTCATAATCATGACATATTAAAGTGGATTATGAGGTTAGAGTCGAAATTTAGATAAAAGGTAAAAAATGACAACTTAAATTATGACATTCAAAATTTAAATTGACAAAAAGTCAAGTAAAAATTAAAAAAGTCTAAAAATTAAATGAAAAGTCTAAATTATGATATAAAAAGTCATAATTTACACACTTAATCATTATTATGACATACTAAATTCAAATTATGAAAGTCAAAATGGATAAAAAGTCAATTATGGGAGAAGAGTCAAAACTAAGATGAAGTCTAAATTATGATAAAATGTCCTAATTGACATTAAAGGGATACTCTATGTACTGATATTCTTCTAAATATCAGAAAATCGGCTGAATGGATTCGAAAACGGTAAAACCCAACTGTTTAACTCTGGGGGAGTGGTCAAATGAGCCTATTTCCAAAAAAAAGTGGAGTATCCCTTTAAGTTGAAATTATGGCAGTTAAAGTCAAAATTGGCATACCAAGTCTGAAAAAAACTGAGTCAAAATTTTGATTTTGACATAATTTTTTTTTTTTTTTACAAAAATTGACATTCAAGTGGAAATTACGACTTTCAGTTTTTTTCTGGATTTCATCATTTTATCTCATAATTTTGATTCAACATGGGTCTCTAACTCATAATTTCAACTTTCGTCAATTTATTGTCTTGTCATAATTTTGAAATGGAGTTCAGAGAATGAACGTTTGAGAAGTATGAAGTATATGCTGAGCTCTACGTGTGTGTGTGTGTGTGTGTGTGTGTGTGTGTGTGTGATTGTGAGGACTTCCTCTTATCAAACATTCCCTGTTTCCGCAGATTCACAGCAGAAGGAAAAAGATCCTGGACTTGTACACTAAAGCCTGCAGTGTTGCGGAGGGTGAGTGTGTGACACTACTGCGCTGCAAACACACTCACACACTCACTACACACTTCAGCTGCAGATTTGTGTTCATCCACCGGGACAAATACAGTTACTTTACACCACTCTATATTAAACAATACATTAAATTATGAAGAATTCGTAATTAAGTGTTTTACTCTGATGATAATCAAGCGTGATGATGACTGTTAATGTTGATTAGGGCTGGGCAATAAATATCTTTAGATAGATATTAATCGATTCTCATTTTTACGAACCGATATCTATTCTTACGTCTCAAGAATCGATTAGTCATCCTGTTTCATTTGAATGAATGGATCATTGTATCGCGGCTGCGCGCATCCAGAAAAAATCGCAATAATCTTTGTCCTATGTTACTATTGATATGAAACAAAGTCTCAATTTTCAGATTAAGTCCATTTTCTTTAAAAACTCAAAAACATAAATAGCGTTTTGGCGCTGTGGCGTGAGATCGCTCTGACGCGGCTGAAGAGAAGCGGCCGCGCTGATATCACTTCCGGGTTAGTAATACCAGACACAGCGCCAAATAAACATGAATGAGCATCTGAAAGTGAGTTAAAAACTTATCGAAATCCGTATCATGTCACATTGATTCGCTCAATCAGCGTTTCAACCGGTGAAAGACGTCAGTTAAACAGCTTGTAATCAATGTCATCGTCATATTTACCTCAGAAAACCCACATAAACTCGTTAGTCAGATAGAAAAAATAACTCTAGAGAAGCGGCCGCGCTGATCTCACTTCCGGGTTAATAACAACAGTTACAGCACTAAATAAACATGAATGAGCATCTGAAAGTGTGTTAAAAACTTATCGAAATCCGTATCATGTCACATTGATTCCCTCAATTAGCGTTTCAACCGGTGAAAGACGTCAGTTAAACAGCTTGTGATCAATGTATCGTCATATTTACCTCAGAAAACCCACATAAACTCGTTAGTCAGCTAGAAAAAATAACTCTAGAGAGGAGCAATTTGCTAAATATACACCATATATGCATTATAATCTTAATGTTCTTCAATATTTAATGTATATTTGAATAAATCTGGCAAGTTTTTAAGGACAACCACCATTCAAATGTTTATATTTCATATAATCTTCTTAATATAAAAATAAATAAAAGTGTAATTTAAGTGATTCATTCATTATTACCTTCATATTAGGCTAATGAAGCCTATAGGCTACAACTAGACTCCCATAGTTTACAGCATTAGTTAAGAGATTTGATTCCCTTGAGAAAAATTGCCTATTGTAACTGATATCCAAAATAATCGATATCGAATCAAATCGCAAGCTTGTGAATCGAATTGTGAAATTTGTCTCAATACCCAGCCCTATTCTGCCCTACAAAGCAAAAAAGGCAGTACCTGCAGTTTTGATAAAGCATTAATTATTACAATTTTCATGACATTCAAGGCATCCTTTGTTATGCGACAAAACATCTTATCTTAAATGCGTGTCGTTTTAGAGAAAAATGGTAGTCGTTTGTACAGTTACTGCAAAAAGCCCTAGCAAAAGTCATTTTTCTCAGTTCTGCACTGTGTAGTTACTTGCTGTGTCCGAAATCTCCACTCAAACCCCTACTCCCTACCCCCTAAATATGGGGGAGAGAGCAGAGCACTATATAGTGAGCTCACCAGCATAATAGAACAACACTTTCGGACACTAGGCCTACTCGATCGTTGATTACATCATCCGTCAGCTGGTGCCGAGCCGGCTCTGGGCTAAATATATTTTCTTAAAATAAATACATTACATTATATTGAGCTTATTTCTCCAAAATTTGAAAACTAAAAGTGATTTCTGGCCGTTTTTGCTATAATGCGCTACTCCACACATTATTATAACTTATTTTTACGATCAACGCAATGCATGACGGTATGTAGGGCTTAGGTTAGTGACCATCGGTTGTGCACTACTTTTCAAAATGCATTCTGGGATACATTGAGTGGACTATATAGGGTATAATATTCGGACAGCACTACAAAATGGCGAGCTCACTATATAGTAGGGCTGTCAAACGATTAATCGCGATTAATCGCATCCAAAATAAAAGTTTGTTTTTACATAATATATGTGGGTGCAGTGTGCATATTTATATATATATATATATATATATATATATATATATATATATATATATATATAAATACACAAATGCATTTATATTTAAGAAAAAAATATTATTCATATATAAAATATTTGTATTTATTAGGGCTGTGCAAAAGTTAATTGCGATTAATCGCATCCAAAATAAAAGTCTGTGTTTACATAATATATTTGTGTGTGCTGTATATAATTATTTTGTATATATAAATACCTATGAATGCATGTATATATTTAAGAATTATTTGCGCTTAAACTCTGTATATGTATATAAATACATAATCTATATTATATAAATATAAATATTTTATATATGAATAACACATTTTCTTAAATATATACATGCATGTGTGTGCATTTATATATACAAAATAATCATATACAGCACACACAAATATATTATGTAAACACAGAATTTTATTTTGGATGCGATTAATCGCAATTATCTTTTGCACAGCCCTAGTATTTATATATCACATAAATTATATATAAATCTATAGACCATTTCACAAGATGTAAACAACGCTGGCCCAGAAGCACTTCCTGTTTCAGTTTTTTAACACTACATAAAAGCTGGGATAAAATACAACCAACAGAACATTTAAAACTGAATCAAAAAGTTAAACAAACATCTTTAAGAAGTTTTCTTTACATGTGAAATAAAGAAAACAGTTACAAACTGAAACAGGAAGTGCTTCTGGACCAGTGTTGTTTACATCTTGTGAAATGGTCTATATAGAGTATATACATGAAAATATTTCTTAAATATATACAAGCATGGGTGTGTATTTATATTTATAAAATTAATATACACAGTGCACCTACATATCGTCGCTGCCCGATGAAAACCACGTACGTCCAAAACGGTTACTTTTCAGGAAGTGAAAAAAACATGTTATTTTAAAAACAGCTGAACGCAGCTTTGTCATGCTTGGCACAACATCTTTAAATGTAACCATATTCTTGCCAGTGTCATGATATAATCCATATTTGACCCAAAATCGAGTTTAAATGGACATACGTGCATATTGTATAGTAACGGTGGTCGATACGCGTTCTTCCGATCATTAATTAGAATGACTAAATCGCGTTTCACATTGACAGATGAATAGGCTACGCTCAGTTTAATAAATGTCTCTCGCAAACTATGAAGAGACAGTGAATCATACACTGACATGGCGATGCTAGACTGATACTTTATTTACACAATCTTACCGTAATTTTGTCAGATATGAACAGCATTTTATTACAGATATGAGCTGAATTTTATCATCAGCTAATTTCAAAATCAAAGACATACATCAATAAAAGCTCGGCAACAGCCTGCCCTGGTAAGATCACTTCGTTTCTTTACTTGAAGATGATTGTGTGTGTGAGATGATTGTGTGATTGTGAAGATGATTGCGTCTGGGACTTACTTTCAGTTTCGCTCAGCTGCTCATCTGCGGTGATGCGTGTTGCCGTAGCGCCGTCATATCTGACTATAACGTGTCATATAGCCGATATAACACGCTCTCACTCGTTTATTTTTTTTTAGCATTTTTGGGAAAAGTAAAATATAGGCCTACATATGTGGTTTCAACAAGCAGATTGCGTTTACTAGTAAAGATCCGAACACAATGCGAGCCAGACTACCTCCAGATGGTCAGGCAGATCCGATCACAATTCGATCATAACGTATTTATACCTTGCCTTAACATGCCTTTTTTATTATCCGGATAACTTATCTGGATACAGATCGCATTTTAATACCAGGTGTAGGGGTCTCAGATACGAGACCGGCGAGAAACTTCACGAGACTGGCGAGATGCCTCCACAGGGCGGGGAGATACTATACTGCCTATGGGAGATACGCTGCGTGATGGACAGCTATGACAGCAAATGGAAATACGTGGAAATCAGATGACATGATTTCACAACTTTTCATTGGTCATTTAGATAATGTGACGCATCCTGTACACGGAAATGAACCTGGACATTCTATCAGTCAAAAAATCTCAAAATCGCCAAAAATGGACATACGTGGTTTTCATCGGACAGCGACGATATATTATGTAAACACAAACTTTTATTTTGGATGCGATTAATCGCGATTAATCGTTTGACAGCTCCACTATATAGTGAGTAATGGGTGATTTCGGACACTTTGTAGGGCAGTACTAATGATGATGGTGTTGCTCTTGCAGGTCTGAGCCCGACGGAGCTGCCGTTCGACTGTCTGGAGCGCACCAGCCGGATGCTGAGCTCCACCTACAGCGCGGATAAAGCGGTGGTGAAGACGTGGCGGCACCTGGCGGAGAGCTTCGGGCTGAAGCGGGACGAGATCGGGGGCATGAGCGACGGCATGCAGCTCTTCGACCGCGTCAGCACCGCGGGTTACAGCATCCCGGACCTGCTGACCCGCCTCGTGCAGATCCAGCGGCTGGACGCCGTCGAGTCCCTGTGCTCAGACATCCTCGCGGGCCCGGAGAGCAGCGGCCCTGCGTCAGGACACCATCACACGCTCACGTCCCGCTGCGCTAGTGTCTGACACACACACACACGAGGAAAACATCCTCGCGGGCCCGGAGAGCAGCGGCGGACACCATCACGCCCTGAATCCACACACACATTGACATTTTAAGCGACTAACAAATGAGGACAGCACACTGTTACAAGAGCTGTAACAAGTCTCAGTTAGTCTAGCACAGTAGAGCCCGACCGATAAAGGATTTTGAAGGCCGATACTATAATACTATTCGAATTCCATTCCTTATTTTATGTAATATTCAAATAATATTCGAATATTAAGTGCTCAAATTTATCCTATTATTAATGTTTACGACATTACACAGTCTTATGGATTGTCAATGCCACTATAGCCTGTTGTGGTTGTTGTTACACATTCTGTCCACTAGAGGGACATCTAACATTACTAAAATGAACATTTAGGGGCTGTTTACACCTGGACACCTTTCTCAGATCGGATAGCTATCTTATAATATCAAAACGATTCCATTTAAACCTGGTCACGTAAATGTGTTTTTGCAAAACAGATATAAATCCGATCTTCAATTCCCGCGCTATATACGGATTTAATGAAGTGCACGTCACCGAAAGCAACAGATTTGAGCTGCATTTTATTGATCATCGGCTAATTTCAAAATCAGCAAAGACAGCAGTAAGGAAGAGCGGCAACAGCCCTGGTAAGATAATTACATTTCTTTACTTTTAATAAAGATGGTAATAATAATAATAAATTTTATTTGTATTGCACTTTACATTTTAGCAATTTCAAAGTGCTACAGACCATATAGTAATACATTTAAAAACTCAAAATCAATAATAAGTTTAAAAGATGGTAGTGTTAAGCGTCTGCGACTTACTTTCACTTTGATTTGCGATAGATTGCGCCGCGCTGGCTTGATGAATAGGGGCTCAGATCTGAGGTGATGTGATCGTCATATCGCGTCGGAAGTTCCGGGAGTCTCCCGCATATTGATAGCGTCTCCCTGATGGCCGCAAATTAGTTAAAATCTCCCGAAATCCGCGCATAACATACATAGCGCGTGCATGGCAGAGAGGGAGTGAACAAGATCTTGCGAATGTGCCACACAAAAGCTAGTCCCGCGCTCTCCCATTGTAAATAAGAAAGCGATAAGGGGCCGTTTCTGGTCACTTCGGAAGTATATATTTATTTTTAAATATATATAAAAGCAATATTCGAATAGTAACTTCAGCATTCGAATAGTAATGATTTTTTTTAATATTCGAATTATATTTGAATTTTGGAATTCGTTCCAAAAGCCCTAGCCGATACCGATACAAATATTTTTGGGTTTTAAAATCCGATATATCGGCAAATATTTAAAAAAAAAAAATAGTTCAGAAACGCGCAACAAAACATTAACAGATTTCCCTAACATTAGTTATTTGTAGTTATTTATGAGTTTTAACTAAAATAATGCTAACGCATTTTAAAAAGAAACTTGTTTCTTTTATTGTCACAACAGAACAGACTGATGATAGTGGCGTTAGCTTAGCTAGTCTATGACGAGCCATAATTTAGCAATGGATAACGTCATACGGCAAATTGTAAAACATAAATTTTCAATATAACAGGCCGAGGAGAGATGATGCGTCTCATTGAAATACAGAAATACTTCAGTCACATTGTCAAAAGTTAAAAGGACAATCAGTCGACTACACTGTAATAATGTAACGTAACTATTACTAGCTAATTCCGCTTCACTCTCGGCTTATTTAACAGCAAAACTAGACATGATAGTAACAAATTTTGTCATGTTTATTTGAGTTTAGAGAACTGATGGGGATGCTCTTTTAATTGTTATTCAAGCAATGTATGTCTCAACTCAACTGGACGGTGTAGAGCGCCCTCTGGTGGACAAACTATACAACTCCAACACTCGTGACATGGTTCAAAACCGTGTTTCGTCCGTTTTTATTTTATTTTTGAAATATTAATTTATCGGCCATTATAACTGCCGATGCCGATAGTTTGGAAAACGCCTAATATCGGTCTGCCGATATATCGGTCTGGCTCTAACACGTAGCAAGGTTATTTTTTCTTCCTTTTTTAAATCAGAAAAAATAATAGTAATTGAATAGTATAGAATAGAAAAAGTAAGTTCTAGTGTTAATTGGTCATGCGCTGACGAAAAAGACTTTGGAAATGGCTATAAAGACTCGAAATGAGACGAATCCAGACACACGAAGAATCAGATCTGGACCACATCTAAACATCAAGCCCTCTTTAGACACATTCGACCGGTCAGTGTGTTTCTGACTGAAGTGGACGTTCAGTTACACAACAAAACGCTCTTCTACGGTCAGACATCTCTCTTTTACTGCATGAACAGTCTGAAGAGTGTGTGTTCCAGGTCTGGATCTGTTGTAATGTGTGTTTTAAGGCAAGACACTACAGGTGAAGAGGGTAAAACAAGATCCAACCATATAGATTCATCAGAAAATGAAGAAAACTGATGTGTAGTACAAGTTTTCTTCTCTGAAATGTTATGTTTAAAACATGCGCCTCAAACATCATCATCAGGAAAGACACTTCGCCGAACTGTTTATTGTGCAAAAGCAACACATTTTTATTATTATTATTACTTTATATTTATTCTAGGGCTGGGAAATGATTAATCGCAATTAATCGCATCCAAAATAAAAGTTTGTGTTTACATAATATATGTGTTTAGTGTGTATAATTATTTTATATTTAAGAAAAATGTGTTATTAATATATCAAATATTTATATTTATGCATAATATTAATGTTGTATAAATATATATAAAGTACATACATGCAAATATTTCTTAAATGTTAACATGCATGTGTGTGTATTTATATACACAAAATAATTATACACACCACACACACATATATTATGTAAACACAAACTTTTATTTTTGAACACGATTAATCGTTTCCCAGCCCTAATTTATTCATAACATTTTAAGTATACCAAGTTTAAATATGCAAATGAGGCATTGTCTAATTAAAAATGCTCTAGTTTGCATTGTACAAATGGTTCAAAACTCTTTTAAAGGGTTTTACAGACGGGATTCTGGATTTCTCTTTTTATCAGAAATCAGATTATAGAAAAAAATTAGGGCTGTCAAACGATTAATCGCATCCAAAATAAAAGTTTAAAAAAAATATATGTGGGTGCACTGTGTATAATTATTTTATATATATAAACACACACACATGCTTGTATATATTAAGGAAATATATTCATGTATATACTCTATATAGATTTATATATAATTCATATTATATATAAATAATATTATTTTCTTAAATATACATTCATGTGTGTGTATTTATATATATGTAAAATAATTACACACAGTGCACCCACATATATTACGTAAACGCAAACTTTTATTTTGGATGCGATTAATTGTTTGACAGCCCTAAAAAAATACATTTTATTATGTTTGTAGGAGTAAAATATTGTCTAAATCAGGTGACTGATATATAAACCTTCAGAATATAAATTTGTAACGTCGAGTTGAGATTTCTGACTCGAAGTCACCGCTTTTAAAGATACGGACTCAAAAGTAGACCTACAGACGCACATAGATGAAGTGCATATGCTTTATCTAATCAATAAAATTGTGGCAACAGATTACAAGCAATATTATTTATTAAATTGAGCAAATTAGAATTGAGTAATAGTTAATCAAATTAACATTCTAATTTGTACAATTTAATTAATAATATTGCTTGTAATATGTTGCCACAATTTTATTGATTTTATTGACATTTCAGTGCACTTAAATGTGTATTTTGGATGTTTTCTTTCCTCAAGACTTGAGCAGTGCGTGTAAAAGCAATGGTTTAGCCTGTAGTGTCTTGCATTAATGTCACAGACCTGAAGAAAGCTGTTTTACACACGTGTGTGTGTGTGTGTTTCTGACCCACATCTGAACTCAGTGTATCTGCTTCAGTCTCAATCACAATATGGACTCAATGAACTGCATGTCAGACTGACACTAACATAAATCTGTGAGTGTGTGTTGGGGCTAGCCGCTGCTGCTGGGACTAATTGTCTGGAATTGGAGGTTTATGACTCAAAGTGCCTGTGATTTCCAGCACCTCATTAACTAATAATCCAAACAGAAGAGCCATAAAGTGTGGAAGGGAAGCTGTGTAAAAGTTTAACTGCATGCGAAAGGTAGAAGCCAGGGGAAAAGTCTCCGGTGAGCCGCGGGTGACCCTGTTTTAATGATCTGCCACTCTGTAACATGTTTAATTACTTTGTGCCATTATATGCCTGCTTAACGTGTTCCACACAGCTCGTGTTTTTCACTTAATCGCTCGGAAAGTAGACATTTTGTTGGAAATTCAACTGAAATGGAGCAGGTCTCCAGTTTCCCAAAGAATCACCAAAGTGTCGCGGTCAGACTGGTCAGTCGATGCATCATGTTTGTTGTTTTCCCTTCCTCATGATCCACAGTTATATATATATACTGTATACAGTATCAATGTTTTATTTTATGTTAAACCTTGTAAAGACCACGTCAACCTCATCAGCATGTTTATGGCGGAGCACCTGGATCAATGCAACTAATACAACCATTCAAGTGTATATATAACTTATTATTGTACATATGCGCCGTGTATAGAAGTATCAATCAAGAAATACAATTAAAACAATTATATCATAATAATGTTTTCCCTTGTTGTTCTGTTATAACTTTCTGAAGCTCAAAGTCACATTGAAAACTTCCCGTATACAGGCAACCTAACTTTACTTTACTATATTACCATTAAATCCTAATCTAGTCATGACAAACTATATATCGTTGGAAAGGTCTAAGACTCCTAAATAGATATTTTAGCACTGTTTTTTTCTTACAAATTATGAATGATCAGTAATATATGAATTTATGACAAGAGTGCGCCTCAAAAAAAAATCGACGTCATTACAGGAGTTTCTGACCTTTGTCACAAAAAGTCGACGCACACACTTTTAATAATTGAAACTTTGGTTTTTAGTGCTAAAAGTTCATAATAAAACATAATTAGTATTTGTCAATAAAAAAAAAAATAAAATTATATTTTAAAAAGTAAGGTAAGAAGTCATCTAAAGAGTATAATAATATATATATATATATTATTATATCACATATTTTAGTAGTTATCATAAATTAGGTATAATTTGAAAGCTTACGAACTCAGAATTTCTCCTGTGAAAACCGTTTTGAAATTGGACGTTGTGTTACCATAGAAACGGTATTTTTTAATCAGGCTCCTCCCCTTTTGGGCATCATCTTTCATAATTTATTATCAAAACCTTTTCTAATCTTGACAAAACACATATTGTCAGAAAGGTCTGAGTCTCAAGGTTCCATATTTAGTGACAGAAGTGATATTTGGATAGAAATTTATTAATTTGTTATGGGAGAATGCATACAGTTAAATTCAATGGAATTCAATGGCACCCGGTGGCTATTTTTGGTACTACGCCTAAACAAAATCTCATGGGAACTTCAATTTTTGTGATATCAACTTCAAATTTGGAACACAACTTGGTTAGATATATAGCTTTCATTTTATAGTAAAACATATTTTGTAAAATATTTATTTCATATTTAAAAAAATATATTAATAAAGTATATTTGATTTACTGTAAATTATAACTTCCATAACTTTTTCATACTATAATTTTTTGAACCACTTTAGTAATAATCTGCTGATTGTTTTCTTTAAAACAAGACCAAACTTAGGTCTATATTCCGAAGCATTCTTGAATTACAACCATTTAAGTTTGAATAGTGCATTTAATGTCAATTATCAAAAAAGGGGGTGAATACTGAAGGTGTTTATTGTTGTTGTTTGAGATATAAAGTAATGGCCAACAGTTTAATGACCATACACAAGTAAAACCATCATAACTTTATATTTGTAAAAATTTTAAATATGAGGGAAGAACAAAACGCATAAAGTGTTAGTTCACCCAACAATGAAAATGATGTCATTAAGCTCCGTTCATACATTTTGCTCCAAAAATAACAAAAACTACGACTTTATTCAACCTTGTATTGTCTTCCGGACGGTTCTGTTATAGAAATTACAGAATTTTACAGAAAATTATAGACATATTCAGAGACGAATAACGTTTCTGTCGTGGCATTTTTGATATTACTGCGCGACAGCGGGAGATGCTATCATCGAGCGGAAGTTTAAGTTATATTGAAATGATACCTTAAGCCGAAATATTTGTTTTTAATCATTAACGAACACCACTAAACACTCGGCGAGTTACACAGTTTTGAAAACGAACGTTATGGGTTGTATTAAGGACATGTTTGTGCATGGCGATCGACAGACACTCTGAAACGTTCGCGAGTCAAAAAGAGTCTAAAAGTCGAGACAAGATCGTCAACATGTCCGTGTCCACCACTCGAATTCATCCAAAACAAACTAGAAACTAGACTCAAAGTGATAAATACCGAAATTATCCTTAAACGACGTGGCGCAGGACGCGAGAATGAAAACTGCGTCGAGCTAAAACTAGCAAAAAACACTTGCGTTAGCTACATGCTAAGCCCTAGAGTTCCTGATGGACAGATTATATGGCGTTTCTTAGCTAAGGAGTTAATCCTTCAGGCCTGACTGCTTCATTCAGAGGGTTTTCTGAGGTTACCACACACAGACCACATGTTTCAGCACTCTGAGAAGGTGATCCATCAGTGAGGGACGTTAACTCACACACACAACGCAAATCATCACAGCTTTATGGGATCTGTCAGTAATGCATTCATGAGGCTGAAATATTCTGACTGGACTTTTCAAGATCTCCTCAGAATAATGACTGGAGGTGCAGACGGTTCTCGAGGAAATCAGAAGCAGGCCTGATGAACACAAGCTCCACGTCGACAATCTGCTGCTCTGAGCATCGACAACGATAAAACCTCCAACATAGAGGCTAGTATGTTAACTATAAACATACTAGCCTAACATATTAGTATGTTAACTATAAACATACTAGCCTAACATATTAGTATGTTAACTATAAAACATACTAGCCTAACATATTAGTTAGTTAACTATAAACATACTAGCCTAACATATTAGTATGTTAACTATAAACATACTAGCCTAACATATTAGTATGTTAACTATAAACATACTAGCCTAACATATTAGTATGTTTACTATAAACATACTAGCCTAACATATTAGTATGTTAACTATAAACATACTAGCCTAACATATTAGTATGTTTACTATAAACATACTAGCCTAACATATTAGTATGTTAACTATAAACATACTAGCCTAACATATTAGTATGTTCACTATAAACATACTAGCCTAACATATTAGTTAGTTAACTATAAACAATAAACATTCTAGCCTAACATATTAGTATGTTAACTATAAATATACTAGCCTAACCTATTAGTATGTTAACTATAAACATACTAGCCTAACATATTAGTATGTTAACTATAAACATACTAGCAAGTTAACTATAAACATAATAGTCTAACATATCAGTATGTCAACTATAAACATACTAGCCTAACATATTAGTTTGTTAACTATAAACATACTAGCCTAACATATTAGTATGTTAACTATAAACATACTAGCAAGGTAACTATAAACATAATAGCCTAACATATCAGTATGTCAACTATAAACATACTAGCCTAACATATTAGTATGTTAACTAAAAACATACTAGCCTAACATATTAGTATGTTAACTATAAACATACTAGCCTAACATATTAGTATGTTAACTATAAACATACTAGACTAACATATTAGTTTGTTAACTATAAACATACTAGCCTAACATATTAGTATGTTAACTATAAACATACTAGCCTAACATATTAGTATGTTAACTATAAACATACTAGCCTAACATATTAGTTTGTTAACTATAAACATACTAGCCTAACATATTAGTATGTTAACTATAAACATATTAGCACGTTAACAATAAACATACTAGCCTAACATATTAGTATGTTAACTATAAACATATTAGCACGTTAACTATAAACATACTAGCCTAACATATTAGTATGTTAACTATAAACATACTAGCCTAACATATTAGTATGTTAACTATAAACATACTAGCCTAAGATATTAGTTTGTTAACTATAAACATACTAGCCTAACATATTAGTATGTTAACTATAAACATACTAGCCTAACATATTAGTTTGTTAACTATAAACATACTAGCCTAAAATATTAGTAGGTTAACTATAAAACATACTAGCCTAACATATTAGTAGGTTAACTATAAACATACTAGCCTAACATATTAGTAAGTTAACTATAAACATACTAGCCTAACATATTAGTAGGTTAACTATAAACATACTAGACTAACATATTAGTTTGTTAACTATAAACATACTAGCCTAACATATTAGTATGTTAACTATAAAACATACTAGCCTAACATATTAGTATGTTAACTATAAACATACTAGCCTAACATATTAGTATGTTAACTATAAACATACTAGCCTAACATATTAGTATGTTAACTATAAACATACTAGCCTAACATATTAGTATGTTAACTATAAACATACTAGCCCAGCCAGGCCTGATACAAGTCAACCATACCCTGCTCGAGGCAGACAGTTCCCGCCAGCATCGTTAACTCTGGGAGGAGGAGAGTATAGGGGGCCAGCACCAAGAATTCCTTTCTTCGTCCATAAGGATCCGATGGAGTTCTCTCAGCTTAAACTAGCCTTAGCAAACCTGCTACCCACCAACGCTACAGAGCTTTTCAAGTATCAGATTCTGGTTGATCATGTGAAACATTGCCGACTCCATTAACTCACCTAGGTCGTACACCATGGCAACCCTGACCGAGAAGTTCGGCCAGCCGCACCATGCGGCTTTGCAGAGGATCGTTGCAGTGATGGATTCATCTGAGATCAGAAGAGGAGATGTAGCTGCCTTTGAGAGGTTCTCCCTGCATG
This sequence comes from Cyprinella venusta, assembly GCA_038021265.1. NCBI lineage: Eukaryota > Metazoa > Chordata > Actinopteri > Cypriniformes > Leuciscidae > Cyprinella > Cyprinella venusta. The sequence goes on along the minus strand of CM075867.1, from coordinate 37,649,998 downwards.
TCCAGTCACTCGTGGGTATGCTACAGACACTGGGCCCAGATGGAGACGTGGAGCTGAGATGTGGCTCACACGTGGCACGACTCCTCACCAAGCTTCCCATGGAGATGAGAGCGAACTTCAGACGCCAGATGTTCCATCGTCCCGGACATACACTGCTGGACCTGGCGGAATGGCTCCAATACGAGTTGTGGTGCCAGGGTTATGACAACCCCTCTGACATCCGTATCCAAGGGCTGTCAGGACCTCGAGCCGAGAAACGACGGAGCAAGCCAGTAGCTACGGTGCTGCATGGAGCAGAGACACGTCCAACCGAGGATTGAGACAAGAGAGCCAGAGCTCATCTTGAGACACTAGTGAAGAGACACTGCTGGGTGATTGGTGTCCACTGTGTAAGGTGTGCTGGTCCTTGAAGAGTCCATCCCAGTCTCGTGCGAATGGCTGCCGGACCTCCAGGAGGGCCCATTTTCACTGGCTCGATAGGGTTTAGTAGATGGGGGTAGTCAGCACCGATTAACACAAGCGGCTTAACATGATTGAATGGGGAAGATCCGCCAGGTGCTTGAACTTCCTCTTCAAGCTTGCGATGGGGTAGGAGTGGTCTGCTAGACCCAAGCGTTGAGAGGTGAAGGCCTCAACTATACGGAATGTCTGCTTAGTATTGGTGGAGGATGATATTTTAAATGAGACAGCAGCTCCCTTCAGAGTTTGAACTTCCTGTCTGATTGTGCGGAGAGCCAAGTCCTCAGGTTTCTTCTCCACACCCAACTTATCGACGGCCTCAGGGAGGAGCATTGTGCGCTCAGAACCATCGTCCAGAACCGCGTAAGTCTCTAATGTCCTGTCCTTGTTTCGCAGGAGAACTCTGACGACTTTCAGTAGTACACGAGAGTGGGCCGATGGTCTGTCCAGGTAGAGAACTTCTGTACTAGTGCTCACCAGACAACTTTCCGCCTTTGGCAGCTCAGCCTTGGGGCGTGCGTTGGCATCATGCAGGACCCGCAGATGCCTCCCTTGACACACCGCGCAGAGTTTCTTGAGGTCGCATTGTGCTGCCTTATGTGCTCTCCCGCATCTCCAACATCTCTTATTTACTTGGATCCACTCAATGACCTTCGCTTTTGTGAGTCTCTGAATGGCTGGAAACCGATTCAAGAAGTGCTCTGTGTCCTCACAGTATGGACAGTAGGGCTTTGATTTGCTTTTCCATTTGGGTCACCACTGATGGCTACTGCACGTTCCCTGAAGCGCAGTAAAACGCCCAGTAGAGAAGCTCCCAATGTCGGTCCGGAAAGGAGGGCATCATTGAGGCTACGACCTCGGAATTGGAAGGAGCAGTTAAACACCAAACAACTCTTCCCGTTGTGGCTCACTAAGTGGTGGGGTATATACCATGACTCATCTTTGGTTGAGGTTTCCCTTTCGTCAATCTTCTTGACTGCTCCTGTCTCCACCAACTTGTGGATTGCAGCACAATACTCATCGGCTCTTAGAGTGTCCCGGGCCAAACGTCTCTCCAAACTTCTGAGGCTGGGTAACACAGCTTCCTTAGGAGCTTGGAGAGGGGGGATGTCTCGCTTCCGTAGTAGAGGTGTGGCATATCTGTGGACTCCTGCGACCTGTACTCGCCTTGTCTTGGCCTCTAGGAGCTCCACTGCTTCCTTGTCCTGCTTCGACCGCATTGCCAGTTTAGCGCTCTGGTATGGCTGTGTGTCCATCTTCCAAAGCTTCTCCACGTTCTGCATCAACTCCATCGTCTGGGGACATCAGAAGCATGTTCCACCAGGTCCAGCTCTTATCAGAAGATCGGTTGCTCCTCAGGTTTATCTGGAGGGACATGAAGAGGGAAACCCCCCTGATGTCTTCGAGTGGCAGGTCTTACCATTTGGGACTGCGTGTTCACCGTGTTGCGCCCCCTTCGCTCTCCAAAGGCATGCGAGAGATCATGGAGGTCCAGGAGATGGAGTCAGGAATTCAGTGGAGCATTGTTTCTACGTGGACAACTGTCTCCAGAGTGTGGACACGGCAGAGGAAGCTAAGGAGCTCGTGGACCGGCTCAGAGAAGTGCTTGCATCTGGAGGGTTTGAGATCCGGCAGTGGGCCTGCAACCTACCTGATGTCCTCAGGCACCTACCCGCAGAGGTGAGGTCCGATAGTATGGAGCGATGGCTTTCGCATAACCTGACTCCGCCAGATGGATTTGCTCCGCATATCCATCTGGAAACCTTCCGTTGAAGTAATTTTGGTAAGGGGCAGAAATACTGGTTAGTTGATTGGCCTATGTTGGTGATAGACGGGCCAAATCAACCAATCAGATCAACGAAGCATATGACGTACCGAATCTCTTGCCGAAACCAGTCGGGAGAAGAGCAAAAACATCTTTTCCTCTGAGAAAAGCCTCCTTTGCTCTTCTTTCAGTGAAGAAATACTCTGTAATTCCGATAAAACTTGCTCGATAGCCACGCTGATGCTAGTTTCATCCGCTGAAGCCGTCATGTTCTTTAGACTGAACTGTCGCGCTTCTCGTTGCGTCACACCTCAACCCGCCTCAAAGCCAACGCTGATTGGACGTTCGTTTGGTGAACTGCTCCCAAATTTTCTTTAACGGAGAGTGTCCAGACTGATCTGCGAGTGAAACCTTGAAAGCTTGCGAGATCAGGATGGTCTCGCGAGGCTAGCTTTCGCATGATGAACTCGGACTTTCAGAACCAGCCCTCGGATTCAGCTGGCATTGGGAGACAGGCAACTTAGGACCACTTACCCTGAGGAATGTTTACAAGGTGCTCGCCCGGCAATATGATCCCTTAGGATTTATTGCACCTTACACGACCCGCGCAAAGTTGATCATCCAGAGCATGTGGGACAAAACGCGTGACTGGGATGACCCACTGATCCCTCAAGATCTGCAGAAGGCATGGAAGGAGTGGGAATCAGAGTTACACCTACTGCCACGAGTCTCATTATCCCGGCACTATGCTTCGGCTCAAACCGATCAGATGGTTGCTTCCAGACAGATCCATGTGTTCAGTGACGCCTCTGAAAGGGCCTACGGAGCAGTCTCTTATCTGAGGACAGAGGATACTGAAGGACGGGTTTACCTGGCATTCCTGGCGGCTAGATCCAGGGTAGCGCCCCGGCGACAGCATTCAATCCCGCGCCTGGTGCTCTGTGGTGCGCTGCCCAACTGGCAAAGACACTCGAGAGAGAGCTGACCTTGAAGACAGATCAGACAATCCTTTGGAGTGATTCGACAACAGTGTTAACCTGGTTGCAGTCGGAGTCATGTCGCTTCAAGGTTTTCGGGGGTACTCGACAGGAGGAAGTACCTGGCGCTATGTTGATTCTACGCAGAACCCAGCGGATGATGTGACTCGTGGGAAAACCCTGGCAGAATTGACTATCCCTAACCGCTGGAGCCAAGGGCCATCCTTCCTTCACAAGGGACCTGCTGAATGGCCACCCACACCTGGAGGGGCACCAGAAGAGGATATCACAGAGTACAAGAAATCTGCTTCGTGTGGAGTGGTATCTAAAGCAGATAGACAGGAGACGCAACTGGGCCAGTCATACGAATCCTGGAAGGATATGATTGAGGCTGTAGCGCAGGAGGAACATGGGGCGGCAGTCCGAGATGAGCCCTTGGTAGCGGCTGACTACCGGCAGGCAGAGATGACTATATTCCGGAGAGTTCAGGCTGAGTGCTTCCCGGAGAAGTTGCGTCACCTAAAGGCAGGGAAAGCAGTTCTCCGAAGTAGTCGTCTTCTTGCCCTGTCCCCGGAGCTGGACCCCGATGAGGGAATTATACGAGTTGGAGGAAGACTCAGACGTGCCGAATGGTTGGACCCTGCGTTCAAACATCCGATTGTCCTAGACCCCTTGCATCCAGTGACAAGACTCCTTATCCAGGACTACGATGCTCGTCTTTGTCATCCGGGTCCTGAGCGAGTATTTGCCGAGATGCGCCGGGTCTTTTGGATACTCCGTGGTAGGGAGGCAGTTCGGAGGGTGCAACACCAGTGTAAGGAGTGTCGTAGATGGAAGTCTAAGCCGTTGGTCCCGAGGATGGCCGACCTACCAGTGGCACGTCTACGCTTATACAAACCGCCGTTCTACTCCACTGGCGTCGACTGCTTCGGGCCTTTCCAGGTCAAAATAGGACGACGCTCAGAGAAGAGATGGGGCATTATCTATAAGTGTCTTACCACCAGGGCGGTGCATCTAGACATCCTGCACAGTATTGACACTGACTCGTTCCTAATGAGTCTCAGGCGGTTCATTGCTCGTAGAGGCACTCCAGTAGGCCTGCACGATAAATCGTTATAAAATCGCGATCTCGATTCACCCTGTTCACGATTTATTTTTTAAATGACTTCGATTTAAAAAAAAAAAAAAAAAAAATCGGCCTTTATTTTGAAGCGTTGAACCTACTACAGTGTTTGTGTCCAGACAAAGAAACACTCATAACAGAAAGTAGAATGGGGATTAAAAAAAGAAGGCTGTCTATGAAGTAAATGCGTCTTATTAGTGGAAACTGTGGTGCGCGAGCACTAGAAACACGCAGTGGCACAGACGCGTGAGCTGGTCGAGCACATCCCTTTAAATAGACATCAGTGGAAAGTTTGTAGTTCAGTCGGATGTCAATGGCAAAGAAAATTAAAACGAGTAATCTAGCTTATTATTAACGTGGTTAACTGACGAGAGAGAGCACGCACTTCTGTTGAATGCTGCTGGTCGTTCACGTCACGTGTTATTTGGATGAAAACTAAATCGTATTATGTAAGTAAAGTAAAACATGACTGATTTATGTATAACGAGTGGTTCTCTAACGTAGACTCACTGTATTCTGGACATCACAGTATTCCGGACACTAGACCGTTTTCCGCAAATTCTTTAAATAAACACTTAACGGTCATTGCATCTATATATATATCCGTGTCATCTTTGCCTCGTCCTCTTTCGCTTCCGACCAACCCAACTTATAGTTGTTGAGATGCATGCGTTATATTAGAAATGACTCTTTCTACCTGTCCGAAACACAGTGAGTAGAAATTTACAGCCGTCCGGAACACCGTGAGTCTACTACGTACATTATTACTGGGCGTTTGCAGGTCAAGAAGTTCAATGAACGCAAACATCCAAGAATACTGAATTAAATTGTCTTTCACGTCTTGCGCTTGTACGGACGAATGTACACAAAATTATGTACAAATAAAGTCGTTTATAGTAAACAAAGTTTACTAGTTAACAAAGTCGGTTATATCTCAAGTGATTGTAAGTTAGCCATGTTCAAATGGGGTCCATGCGTTCGGTCTTAAAGGGGCAGGAGTTTAATAAAACTGCTGCTGTGTTTTCATATTAATCAAAGGACAAAGAAATTACTCACTGCTTTAGACTAAATAGTCTACCCTTTTAAACTTTACAAAAATATCCATCTATATTTAATTTATAATGAATATGCATTTTTTTCACATTTGATTACTTTATTCAAATGTATACCGATCTACTATAAAAACACTGTTTATTTAATTTGCAGCTTTTCTTTGTTCTATTTTTGTATTTATTTGTCCTATTTGTAATTCCATTATTTATTCTTATTTTGTTTTAAATACATTTAAAAATTACAAATGCAGTGACAATTCAGGGATCGGTTATTGAAGTTCTTGAAATCCAAAAAAGTAGTGCTTGAAAAGTCCTTGAAAGTCCTGGAATTTCATTTTACAGAATCTGTACGAACCCTGATTACACTTGTGAGAAAAAAATCGTGAAAAAATCGTGATATCAATTCTAAGCTAAAAAATCGTGATTCACATTTTTCCCAGAATCGTGCAGGCCTACACTCCAGCTGAACTTTATTCCGACCAGGGTACTAACTTCAAGGCAGGAGAGAAGGAGCTCCGTGAGTCTTTCAACAACATGTCTCCCGACCTCCAACGGCTCCTGTCCAAGCAGAAGATTGACTTCCACTTTAATCCACCTGCAGCTCCTCACTTCGGGCGAACATGGGAGAGGGAGATCAAGTCTGTCAAGACTGCACTGTACACTGTCATAGGAGTTCAACCTATCTCGGACTACCTTACTGGAGGTGGAGGCAATACTGAATACCAAACCTTTGGGCTATACCTCATCCAGTGCGGCTGACTTGGACGCTGTGACTCCTGATGTCCTCTTGATGGGGCGGCTTGACGGAGCCCTACCTTCAGTTGTCTACCCTAAGAGTGAGGGACTAAGCCGGCGGAGATGGCGACACTGCCAAGTTATAGAATTCAGACATACTTCTTTTCTCACATACTGTTTTTCGCCTACTATATAAAAGGGAATATGTGATTTTGGATGCAGCCTGAGAGTGCGTTTACACAACAACGATAATCCTAAAGTTATTCCTTTGAGTTTTCCGTGTAAAGACGAGATCATTGTCAAAATGATCCTAAAAACGCTGTGCTCTGCTGCCTGGCCACTAGATGGCGATGAAACACTGTAGACTGAACACGTAATACGCATGTGCACGACGTCATCGTTTTCATAAATTCATGTTTTTGTTCTTTACATGCAGAACTTGCATTTTGAAACTGAAAAGTTTGATTTCAGGCGCCAAAAATGAAATGAACGGCCAAAATGCATAATAAAAAAAAGTTTTACGTTTTTTTTGTTGAGAATGGTGTCGTTTAAACAGCCAAGTCTTGAGTGTTTGTATCGACCTATTTCTATTAGCGCTCTACAATATTATTACTTTACATTCATATAGCAGGAAAAAATACTTTGTTAATAATGTAAAATTCATCACTTACAGAGCAAAGAGCTCAGAAAAAACTATAATTTTATTATTCGGCTCAATTCAGTTCAATAATAGTCTCAAAGTTGATCAATTACAACACAAATTCATCTTCAGCTATAAATCAACTCTACAGAAGACAAAACTAACTATTTAAAGATGCAGTTTCTGTGTAGCCCAACATTACAATACTGATAAGACATTGCTTCATATGTATTTTTGGAAAAAGGTTCTCAGGACACACATGTTCACACTGCACGTGTTACTGCTCACTTTAACACGCTACAGCACTAACAAAAACACAAGAAGAAAGAAGTGCATGAGGGCAGAACTGCTCCTTTAAGAAAGCTTTACAGAAATAAACTCACTCAGATATAATGGCATGACGCCGCCTGCGTGCAGTGACCTGCCGTCTGCAGGAACATCATCAATCACTTCCCAACAAACATGGGAAACACTTTACATTTCCTGAGCCGGAGTGTGCACAGTTGTTCAGAGTAGAGATAAAAACACTCACTTGTGTTTGTTGAAGTCACAGTGGATCGTACACGGCACACACCTGTAGCTCCTGCTGCACTGATTCAGGCTGTGTTCTAAATGCCATACTAATCACACTATTTAGCATGCATGCTGTGCACACTACATGCAGCTCTGCTAAGGGTACTTGGATGAAGTGCTACACTGGGTACTGTATCCCACAATGCAATTGCACACGGCACTAGGTACTCTGTCCCACAATGCACCGGGGTACTAAATCCCACAATGCAATGCACACTGCACTAGGTACTCTATCCCACAATGCACCAGGGTACTAAATCCCACAATGCAATGCACACTGCACTAGGTACTCTATCCCACAATGCACCAGGGTACTAAATCCCACAATGCACCAGATACTCTGTCCCACAATGCACTGGGGTACTAAATCCCACAAAACAATGCACACTGCACTAGGTACTCTATCCCACAATGCACTGGTTACTGTATCCCACAATGCACTAGATACTCTGTCGCACAATGCACCGGGGTACTATATCCCACAATGCAATGCTCACTACACTAGGTACTATATCCCACAATGCACTGGGTACTGAACACCCACTGCACTGGTTACTGTATCCCACACTGCACTAGATACTCTGTCCCACAATGCACAGGGGTACTATATCCCACAATGCACTGGGTACTATATCCCACAATGCAATGCTCACTACACTAGGTATTATATCCCACAATGCACTGGGTACTGAACACCCACTGCACTGGTTACTGTATCCCACACTGCACTAGATACTCTGTCCCACAATGCACTGGGTACTATATCCCACAATGCAATGGGTACTATATCCCACAATGCACAGGGGTACTATATCCCACAATGCACTGGGTACTATATCCCACAATGCAATGCACACTGCACTAGGTACTGTATCCCACAATGCACTGGGTACTATATCCCACAATGCAATACTCACTACATTAGGTACTCTATCCCACAATGCAATGCACACTGCACTAGGTACTGTATCCCACAATGCACTGGGTACTGTATCCCACAATGCAATGCACACTGCACTAGGTACTATATCCCACAATGCAATGCTCACTACACTAGGTACTCTATCCCACAATGCACTGGGTACTATATCCCACAATGCAATGCACACTGCACTAGGTACTGTATCCCACAATGCAATGCACACTGCACTAGGTACTATATCCCACAATGCAATGCACACTGCACTAGGTACTGTATCCCACAATGCAATGCACACTGCACTAGGTACTATATCCCACAATGCAATGCACACTGCACTAGGTACTATATCCCACAATGCAATGCACACTGCACTAGGTACTGTATCCCACAATGCACTGGGTACTGTATCCCACAATGCAATGCACACTGCACTAGGTACTATATCCCACAATGCCATGCTCACTACACTAGGTACTCTATCCCACAATGCACTGGGTACTATATCCCACAATGCAATGCTCACTACACTAGGTACTCTATCCCACAATGCACTGGGTACTATATCCCACAATGCAATGCACACTGCACTAGGTACTGTATCCCACAATGCAATGCACACTGCACTAGGTACTATATCCCACAATGCAATGCACACTGCACTAGGTACTGTATCCCACAATGCACTAGGTACTATATCCCACAATGTAATACTCACTACATTAGGTACTCTATCCCACAATGCAATGCACACTGCACTAGGTACTGTATCCCACAATGCACTGGGTACTGTATCCCACAATGCAATGCACACTGCACTAGGTACTATATCCCACAATGCAATGCTCACTACACTAGGTACTCTATCCCACAATGCACTGGGTACTATATCCCACAATGCAATGCTCACTACACTAGGTACTCTATCCCACAATGCACTAGGTACTATATCCCACAATGCAATGCACACTGCACTAGGTACTCTATCCCACAATGCAATGCACACTGCACTAGGTACTGTATCCCACAATGCACTGGGTACTGTATCCCACAATGCAATGCACACTGCACTAGGTACTATATCCCACAATGCAATGCTCACTACACTAGGTACTCTATCCCACAATGCACTGGGTACTATATCCCACAATGCAATGCACACTGCACTAGGTACTGTATCCCACAATGCAATGCACACTGCACTAGGTACTATATCCCACAATGCAATGCACACTGCACTAGGTACTCTATCCCACAATGCAATGCACACTGCACTAGGTACTCTATCCCACAATGCACTGGGTACTATATCCCACAATGCAATGCACACTGCACTAGGTACTCTATCCCACAATGCACTGGGTACTATATCCCACAATGCAATGCACACTGCACTAGGTACTGTATCCCACAATGCACTGGGTACTATATCCCACAATGCACTAGGTACTGTATCCCACAATGCAATGCACACTGCACTAGGTACTGTATCCCACAATGCACTGGGTACTATATCCCACAATGCACTAGGTACTGTATCCCACAATGCAATGCACACTGCACTAGGTACTCTATCCCACAATGCACTGGGTACTGTATCCCACAATGCAATGGGTACTATATCCCACAATGCACTGGGTACTATATCCCACAATGCACTGGGTACTATATCCCACAATGCACTGGGTACTATATCCCACAATGCAATGGGTACTATATCCCACAATGCACTGGGTACTATATCCCACAATGCAGTGGGTATCTTATCTCACAATGCAATGCACACCATACCGGGGTATTGTATCCCAGACTGCTATGCAATTTGATTTGCAGTGTAACAAATGATCTAGACATGATATAAGCTAGTGATTTTCCTCCTCTTTCTTGACTCTGATTGGCCTAAATTAAAGAAGGTATACAACTATTTAGCTGCTGAACATGTTTTATTATTTCAGTGAATGTATAAGTGTGTGAATAAGACACAACGAGCATAAACGTCCACTGAGGGCTCATGTACATGTGATGATCAGTGCTCGAGTTAATATTGTACAGCTGTAATACACCATCATCAACCTGTCAAAGTTCACGTATCGCCTATAACTCACAGTTTAAGCCTCGTTTCGTCTCTCAGATCATAACGCTGAGGCCTGACACCACAGCCTATAATCAGAGTGGGGCTTTATATGCGCAGTGGTCACTGCTGTTAAAGAGACGGGGAACTGTAATGATATAGTATGAACACTTTAAAATGTAAATAAATGTGTAATGAGGACAAACACAGCCTGAAACATGGCCTTCACTGCCGCTACGGTCAGCCAAGAATCTACCCATATAAATCACACAAACCAGCGTTCTGCCGCACGTCTCAAACGCAGATATGAACCCGAGCTTATGAAGCATTTAAACACTAGTCTTGAACTAATGAAAAGGAATAAATCAGACTTCTGACAGATCAGTGAGGGAATCAGAGCTACTTATAACCGTCGGGCTGCTTATTAAAACTAATAAAAGATGCTCTGAAACTCAATACTGTGCCAATAAAACATTCACTCCGCTGGCATTTTTTGCCCCTTTTTTCCTCTCATTTTAAAACCATGATGTGTCACCGAAAACCACAAATCAGTACAAAACACTATAAATACTCATGACTTCAACATGACTCTGAGTACATTAATCATGACTACATTAATAAACACATGACGTGCACCTGGAACTGTAATGACATTAACATTTATTTTAATATAAATACATATCAAAAGTTTGGAAGCATTACTATTTTTAATGTTGTTGAAAGAAGTCTCTTCTGCTGCATTTATTTGATCAAAAATACAGGAAAAAATGAAATATTGTGAAATATTATTACAATATAAAATAATGTTGTTATTCTATTTTAGTATACTTTAAAATATAACATTTCTTTTGTGCAAAGCTGAATTTTCATCATCATTACTCCAGTCTTCAGTGTCGAATATTTTTTTTAATATATCTTGTGGTACTTTTTTAGGATCCTTTGATGAATAAAACGTTTAAAAAGAATAACATTCATTTAAAACAAAAATCTTTTGTAACAATATAAGTTTGGGTCGTAAGTTTTTTTCCTGTTTTAAAAGAAATTAATACTTTATTCAGCAAGAATGTTTTAAAAAGTGATGCAGATTTATATTGTTAGACATTATTTCTATTTTGAATAAATATTGTTCTTTTAAACTTTTAATTCACTAAAAAATCCTGAATATCACTGGATCAGACAAAATATGAAGCAGCACCGAACTGTTTTCAACATTATTAATATTAATCATAAATGTGTCTTGAGCATCAGATCCTCATATTAGAGTGATTTCTGAAGGGTCATGTGACACTGAAGACTGGAGTAATGATGATGAAAATACAGCAGGAATAAATTACACTTTAAAGTATATTAAAATAGCATAGAAACTCATTATAAGAACGCTAAATGTAGCTTAATGCATATAAGAATGCACCCCTTATTATGACAAAATAAGATATTTATGTCGAAATAAGGAGATATTATGTTGAAATAACAAGATATTTATGTCAAAATAACAAGATATCATATCGAAATAAGATATTTAAGACGAAATAATGAGATATTATGTCGAGATAAGATATTTATGTCGAAATAACGAGATATGTCGAAATAACGAGATATTATGTTGAAATAACAAGATATTTATGTCAAAATAAGATATTATATCGAAATAAGATATTTATGTCAAAATAATGAGATATTATGTCGAATTAACGAGATATTATGTCGAAATAACAAGATATTATATAGAAATAAGATATTTATGTCGAAATAATGAGATATGTCAAAATAACAAGATATTATGTTGAAATAAGATATTTATGTCGAATAACAAGATATTTATGTAAAAATAACGAGATATTATATCAAAATAAGATATTTATGTCGAAATAAGGAGATATGTTGAAATAACAAGATATTTATGTCAAAATAACAAGATATTATATAGAAATAAGATATTTATGTCGAAATAATGAGATATTATGTCGAAATAACAAGATATTATGTTGAAATAACAAGATATTTATGTCGAATAACAAGATATTTATGTCAAAATAACGAGATATTATATCGAAATAAGATATTTATGTCGAAATATGGAGATATTATGTCGAAATAACGAGATATGTCGAAATAACAAGATATTTATGTCAAAATAACGAGATATTATGTCGAAATAACGAGATATGTCGAAATAATGATATTTATGTCGAAATAACAAGATATTTATGTCGTAATAACGATTTCTGTCGAAACAAGATATTATGTCATAATAACGACATATTTTGAAATAACGATTTAAGTCGAAATAACGAGATATGTCAAAATAACGACTTAAGTTGAAATAATGAGCTATAATGTCATAATAACGAGATATGTCGAAATAACGACTTATTAAGTCAAAATAACGACATTTTTTTGTTTTTGTTTTTTCTCACCTTGCGGTTCAGGGCTTCTGTAAAATAGACACCCCTTATATATATATATATATATATATATATATATATATATATATATATATATAGTAAAAATGTATATTATATAATTTTATTTTTAAAAATAAAGGAAAATTGGTGCATATTGTGCAAAGAACCCAATTTAGTTTTGATCGTTTGAACTTTCAAAGTGTGCTTGTTTCTATAAATCACATGTGTGTGTATAGAATTGAAAAGTGTGTAATAATTGTTTCTATCTCTTTCTGTTAGTGTTCCCATTCATCTCAATGACAATTTTCTATGAAGTATGACCTGTGTGTGACCTGTCTTTTACTCACTTTAGCTGAAAATATCCTACTCGTGACCAAACCTTACACCAAACACACTGGAGAACGGGCCTGTTCGGTGATGACGTCAGAAATGACGCAGATCACCTTGAAGAAACACTGCAAAAGACGACGGGACGGAGAAATAAATCCTTTCTCAGAGTCAGACAGTCAAGAAATCAAGACTTTAAATCTTTAATATTACATCACATGTGCGTAATACAGCTTTAAACCAACTCTACCTTTATATGGAAGCGTGCCGATCCAGTGTGAGATTCGGTGTCCAGCAGAGGGTTTCGTCATTACAACACGGACATGTGATTGAGAACAGACTCTGAGAGACGTTCGGTCCAGTCCAAACCAAACCCAGCTCCATCTGGACGAAACATCAGTGTGTGCAGGCCTGGAACTCATTCGCCCTCGCTAGCATTCATTCATCATGCTGATAAACAACGTGACAGAAAACGGAGGGAAAACCAAACGCCAGTCCAGCTCGACCGGACCAGCTCGAAAACGCGCGAGTAATGGACATTTGAATAACAGAAACGCAACAAGGGGCGTTTTAAAACACATAAATGGCTGTTAAAACAATATTTGGAGAGAATAAAATCCTTTAACACGCGATAGTTTGTGGTGAGTGAGTTTAGTCAGACATGTCCACTTCCGGCTTAACCAATCACGCGCGTTCACCTGTGGAACTGACCAATGACAGACAGGCGAGTGTCACGAGGAAACCTGTCTGATATGGTTCGTTAGTTAACTACATTAGTTAATATGAACTAATAATGAATAGCACATATACAGCATTTGTTAATCTTTGTTAATGCTATTTTCAACATTTACTAATACCTGATTAAAATCTTTTTAACATTAGTTAAAGCGATAGTTCACTTTGAAATTAATTTTTGATATGTTTTAGCTTACCTCCAGGGCATCCAAGATGTAGGTGTCTTTGTTTCCACAGTATCTTCTATTTTGATCATTTTAGGTAAAACCGTTGTTGTCTGTCAGTCAGGTGCAGGGGGTCCACCTCAAAGAGCAGTCAAAATTAAACATTATTTAATGACTCGTAAATGTAAGTTGCACATTGATCCCCTAAGAGACAAAACGAGTGGTTTTTGTAAGAAAACGAACAGTATTTATATCTTTTTACCTCGTATAACCATATCGACGGCCAACTGAACTCAGTCAGAGCAGTGCGCTTCGGTTAGCGCATGCGCTGAAAGTGATCGCTTTCGCGCGCCTACGTCACTCTTTGTTTATACAGAGATTTCGGAAGATTTGCTTTTCACTAAACATATTTAGATATAGGGGAAACCGCAATGGAAGACGATTTCGGTATATCTAAATATGTTTAGTAAAAGGTAAAACTTACGAAATGTCCGTGTAAACATTGAGTGACGTCACACGCAAGCGATCACTTCTTCTGGCGTAACATTGAACTGATTCAGTTCGGTTCATTTGGACACTGCACAACTGATTCAGATCACTTGGGCGTCACTGTGATTACAAGAGGTAAATATATATATAAATACTGTTTGTTTTCTCACAAAAACCACTCGTTTAGTCTCTTAGGGCATCAATGTGCAACTTACATTTACGAGTCATTAAATAATGTTTAATTTTGACTGCTCTTTGAGGTGGAGACCCTGCACCTGACTGACAGACAACAACGGTTTTACCTAAAACGATCAGAATTGAAGATACTGTGGAAAAAAAGGAAACCTACATCTTGGATGCCCTTGAGGTAAGATAAAACATATCAAAAATTAATTTCAAAGTGAACTATCGCTTTAATGCACCGTGAACTAACATAAACAGCTGTATTTTCATGAACTAACATTAACAAAGATGAACAAATGCAGTAACAAATGTATTGCTCATGGTTAATGCATGTTAGTAAATACATTAACTAATGAACCTTATTGTACAGTGTTACCTCATTATTGAAAAGATCAAGTTCAAAACAGTCATGTTATAGAGAAGTTATGTGAATAATCAACCATTGAGTCGTATTGATATCCTCCAAAACAATGTAATCATAAATGTGAGATTTGATTGCTTCAATAAAATTACAGTGTTAGCAAACAAATTAATGAACTTAAGATCATGCATAAATTAATCAGGTAGGATTTCTGTACTTAAAAAAAAATATGGCATAAAATGCATTGATTGTAAAAGCAATTAATTCAGTTAAAAAAGTATGCACAAATATGTCTTGCTGTGCACAAGTAGACCAACAAGTAATATTCAGTTTGTTTATATGTACGAGATGAAATGAATCAATGATAAACATGTTAAACCACATTTATTAGTATTATTATTAGTAGTATTTAAAGTTTATTAGTACTATTACAGAAATCGCACCCGTTTCATTTATGCATGACCGACAAATATGCATCGGATTACATTTATTAGTTAAAACGGCGTAATCCAATTGGATGGAAATTTGCATTAAAATTCAGATACATAAATCTTAAATTTAGGTATAAATATTTTTGCAATGCATGATGAAATAAAACCACGTCACTAATCTAATCAGAGACCAGTTTAATTGAGTTAATCATTGAAGCATAAAACATAAAATTCATTATTTCAATGTATACAAAAATAAATAAAATTGCACTACATAAGATTTTCTTCTGACCGCGTTTGGCAGAGTATCATAAGAGCATCACACCCTCAGTGATAATCTACAGATCTCAGATCTGTGATACGACTCCAGGAGACTTCACGCACAGTGCAAACGTCCTTTAAGGAGCTCGATGGTGCAATCATCCAGTCCAGTGTGAAAGACAGCATTCAGCAAAATGTTATAAGTGTGTTATGAGCGTGTTATGAGCGTGTGAGCATGCCCAGATTGAGCAGGATGGAGCTTAGGTTGATGTTGAGGAAGGTTTGAGAACGGTCAGCGGTTCGGTGCATCTCCTGCAGCAGCAAATGCAGCGAGGACACTTCAAACAGACGCTTGTTCTTCCTGCAAACAAACAGAATAGCAGACGAACCTCCCAATACACACATGACTCTTCAACAGGACCGACGGGAACAAGGTTTAACAGTGAAATCACTGCACTCTTTCTCAATGAAATCTCCTCGACACTGTTTACAAAAACCAAGCAAGGGACTTCATGTATAAAGATAATCTAAAAATATATAAATTATGATTGAATATTGTGTAAAACATTTGGCAAATATTTAGTTTCTGTTACATTACATCATTGCATTTTTGATCTACTTAGTGTAGTGTACTGATATTGATGTTAATTATTTGAATCAAATTGTATTTATTTATTAATTTATTTTAATGTTTTTTCTTTAAATCAAATGTAATTAGTTATTTGAATCAAATGTGATCATTTTTAAATAATTATTATTTTAATGAAATCAATTTTATTATTTTTGTATTTTTATTTATTTTTAATGTATTGTATTAATTATTTGAATCAAATGTGATTTATTTGGTTAGTTTAATTTAATTTATTTAAATAATAGTTTTATATTTATTTAAATTTGTTCTATTCAAATCTATTACTTTATTAGATATTTGAATCAAATGTAATCATTATTATTTTAATAAAATTAATTTCATTATTTTTATATTTTTATTTATTTTAATGTATTATATTCAAATATATTAATTTATTAGCTATTTGAATCAAATGTGATTTATTTAGTTAGTTTAATTTTATTTATAGTTTATTTAAATACTATTTTTATATTTATTTAATTTTGTTCTATTCAAATCTATTACTTTATTAGTTATTTGAATCAAATGTGATCATTTTTATTTTAATTCAATGAATTTCTTTATTTTTATATTTTTATTTATTTTAATGTATTCTAATCAAATATATTAATTTATTAGCTATTTGAATCAAATGTGATTTATTTAGTTAGTTTAATTTTATGTATCGTTTATTTAAATACTATTTTTATATTTATTTAATTTTGTTCTATTCAAATCTATTACTTTATTAGTTATTTGAATCAAATGTGATCATTATTATTTTAATAAAATTAATTTAATTATTTTTATATTTTTATTTAATTTAATGTATTGTATTCAAATATATGAATTTTTTAACTATTGTGAATCAAATGTGATTTATTTAGTTAGTTTAATTTATTTTTTTATTTATTTAAATAATTTTTAAACATTTATTTAAATTTGTTCTATTCAAATCTATTACTTTATTAGTTATTTGAATCAATTATGATTAATCTTAATTTTTTTAAATAAAATGTATTTATTTAGTTAATTGGTTTAATCTTATTTTTATTTATTGTAACATTTATTTATTTAACTTCATTAATATATTAGTTATTATAATCAAATGTGATTTATTTTAATATTTTTTTATTTTACTCAAATATAAAAATATTATTTAAACAAATAATAAATTAAAAGACCAATTAACTAAATAAATACATTTATTTAAATTCATTTGATTCAAATTTATTTTGAATATTTTTTAATTATTTTATTCTTTTTTTTACAATTAAATGTAATTTTTTTAGTTAATTAGTTTAATCTTATGTTTTATTTATTATTTAAATGTTTTAATTTATTTTATTACTTTTTTTGATCAAATGTGGGTTTTTTATAGTTATTGTTTATTGTTTTATTACACAGTTTTGTGTCCCTGGACCCGTTTGAAACCCCCAGTGTTATAGGAGGAGACCCTCACCGGATACTGGAGAGCTTCTGGAGGAGCATGAGCATCTTCTCCACCAGCGACGGCTCCACGCGAGGGTTACGGAGGAACACTGAGGCGCAGCGGAAGAAATCTTCAGTGCTGCACTGATCCAGAAAAGCCGACAGCGACCCTGATGGACAGAGGACAACACTCAGGGACTCTCATTGTGGAAAACTCTGTAATATAACACGAGTCTGATCTCAGGCCGTCTGTTAAAGTCTTCAGTCTGAGCTGATTTAGGACACATGGAGCACATTAAAGCTTCGACCAGACAACCACAGCTGACCTTGAGACGTGACCTCGCGCTCCACCCTGCACACGTTCCCATAATTATCCTCCTGTAAAGCTCCCTAATTGCCAGGCCAGCTCACTGTAAAGTGCTCGCGCTACACACGTCTGTTCAGTGTCACGCGTAAGAAGGTGAAAGGCACATTCCTGGCCCTTCTCGTAAACGCACTCACTTTACGATTCACGAGTGTTTTTCGGCAGCTCACAGTCCGGCGGGCCTGAACATGAGCAACACCACATCAAAATCACATCAGTGACCGCCATTACTGAACCACAGAGACCATGACTCAATTAAATCAAGCATGCTCTGGTTTTCAAACTGGAGACCAGTATCCCACAGGGAGTGCTTGGGGTCCATGAAAAAGTAAAAAAAAAAAAAAAAGATTAAACTAAAAAAAAAAAAAAAAAATTGATTAAATAAATAAAATTATCATAAAATTGGATTGAAATAAATAAAAACATTTGATTAAAACTATTTGTATAATTATTTTAAATGATAATTTATTTAAATAAATTCAAATTGATTTAAATAAACATTTTTTAAATAATATATTTTAATAAAATAGATTAAAGGCCGAAACAAATTTGTTTTCAATAAAAAATAAATAAACAAATAATATAAAAAATTAATATTTAAATAAATAAAAATGCATTTAATTAAACTAAATAAAAATAAATAAACACAATTGGATTTAAATAAGTAATAAATAACAAAATTCTTAAAATAAATAACTAAAAAAAATGAAATGGTATTAAATAAAATTAAAAAAATATTTAAATTAATTTATAAAAAAATCCAACTTGTTTCAATAATAAATATTACTTTAAGTTCAAATTCATTTTTATTTGAACTTGAACTAAATATTAGTTTAAATTGTATTATTTGTTTTCAATAAATAATAAATAAGCAAACTTTTTTTAAATAAAATACTTATGAAAAAAAACAAATGCATTTGATAAAAAAAAAAAATGCATTTGATTAAAATAAAATAAACGCAATTTGATTTAAATACGTAATAATTGAATACGTTTTATTAAAATAAATAATAAATAAAATAATTAATAATTAACAAAAAAATAAAATTGGTTTAAATTAAATAAATTAAAAATATTTGCAATGCAATGGTGTAAACATATTTTACGCATTTTCATAACATTAATATTTTACAGTATTAAATGGGTCTTATATACTTATAATTTTAGGATTTTAGGAAGATCGTTTGCGAGCCCGTGTCATTAAAAGACTGAAAACCCATTTTTAAGATTTAATGATCATCAGAGTTGTGGTTCTCCTAACACACACAGCAGATTCACACGCCTTCAGTATCGAGGACATCACACAGTGGTGTGTATCATGAAGGGTTTCTCACGTGACTCTGAGCTCATCTGTGTCAGCACCGCTGTGGACCGAGCCAGCAGACCCGGACTCCCTCCTCTCAGCAGAACCAGAACCACCGGCAGAGCCCGGTACTCCAGGAACAGCGCCTGTCCTTCATCGGTCCGCACCGCACACGACAGCACGTCTACAGCCTGAGCCAGAACGTCCACTACAGGAGAACAAGTCAAGACACCTTCATTTAGACAGACTTATGATGGATAGATGCACTTTTATGATGATAGATGCACTTTTATGACGGACAGATGCACTTTTATGATGATAGATGCACTTTTATGATGGATAGATGAACTTTTATGATGACAGATGCACTTTTATGATGGATAGATGCACTTTTATGATGATAGATGCACTTTTATGATGGATAGATGCACTTTTATGATGATAGATGCACTTTTATGATGGATAGATGAACTTTTATGATGATAGATGCACTTTTATGATGGACAGATGCACTTTTATGATGATAGATGCACTTTTATGATGATAGATGCACTTTTATGATGGATAGATGAACTTTTATGATGACAGATGCACTTTTATGATGGATAGATGCACTTTTATGATGATAGATGCACTTTTATGATGTATAGATGCACTTTTATGATGGATAGATGCACTTTTATGATGATAGATGCACATTTATGATGGACAGATGCACTTTTAAGATGGACCAATGCACTTTTATGATGGATAGATGCACTTTGATATACTGGTATTTTCCCACATGAGAAGTATATCTATGTACCCTGCTTTGAAACGATCTGCAGCGCATTATAAATATATAAAAATGCAAATATATAAATAAACACAGAAACATTCATATTCATATTTAGCACTGCAATATAAATGCACTTTTCAAGGAATCTTTATTTTTGTATGATAAACCGTATTATACTACATTATTGAATTAAAAAAAATATCTAATTTTGCTCCTCCGGTAAATGTACCTTGATTTAAGAATGTTTCGATATTTGTGCTGGAAAACAAGGATGACTTGCATCTTTTTTTTGTGCATGCCATAAGACTTTCTGATCAAAGACAATAACAGTAGAATAGAGATTAGACTCGTGTTAATGAGATGTTTTAGACATTAATGCAGCTTGAGCCATTTCTATAGGAATGTTCATGGCTTCAATGACTTATTCATTTCTATGATGCATCTCCATTTTTTCCTATGACTTTTGGTGTCAGAAATAGACTATTTATTAATGGAAAATGGACTATGTGTGTTTTTTTAACCATATAAACTGCAGGCTCGTGTACAACACTGCCACCTGCTGCACACTGACACCAAACACATGCAAGAACAACAATTGCACATAATCACGAGCGTGTATAATTATTTATATAAATATATATATATATATATATATATATATATACATTTATATATAAATAAATATATATATATATATATATATATATGTATTCATATATATATATATATATATATACATATACATATATATGAAGAGTTCAGATGCAAAAGCCTCTAAATGCCATTTGAAATTTTCTTCTAAAATGACCATTTTTATCAAGCTTGTATATTTAAGTTCAGTAATTTCACTTAAATGACAATTAATAGGTAATCTTCATTGCAATTTAAGTGAAATCACTGAACTTAAATATACAAGCTTGATAAAAATGATCATTTTAGAAGAAAATTTCAAATGGCATTTAGAGGCTTTTGCATCTGAACTATTCATCTATATATATATATATATATATATATATATATATATATATTCATATTTATATATATTTTTTTGTATATATAAATTCGTATTTTTATATGCATCCATATTTTATATATGCATACATATATTAGTGATTTTCCAGCCTAAAAAAAATATTTTGTAGTCATATTGCGCAGTTGTGCTTGGAGTCGATTATTTTATTACTGATAATAACGCAATGAATCATGACAAATTGTGCCACCATCATTTATATCCAGGCTGTCATTCAAAAAATTATGAACACATGCAAAAACAATAGAGAACCAGTGAGATATTAATAACTGATTATGTTTGTAAGCTTTTTGTTTTTCTATGCATTTGTTTTGCACAGTAAAATAAAAACCTGTAGCTGTAGTTTGTCTTTTTTTTGCCAAATAATTTTGTCAGATAAATACCGTAACCAAGTTCTTCCCTCATATTTAAAATATATATATCAAATATTTTTCATATTTGGTTTAACTGAACTTGTTAATAATTAAAAATGCAGTTGCTCATTTGCACATATAATGATATTAATGCATATAGTGATTGTCTATTTATCTTCACGTTTTTGGTATATATGCTCACGAAAACATGCAACTTTTGATTTCAATAATGTATTTTATGCATTTTAATTCAATTAATATTGAGTAAGATTAATAAATGCATTAGAAGTATTTGTCATTGAATGCTAAAATATGGAAACCTTATTGTAAAGTGTAACCAGAAATAAATATGAAAACACTAAACGCACAGCATGATCATTCCAGAGTGATTCTTGTCTATTAGACTCATTTCAGGACAATATTACACATGTTTTTCCACCTTTGTCGCCATTGGATTGCTTAGTTGGGGACATTTCATTTAATATTCAACAATATTATTGATGTGCCTGCATTGACATTATTATATGAGAACTGAACTGAGCTGGACGATGACATCACGTTTTCTCCAGAGCGGTTAAATATAAACGAACTACTTAACAAAAACGAAACATCACTGAGCTGGAAATTATTCAAGAAATGATTATTCTCCATGTAAATGAAGCTGACCTTGACTGACGGTTTTGATGATGATGAGGCTGCACAGAAAGCGTGTGTGAAGACAGGAGCTCTTAAACAGTGGACACACACGCGGACGAGCCGGGTCACATGACCCTTGAGACACCTCGTCACCCAGCCTCCTCAGCGTGGACGTCAGGACCGTGTGCTGGAAGAGAGAGATCGAGATGTGGCGTTAAAACACACACTCCTGCAGGCACTGGGGTGCCCATCCGCCTGCCTGAAGGAAATAAAGCAGCTTGGAATAAACAATATTAGAATAATATCATCTAATAATAAGACACTTAACCCCTAGTTGCTCCAGAGGCGTGCGACCTCTGACATATATAGCAATTCTAAGTCGCTTTGGATAAAAGCGTCAGCTAAATGAATAAATGTAAAAGTGGAAATGCTTTTTACAAAACTTCAGACAAAGCAAGGTTTTTTACTTTTTTTTAATGTTGCTTTGTTTGAGTGGAGATGGGGTGTGTGTGATAGAGCCAGACCGATATTATCGGCCGATATTAGACATTTTCCAAAATATCGGTCTCGGCAGTTATAATGGCTGATAAATTAATATTTAAAAAATAAAATAAAAACGGATGAAACACGCTTCAATCATCTCTCCTCGGCCTGTTATATTGAAAATGTATGTTTTACAATTTGCAGTATGATGTTATCCATTGCTAAATTATGGCTCGTCATAGACTAGCTAACCTGACATTGTAATTATAAGGTAATTATATTTATTGTAAATATTTATTTACATATAAATATTTATTTACATTTTTACATATTTACATTTATTTACATATAAATATTACAATAAATATTTATTATATTTATTGTAATAATATTTTGATGTTCCTCTGTTATGTTGTGACAAAATGCTTTATCATATTATTTTAGCTAAAACGCATAAATAACTATTAATGTTTTGTTGCATGTTTCTGAAAAAAAAAAAAAAAAAAATATATATATATATATATATATAAGGTTTGTCAAAACGATTCGCATCCAAAATAAAAGTTTGTGTTAACATAATATATGTGGGTGCACTGTGTATAATTATTTTGTATATATATATTCACACACATGCATGTATATTTAAGAAAAAAAATATTATTTATATATAAAATATTTATAGTTATATATAATATAAATTATACATAAATCTATATACAGAATATACATGAAAATATTACTTAGATATATACAAGCATGTGTTTATATTAGGGCTGTCAAACGATTAATCGCGATTAATCGCATCCAAAATAAAAGTTTGTGTTTACATAATATATGTGGGTGCACTGTGTATAATTATTTTATATATATAATTACACACACATGCTTGTATATATTTAAAAATATTTTCATGTATATTCTGTATATATATTTATATGTAATAAATATTATATATAAATAATAAATATATTTTTTTCTTAAATATACATGCATGTGTGTGTATTCATATAAATACAAAATAATTATACACAGTGCACCCACATATATTATGTAAACACAAACTTTTATTTTGGATGAGATTAATCGCGATTAATCTTTTTGACAGCCCTAATATATATATATATATTGGCCGATATATCAGATTTTAAAACCAAAAAATATTTGTATCGGTATCGGCCTTCAAAATCCTTTATCAGTCGGGCTCTAGTGTGTGAGTGCTTATTTATATTTGGTAAAGTGGTTGTTATGTGATGTATTTTGTATAAAATTGTCTTAAATCCTAAATCTCTCTCTGATTTAGTGTGTGAAGGGCCACGTGTGTGTTTGATACCTGTGTGCTGCGCTCCAGAAGCATCAGACAACAGTAGATACAGCGGATCAGAGACAGCAGGAGAGACGACTCCATCGCAGACGCCTGATGAAGATGAAGATGAAGATACTCCACCAGCACAGGCAGCGCCTGACCACATCACAATAATCACAGGAGAACGCTTTTCCACAATCATCATACATCTATTATACTGAAATGAATACTGAAATGTTTAAAAGAAATGAATCGTGAGCTCAGAATCGACCTTTAAAAAGTTAGTCACCCAAAAGTATAAGTTCTGTCATTAAATCCTCACCGTTCCAAACATGCGAGACCTTCAATGACATTTGAGAGCTCTCGGACCCTCCATTAACAGCAATTTAATTACCACTTTAAAGGCCCAGAAATTGTTATAATAGTCCATGCGACTACAGTGGTTCAAATGAATGTTATGAAGCAACAAAAATACTTTATTTATGCAAAAAAAAAAAAAAAAAATTAACGACTTTATTCTGCAATTTTTCTCTTCGGTCGGCCGAAATTATGTATTTTCCAAACTATATCGGCAGTTATAATGGCCGATAAATGAATATTTCAAAAATAAAATAAAAATGAGTGTTGGAGTTGTGTAGTTTGTCCACCAGAGGGCGCTCTACACCTTCACCTTCACCAACACCTTGAGTGTTGGCAACACTCGTGTATCAGCCAGAGTCGGGCAGAGAGAACCAGTTATCCGCCAAAATTTGTGACTATCATGTCCAGTTTTGCTGTTAAATAAGCCGAGAGTGAAGCGGAATTAGCTAGTAATAGTTACGTTACGTTGTTACAGTGTCCTTTTAACTTTTGACAATGTGACTGAAGTATTTCTGTATTTCAATGAGACGTATCATCTCTCCTTGGCCTGTTATATTGAAAATTTATGTTTTACAATATGCAGTATGACGTTATCCGTTGCTAAATTATGGCTCGTCATAGACTAGCTAACCACAAAGCTAGCTAACGCCACTATCATCAGTCTGTTCTGTTGTGACAATACAAGAAACAAGTTTCTTTTTAAATGCATCATCATATTATTTAAGTTAAAACTCAAATAACTACAAATGTTAGGGGAAATCTGTTAATGTTTTGTTGCGCGTTTCTGAAAAAAATAAAAATAAATATCGGCTGATATATCGGATTTTAAAACCCAAAAATATTTGTATCGGCCTTCAAAATCGGTCGGGCTCTAGTTAGAATGCCATAAGACATGGACACTGGCTAACCTTGGCACATCTCTCATGCAGTGAAGGGCGTAGTGTGTCCGTGTTCGTGAGGTTTGACCCCTCTCTGACCTCTGCGAGCTGACCGTCCACGAACCAATCCAACAGAACCGCCAGAAGCTTCGCTGACGGCCCGAGGACGGCGGCCTGACAAACACACAAACCAACAACTTAGATTACAAAAAAAATTTAATTAAATTAAGGAAAGGTTTTCCACAAAATTGATTTACATTTTTCAATTTAAATCAATTATTTTAATTAAATTATTAAATAAATTATTAAATTAAAATTATTTTTCATTTTTCAACAAATTCAAATTAGTTTGAAATAATTTGTTGTAAGAATTTAAATTAATTTAGTCATTCATACTAGTTAAAGTTTTGTCAGGTTAAATGTAGTTTTTGTCCTGCCTTAATTCACCAACATTATAATTTTAGTTATTTTGACTCTATGGTCACTTCTAATGATAAACACTTCTAGTGTATATACCAATATAGCACTTATAGTATAATATTGAGTCTGAACACAAAACTGAGCTAAACACAGTCACCACTCTTCTGCATAATGGTAACCACAAAACTCCAAAACAGTACTCTAAGTTTCTAACATAAGTGAACATTAAACACTAACGTTAACTAACAACATAAAAACACATAAAATAAGCACTTTTTCCATAAATTGACCCTCTTAATGCATGCTGGGAACTACAGATCCACTGCCCAGTTAGATGTCAACACCAATGATTCATGTAGATTTCACACAAATGAATTAGGTTGATTGAACACAATTAAATTAAGTTGTGACAATATTAAACAATCATGTTACTTTTGCTTATTTTAATTAATTAATCTTAACAAGAGGCCAACATTCATTTTTTGAGTGACAACGAAAAATATTCATGTTGACTCAATTAAAAAAAAAAATTACATTTTTTTGATTAAATTTAATGAAATTAAGCTGGAATCATTTCTATGAGGGATTGTGTCGTATATGCTCATTTTAATTAATGAAATTGAACAAAGAGCTAAAATCAGTTTTTTGAGTGTGGGGACATTAGGTTTTAAAACAAGTACTAATTGGATGAACGCCTAATTAAAACGTTTAATGATTAATGTATAAATTATATTAATGATTTCAAAATGTTATTAAAAATCGTGCTCTTTTTCTTATTCAAGGTAAACTTACAGCGTGTCTCCCAAACCCGATGAGTACAGATTTCATAAAGAATATTTGTTTTTGATATAAATTGACGGTTTGCGCTGGACTCGCCTTTCCCGCTGCTTTATTTGACGGAGGATTTCGTGGTTTGCAGGCTTTGGGAACTGCAGTTTCTCGGCCCCTGTGTGTCGTGAAGGACTCGTACTTTCTCTGTGAAAACAAAAACACGCCTCAGGTTTATATTAGCGATGCACAAGCTCAAAGCTTCAGCAGTTTCTAAATATATATTCACTACTGATCATTAAACATCTTTAACATCATTTATTACATATTTAAATATAGGTGGTCTTATTTTGAGCTAAATTGTTGATGTTTCAGATGATGATGCTATGCCTGTATAAAATTTACAACTCACTCATTTCTTTTAATGTTATGTTTTTGCTGGTTCTCAGCCTCTGTGTGGCAATCAAGTGGTTGTATCCACCTAAATAATTATCTTTTTTCTTTTTCTTTTTCTTTTTTGGTTAATTTGGTCGTTTTCTTGTAATGTGTTTGATTTGTCTCAAGGGGTTTATACTATTCAATAAACATTTTATATATATATATATATATATATATATATATATATCATTAAGATGTTTTTATGTTTTTAAAAGAGTCTTTTCTGCTCATCAAGGCAACATTTATTTGAATAAAAATACAATAAATTGTGAAATATTATTCCAGCTGTTTTCTATGTAGTAAAGTGTAATTTATTGAATTACTTTCTTTTTTTTTAAATCGTGCTTGCATCAAATATTTGATGGTATGGAAGCTTGTTTCCGCCACTTAATGAAAAATAAAAAGGGTAATGGTGAGTTTTTTTCTCACAATTGCATGAAATAAAGTCAGAATTGCGAGAGCTAAACTATTCTGAGGGGGGAAAAAGTTAGTCTTTTTTTTTCTTCTTAGAATTGGCCTGATATAAGTCGCAATTGAGATTTTATATCTCACAATTCTGAGAAAAGATGTCAGAATTGTGAGATAAAAAGTCAAAATTCTGTCTCACAATTCTGACTTCATATCTCGCAATTATGTTTTTTTATTCAGTGGCGGAAACAAGCTTCCAAAGAATGGTAATGGTAATTTTGAATGGCTACAAAAATATGAAGCAACAAAAAAAATTATATAAAACTATGCAAGTGCTCGTCACGAACCTGCAGGTTCTCCAGCCGAGCTTGAACTTTCTGAGACTGACATTCCAACTTCCTGTTCTGCTCACTGACCTCGTTAATCTGAGCAAACACAATCGTTACTCATCATCACAGAGAGAAACACGAGAAACAATAAAATAAATCAACCATTAAATCAATCAAAAAAAAAAAAATATATATATATATATATAAGGGCTGTCAAATGATTAATCCAAAATAATATTTTAATAATAATATTTTATAAATAATATTTTTCAAAATAATATTTTTATAATTCACATCCAAAATAAAAGTTTGTTTTTACATAATATACGTGTGTGCACTGTGTATAATTATTTTGTATATATAAATACAATCCCATGCATGTATATTTAAGAAAAAAAATATTATTTCAATATAAAATATTCATATTTATAAATAATGTAAATTATATATAAATCTATTCACAGTATATACATGAAAATATTTCTTAAATATATACAAGCATGTGTGTGTATTTATATATCTAAAATAATTATACACAGTGCACCCACATATATTATGTAAACACAAACTTTTATTTTGGATGTGAATAATTGCAATTAATCATTTGACATATATACAGTATATATATATATATATATATATGTATGTATGTATGTATGTATGTATTACACACCTGTTTCTTCATAGAATCATTTAATTCCTTCATGGAATCAAAGCTGGACTTCATCCTCTTATTCTCTTTGTTCTTCTGCTTTAGTGCAGCCTCCAGCTCATGTGTCTCTCGCTGATATTGCTGCAGGAACAACACGAGATTTAGAGTCAGTCTCATATATGCTATGTAAATTATCTGTAGTCCTCAAACTGTATTCACTTTATAGCCCTTAATCCTGTAATTGTGGACAAATGTGGGAACAGAGGACTCAGGTGTGATCCTAATTTTTATTTATTATAAATGTTATATCACTGTCTTCGATAAAGTTTTGTCTATCCATCTATGGTGTTTTTTTTAATTTTGGGGGTATTTTTGAATTTATTTACTTCAAAAAGTACCATATTTTCTATGTAAATTATTTCAATGTAAATTAGTTACTAAGTAGTTTTAATTTTTTAAAACTACATTAAAATATCATTCCAATAAGTTCTTCGAGCTAAAACCTAAAGATGAAGTGACTTTGCTGTTATTTTGGCTTATTTTAGAATGCTCTAAATTACAGTTTTTTCATTTCTATGGGTGCCCATTTTTGACCCAAATACAAGATTAAGGAGTTTGTTTTTCACCCACTTAACATTGTAGAATTGAGTCAAAAAAATTGTGTGTGTTCAGGAGGCAAACTTAGGAAAAGTAGCCAAGTCTTGTACCGCTCAGATCAAGGGAAGTATTTTTAAAAAATAAATCAAAACTATTTTGCACACATTTGTCCAGAATACGGTTTTAGGGATAAAATATATTTCAAATTATATAACCTACATACGTGTTTCACATTCTTTTTGTGGCGAGAAAGCATCCCTACAGCTTCTGGATGCTGTTTCGCACACACTGACTCGGGTTACAACTCACACACTCTCGGTTAACGGTTCATAGTCGTGGTCAAACCCTTTAGTGGAACGATGGATGATGTTTTTCATTGTTCCAAAAATGATTGTAAAGCATCATCATATGACTGTTGCGATATATACATTAGCGATATTTCGATATATAGTGCAGCCGTACGTGAAGCTGCACTGAAACGATCTGTGTAGTTTAAAGAAATGCATGTTTTGCGACTTGAAGCAAGACCTGCAAACAACTGAGCTGTAGTCTTCTCACACACACACACACACACACACACAGTAGTACAATACGGTATGGTTGTGACCTGCACGCGTCTGAGCATCTCCTCCTCCACGACTCGGAGTCTGTGAGCGCTGTTCTGCTGCTGCACGAGTGTGTTTTCTCTCCGCTGAAGATCACGCTCTCGCTCACACAGTTCTGCCGCCCACACCTGCTGACTGAGCCGCTCCGCCTCAACACACACACACACACAACAACCAATAACAATATGATAGCTAGAGGCTAATAACATAAAGTGATCTTTTATCCAATATTCAGGCACCAATAAATGGATCTCTGAAGAACAGGAAGTACAGTCTTCATTCATTCATTCATTCATTCTCACATTTTAACCCTCTGATGGTCTTCGGGGTCTGCTGGACCCCAAATGACTTTTGCTTGAATTAAAAAAAAATGTTCTCTTTTTCCAAATGGTATGAAACTTCTTACGGCTCTCAACACTGTCTAGATCTACAAAAAAAAATAATTAAAATAGAATTCTATCTGTTTTTATGTAGACGTGACAAAAATAGTCACACTCGTGGTCTTCGGGGTCTAAATAACAAAAAAAATAACATTTAATTTTGTAACAGAACAAGAGTTTTTTTTATATATACAAATATTATTTTACTGTATATTAATGTTTTTACTCAACATTTGTGCAGTTTTTAGAGGATTTATGATCTCTTTTAAATATCTATAAATTAATAAATAAATATTTATTTATCATCGGACTCAAAATAGACAAAATTCATCATAAAGGACCCCAAACAATAACATTTAATTTTGTAACAGAACAAGAGTTTTTTTATATATACAAATATTATTTTACTCTATATTAATGTTTTTACTCAACATTTGTGCAGTTTTTGGAGGATTTATGATATCTTTTAAATATCTATAAATTAATAAATTAATATTTATTTATCATTGGACTCAAAATAGACAAAATTCATCATCAAGGACCCCAAACAATAACATTTAATTTTGTAACAGAACAATGTTTTTTTTATATATACAAATATTATTTTACTGTATATTAATCTTTTTACTCAACATTTGTGTAGTTTTTAGAGGATTTATGTAATCTTTTAAATATCTATAAATTAATAAATAAATATTTATTTATCATTGGACTCAAAATAGACAAAATTCATCATCAAAATCAGAAATAATGCAGAACACAGACAGAAATGAAATGAAATCACTTCCAACAATGCAAAAAAACATCCACAATCCAAAATTATCATGCTCACCCATGCACACACACACACACAAACACACACATAGAGGAATACAATATACAGGAATACATACAGACTATAAAAACTGTTTTTTCAGTAGAAAAACAAATGCTAAACTTTGACAAAAAGCATTTTATTTTTGTTATAATTGTGATTTTATAATATTTAGATCTGAATCCAACTTTAGAAACTAAATCTTTCAGTAATTCAAATAGTTTATAGGCCCAGAGGAGCTCTATAGCCATCTAGTGGATAAAGTGACTTATTACAAATTTTAACCTGTTTTTTCCAAAAATTAGGCAAAAATCTTACATTCAACCTTGTAAAATTATCCATGGTATCCCCAGGAATGAAAGTTAGAAATCTGGGTCTTTTATAAAGAAAAATGCTGTTTTTTTTTGGTAAAAATCCTATTTAAATAAATATTTATTTATTTACAGATATAAATAAAAAATCATAAATCCTCCAAAAACTACACAAATGTTGAGTAAAAACATTTATAAAGAGAGTAAAATTATATTTGTTAAAAAAATATATACTATTCTGTTACAAAATTAAATAATATTGTCTGGGGTCCAATAGACCCCAAAGACCAGAATTGTTGCTTTTTTTTGAAGGCCATCAGAGGGTTAAACAGGACAGTGAGACAAAACACAAAACAAAGATGAAAACACATTTGTCTAATCTCTTTTTTATCTCTGTCTCTATAGTTGATGATCATTTTTACTTTTTAATACATCATTTTAAACTAAATCAAATGAGAAATGCTGTCTTCAACCGGCTGAAATATAAAAATATCAGTTATTTTATTTTAATGCACATGTTTATGAGTGTTCAAACCCTGACTGACACACTCATATCACACTGGCTCTTCACATAGATGTGAATGATCATTACCTGCAGCTTCTCTGAGATGTGCAGCATCTCCCGATACACACGCACCGCTGCTCCGCTCGAGGTCCGGGGATCAGCCGTGACGTCCTTCAGCACCGAGGAGCCGGAGGAACGGGCCAGATCGGACGGCAGAGTCACGTCTGCAGAGGAAACACGAGTAATACGCTTTATTTTTGGTGATTGATCGTTTACTACAATAAATCTGGGCGAAGTCTGCTCCGTCTTCATGCTGTGTGTGTGTGTGTGACCTGTCTCTGTGCAGAATATGTTTGTTTCTTCAGGAGAATCTTCTTCAGCACTGTCAGCTCCACTGCAACATCAGACCACAGGTCAATTCAGTGCAACAGTAATAATCATAATTAAAGCAGATCATATTTGACCCCTGACCTTCGAGTCCTGTAGATCTCTCTGAGGGCTTTATGATAATCTCTCATCTTCTGAAATCTCTGATTTCTCCTCACTGCACAAACACACACGGCTGAGGGATTCAATCAGTCACATAAACAAAGATCCACTTTATTATTATAATACTGACCTTCATCCTCAGGTGACGGCGGTGCAGATGCGTCTGGAACCTGCTGAGACGCCTTAAACACCATAAAATAATAACCATAATAGAGGAATAACAGTCAGATTATCTTCAAAAATGTATCTGTAATTAATGCTAAAGAATTGTTAAATTATTCATTTAAAAATTGAACGAATAACACCCCAAAACAGCACAGTGCATTCAAAGAGAAACATGTTCACGAGAAAACCATCATCATCATCATCAATACGGCATTAATAACTCGTGCTGACGGTATTATGTATATTTACACCATAAAATAATAACCATAATAGAGGAATAACAGTCAGAATCATATTGGAATTTCTTGAGTTATTATAAAGGATCCTAAGATGTATATATATATATATATATATATATATATATATATATATATATATATATATATATATAAGAACACAAATATCCTAGTAACATTATGATTCTCAACAGAAATAATATCAAATAAGGAAAAAAAACATGCTTTTGTAAATCATATTTATGAAAAGAAAAGTTAAAAATTATGACAGTCATTATGAGATGAAAATAAATTAAGTCATACAAAAGCATGATTGAGAAATAATTACAACAGTCAATGAAAATTTATGAAAGTCAACGGAAAGTTAAAAAAAGTTTAAATTAAATCAAAGTAGGTAATATTTATGAGATTAAATATCGAAATGATGGCATACCAACCAAGTCATTTACGAGATTGACATCAAATATATGACTGAAAAATAGTCATAATTATAACCGAAGTCAAAATTTTAGTTATAATTGTGCAAAAGTGGAAATTATGACAAACTGAGTCATTTACGCGATCAAAATTAAAATTATGTCGAAGTCATAATAATAACATACGTCAAAATTACAATTTAAAAAGTCATAATAATGAAAAAAGTCACATTTATTACAGGAAAAGTGAAGATTAAGTCGAACTTTGAAACTATGGTATGAAATAAGGTATGATATAACTTACTAAGTATCACATTATAACTAAATTATATTCATTTCATAACTTGGACTTTTTTAATAATTATGACGTAAAACGTCAAAATTATGTGTTATTATGCTATAATTATGTCATTACGGTCATAATTATGATTTACCAGAGAATAATTTGCTTTTCTCGAACTGTCATTTTGTCAACACAGGTCGCGTTCTGATATAAACACACAAAACAACTGAATGTGAACTCTAACTTACGCGAATAAACGCTTTATTCTCTGGATCTCACCTGATTCCTCCTCTGTAAATATTTCTGTTTTAATAATTCGATTCTTTCATCGAGATCAGAATCAGATTCGTTACTCATGTTCTTTCAAAACAGCCGCCGCTCGTCTCCAAAACACTCACTGCAGGGACCGGAAGTGAAAGCGCCGTCAAAATAAAACAAAATAAAAGTCGCGACGAGCTACTGAAAAATTATTTACTTAACACATAAACGCCTTTAACCTCTGGATTATGATTTATAATCAAATCTGTGAAAAGGTGAACCTTCATACACACACACAAAAATGTGTTTACAAAAATCGTGTTTATTCAAAGACTACATCATCTCCTTCTTATGTAGTTACTGTTGTATCCTTATTTGGATTTATATTGTTTATTAATCTTGAAAACCTGCAGCTGTTTTGTATTTTTGGAATGCAATAAACAAATAATAATTACAATAAACAAACAATAATTACAACAAATAATTTCAAACGAGTTCAATTTTGTTGGAAAAATGTGGAAAAGTTTTCCTTAATTGAATTAAGTTTGTTCAACAGCTTATTTTTTGAGTGTGTCTTCACTCGTGAACACACATATGTGCCTGTATGATATAAGAAAGAGCACAGTGATTCAGAAGTCTCACCTCTATGTCCCGTCGGACGTTTGATTGGCTCATTATGGCGGTCTATCATCACCTGACGTCCAGCAGAACAACCTGACATCGTTAAACCCGAGACTTTCACCTCGTTTGATTGTTCTTACACACTTCTCCAGCTGGTGACGATGGAAACTTTTCTATTCAGTTCGTCACATTGCTGGAGTGGCTTTCACACAGATTGGTTTGATCATTTGATCGCTCTCTTTGGCATTACAAACCTCATCATGCACACCCTAGCTGACTAGAACAACACTTACTTTGACTATAAAAGCACTTATGAACTTCACCGGTCCCTGGTCTTTCTTCAAGCCATCTGTGGCCAGGACCACGTCAGCTCCTCTGACTATAATATGCTCCACTAACAATCAGTTCGATGACATGACGAGTTTCCAGGCACTGTAGGAGTTGATCTGCCTGCGCTTTGATTGGCCAGTTGGGAGAACATGACATTTTGTGACTAAACCGTTTTGTAGTTATGGCTGCATGATGTGTTTGTTTATTCATTTGCAGAAATGAGAAGAGGTTGTCTCTTAAAAGCCCTTCAGATCCTCATTCATGAGATGGGGAGACCAGTGAGCAATACGGTAAAACAGCATTTTACCAGAGAACTTTATCCTGAAAAATGCGGTACAATCTTGAAAATAAAGGTTCTAACATGCGAACATTCTAAAGAACCTTTAGTGTTTCCATTGATGTTCTTTATGGAACCACATATTTTCATTGATATAGGCCTACGCACTGTAAAAAATAAACTTTAATTTTTACTAGGGCTGTGCAAAAGTTAATTGCGATTAATCGCTTCCAAAATAAAAGTCTGTGTTTTCATAATATGTTTGTGTGTGCTGTATATAATTATTTTGTATATATAAATACCTATGCATGCATGTATATATTTAAGAATTATTTGTGCTTAAATTCTGTATATATATATAAATACATAATCTATATTATATAAATATAAATATTTTATATATGAATAACACATTTTCATAAAAATATACTTGCATATTTGTGTATAATTATATACAGCACACACAAATATATTATGTAAACACAGACTTTTATTTTGGATGCGATTAATCGCAATTAACTTTTGCACAGCCCTAATTTTTACAGTAAAAAAAAAACGGCAGCTGTGGTTAATTTTACCGCCAAAAATATGGTAGCCTAATTAGTTTTAAAGACTTAACTTAAAATTCACAGTAATAAGCATATTTTATTATCTCATATAATATAATTTACCGACTTACTGTTTTGTACCATTGTACATTGTAATATTGACACTCAATAATCACAACAGTGATGAAACTCACATGATTTATCAAAGTTCATCAGAAATAAAGTTAATATTAATATTTAGAAGCTGCTTTGTGTTTCATTCACACAAACATTGAACATCATGGTAACGCACATGACATTTAAAAAATGCAATAAACATTATTTTAACAACATTAAATGTCACATAAAACCTATAATGTACATAACTGATTTCAACACAGATACATCAAATGTGAAGTGTCACAGGGAATTGTGAGAATGTCAATTTACGTTTTTTCACCGTAAATTATAATGAGTTGTTCTTTTTCACTTTTAGAAACTGTAAATTTTGTATTAAATAAAATAAAATGTATTAAAATTAAATATTGTATTTTTTTTAGTGTACATTTACATTAAATGTTAAAACAAAAAAAATCACCATAAGTGAACTTATCATTAAGTAATTAACAGGCTTTTAAAGCATTTTGTACCCTAAAATTATGCTAATTTTAACAGTGAAGATACTGTCTTTTTCTCACTGGGAATTAGTTTTCATTTCCCCTTGTTTGGGCCAATATAGTCTACCTCACACAACTGACCCCAACACAGTACATTTCAATCTGCAGAAATATAGAAAAACTAAAAGAACATATTGTGCCATGACCATCGATCCCTATAACCCACTACAGCTTATTACTGTACAAGTTATTAACTATATAAATCTCTCTCACCATGAAAGCAAATGACTGTCACACACTCGGACGAATGAGGCTTTCAGGTTGGTGTCTGGTATGTCTTGTAATCCAATTAGACTTCAACTAATAAAACCCAATTATGATTACACCCACAATCCTCTGCTTCCGTGATGTCAGGAGTTGAGTGATAGACTGAATGAGTGAGCAAACTAACACGGTTTACATGCCAGATGACGAAACTTACTGTACTTACTAGTTAATCAACACTATATATATAGAAAAAAATGTGCTAAAATTCAGAAATCCTTGGAAGATATCGCTGAACATTTATTTAACCGTAGCAAAAGTAAATTTCTTAAGTTAATTTTTCACCTGTGTGTGTGTGTGTGTGTGTGTTTGCGTGTGTTTATTTAAAATTAGACAAATCTGATATTATTTTAATCAATGCTTTGCTAACCAGCAGAAACACTCGCCGGGTTTAAACCCTAGTTGCGGGGCATGTTGTCACAATGAGACTCTATTAGAACTATGATATTCTATTCTATACTTTTATCAATTCTATTGAGAAACCATTAGAAAAAGGTGAATAAAGACTGAGAGTCCATGTTCAGAAATTATTTATTATTGTTATTTTTGTGCTGTAGGTCTAGCTGTTTTCCGGTCAAAAAACTAAAAAAAAAAAAAGTTTCTTTTTTAATTAGGTCTATTAAATAAATGCCTATATTTTATATATATATATATATTTAAATAATATTTTACTTATATTTATTTATTTTTTTAATATTTATTTTTATATAATAAATAAAAATATTTATATATAAATATAAGTATATTTTATATATATTTATTTTATTAATTTATTTTATTTAACAATATTTATTAATATTTTATTTATACTTACTATAAAAAGTTACCTTGTTACCAAATATTTGTGACAAATAAGTTACCAAATATTTGTCTTTTGTTAGATCAGATTACATTTGAAACGGACATACGGTCATATTTTGATCCCACACATAGCCTATGGGGCATGTTGTCACATTTCACTCTCATTCAGGGTAAAACGAGAAAAAAAAGTAGGCTGTACATGAGACAAAACCACATAATTGTACTAGACGTGTGAAATTAATACGGGAACAAATAAATAAATACACTGAACCCATAGGTTTACACAGACTGAGAAAGTCAAGAGGTTGTAATGTGTCCACTCGTGCAGCAAAAGCGCTGAGTGAATGGGAAGGTGAGGTCACGTGGGTCTCGTCTCTGCCGTAACATGTCGTTAACGACCCCTCGGTCCTCTGTGTAATTCGTTATTAATGCATCAAAGACGAAACACTGGAAACTGGATCAGCGGCAGGACCAGTGACGTCACCGCTCATGGAAAAACAGCTTCATCCAATCTGGTATAAATGAAGGTGTTATTCTAATCTTCACTGATCAAAACATCCATTGCAGCGATTGTTTAAATCTAAAACAGCATGTACTATTTTTCTTTATATCTCAGCTATTTCCTTTTTATCCGTGCTTTTATATTTAAACACTGAATTCCCTACAATTACGCAGATGAGTCGGCTAAACATGTACAACATTAGTGGATTCTGAATGTGACCTTCTGAAAATGTTCATAAAGGATTGTTTTGTTTCTGTCCTTATATATATATATATATATATATAAATTTATTTTGTTCTTTGATTATTGATCTCAGTTTCATATTTAAACATAACAAGTAGCCTACAAATATATATATATATAAAACATGGGCTACATGTTATGTTTAGGCCACATGTTATGTTATGTACATGTTATATATATTTGTATTTGTATGTTTTTGTAGGCTACATGTTATGTTTAAATATGCAACTGAGATCAATAATCAAGGAACAAAATACATTTAATTTATGCTGTGAAGACTGTGAAGTGTTTGATAACTTTATTCAATTTCAATATATTTCCATACCTGAAAATCTCAAAGTCCCCCTGTAATGTTGTTTATGATGTCTATGTGGTATTATTGATATGCTTTATAAGTTGATAAGTATTTCCTCCTTAAAACTGCAGTGAACCAAATACAGTCTCAAAAGCTCATATGTAGTAGTTCATTTTATAGCTTTATCCGTTGATTCAAAAGCGTATTTGTATTACCTTTCTATATTTTTTCATTTAAACTGTGTAATAATAATTAATAAACTAAAATTCTATATGTGTGCATAATTTAAGGGTATAATAATATCCCAAATAACATCTAAATAGGCATTACTAAAAGCCAGACATTTTGTCTTTAAAAATAAAAGTTCACTTTGTAGTTGATTATTTAGAATATATATGTTTGAATACATTTACAGTGATCATAAATATAGGCACATTACATTATTATTTTCACATTATTAATATCTGGCTATTTTCAGGGGTCCAAACAACAACATTTAGAGTACACAATTGAATTAGTCTTTTTCAAGATAATATATAGTATAACATTTCCATGAGCAGTCTACTTATTTATCTCGACAAACGTTTTACTCTTGTGGTATAAATAATAAAACAAGCACGTGTTAAAGTCACCCTGAAATTACAAAAGAGACACAAATCTTGTTTTTTATGGAATATTTATTTGCACATGATTTTTCACTCTTGAAAAGAAAGCGTCTTTAATGGCATTGATGGTTCCCTGCACAAATGTGCATTAGATTATTAAAAAGCCACACATATTATACAAGTAAAAGATAAAAAATCCTTACAAAAAAAATCTATAGAACATTATATATATATAAATAAATATAAAATTATGATATGTATCAAAAATAAATATATAAAGTGTGCTGTTAAGTAAGTTGTGCATTAAGAAGTGTCAATAATCAAGTCAATGTGCATTATCAAGTCAATAAACAGTCAAATCTCAACAATCCATTGTCACAAAATAGGCGGGCAAAACATTGTTGTTTTTTTTCACTGGTCAATTTTGAGATTTTGGGACATTAGTCTTCAATAACATGTCTTCTTTAAGACTTGTGGTGAAAAAAAAAGTCAGAAATACACATTTATATTTTTATTTTATTAAATCTTTATTTTACTACAGGGTTTTAGTCTTTATTTTACTACACGTTGTCTGTTTGCGTCTGTAGATTTCTCATAAATTCTTCAAAAGTTGTCGTTATTAATCCTGCTGCTCAGCGATCGCGATCTACACGCCGTTAGAAAGCACTCTTTTTCCTGTACAACGCTGTCGAATCCAAATATGGTCATTTCCTTTTTATCAGCAACCAATCGTGAAAGTAAACGGGGGGATTTTAACTTTAAATGCGCGATCTCATTGGCTGATTCTAAATCTTAAAAGCCAGTTTTCTCAAAATGACTTGAATTGAATCCAATTCAATATTATTCCTAGCCTAATATATATAACATTTAATTCCGAAAATAATTTTTTAAGGCTACAGACAGTATATTCTAATTTACAGGATAACAAAAGTCGATATCCATAAATCCTTCAGTAATTTTTTTTCCACATCTAATATGTGGACACGATGAAAAAATAATTTTCGACCTGGCTTTATCCAATACTCCGATTTCGTTTTTATGTTTGTTTGTTTTTTAATATATATATATGCAAATGAGTGCATATTTAATTAGATAATGCCTCATTTGCATATCTAAACATTAAATGACACAAAACTTGTAATATATTTTTTTTCCTCACCTTAATGTAGGTAATCATGCTGATATCTGCTAGTTAAAAAAAAATGACCCTACTCACCTGTAGCGAGCAAAAACAATAGGGTCCTCTCACCATCGGCGCTCGGACCATAAAAAACTTAAGCTAATCCTACTTTAAACCAGTCATGGAGATGCATCTTCTTCAGAATGGGTCTTAGCTGTTGCCAAGGTTGCAGACAATCACAAATCATCTGGCAGCACTCTGTGCAAAAAGACAAGAGAGATTACATTATGAACATTAGCATCTCATTTACATATGCACTATTTTAAAGCTCTTGGACAGTTGTCCGTCTTTGCTCTTGGATTAAGATCTCACCTTGTGACAGGCCAGGACTGCTCCAGATGTTTGCGTTGATGATGTACAGGTCGCTGTCTGAGGGATAATATCCGCACACCATTGCAAACAGCAGGACGCCTAGAGACCACACTGTCGTCGGCTTGGCGTAGTACTTGCCGTAGAACTGGACCTCTGGAGGACAGTACAGCTCTGTGCCTGGAGGAAAAAGAGCAGGTATTTAATACATTTCCACAGCTTTTGACCATACATTTACACTACCGGTCAAAAGTTTTAGGTCGGTAAGATTTTAAAAGTTTTTAAAAGATCATTTTTTTAATCTTTAAAAAAAAAAAAAAAATCTAAAAAATATTTTAAAAGTTTTTAAAAGATTTTTTTTTAATCTTTAAAAAAAATCTAAGAGATTTTAAAAGTTTTTAAAAGATTTTTTTTAATCTTTAAAAAAAAATCTAAAAAAGATTTTTAAAAGTTTTTAAAAGATTTTTTATTTAAAAAATCTAAAAAAAAGATTTTCAAAAAAACGTAAAAATTTTTTTTTTTAAAGATTTTAAAAGCTTTTTAAAACAGATTTTAAAATGTTTTTAAAAGAAGTCTCTTCTGCTCACCAAGGCTGCAATTATTTGATAAAAAATACCAAAAAAAGAGTAATATTGTGAAATATTATTACAATTTAAAATAGTGGTTTTCTATGTGAATATATATTGAAGTGTAATTTATTCCTGTGATCAAAGCTGAATTTACAGCATCATCACTCCAGTCTTCAGTGTCACATGATCCGTCAGAAATCATTATAATATGATGCTCAAGAAACATTTATGATTATTATCCATGTTGAAAACAGTTTTATTTCAGGATTCTTTGATGAATAGAAAGTTCAACAGAACAGAATTGATCTGAAATGGAAATTAAGCTTTTGTAACATTAATCACTACCATTCAAAAGTTTGGGGTCGGTAAGAATTTATTTTTTATTTTTTTCGGGGGGAAAAAATCAGAAAATACTTTTATTCATCAAGGATGAGTTCAATTGATCAAAAGTTACAGTAAAGACATTTATAATGTTAGAAAAGATTATATTTTAAATAGAACTTTCTATTCATCATAGAATTTTGAGGTGAAAAAATGGTACACGACTGTTTTCAACATTGAAAATAATAATTGATGTTTTTTGAGCATAAAATCAGCATATTAGAATGATTTCTGAAGGATCATGTGACACTGAAAACTGATGTGTAATCAGCAACAGTAATGATGTGGAAAATTCAGCTTTCAAATTACATTTTAAAATATATTAAAATAGAAAACACTCATTTTAAACTGTCATAATATTTCACAATATTACTGTTTTTTCATCAAATAAAGCAGCCTTGGTGAGCAGAAGAGACTTCATTTAAAAACATAAAAAATCTAAAACTTTTGACGGTAGTGTATGTGTGCTAATGAATAAAGCGGTTTATAATACGCACCACTGAAGACATCGAAGGCAGTGTTCTTCATGCGTGCACCGCACCCAAAGTCAATCAACTTGACCTCCATGGTGTCCTGGTTCACCAGCAAGTTCTCCAGTTTGATGTCACGATGGAAGACGCCACGCTTGCATGAAATTTGAGCTGCACGAACGACCTGCCGCATAACCTCCCGCGCAGTCTGCTCGTCGATCATCCCTCCTTGGAGATCCACGAAACTAGACAAGTCCATGCAAGGAGATGGCCGCTCCATGACCATGACGTAGTGGTCAGTGTTGTCCTCCCAGTCCAGCAGTTTAATGATCTCGGGAACCTGATGACCCTTGTTGGCCATCAACGTCAGGCCGATTTCATTGGGGAGGGGTTTGCGATGACCAGGCTGAACGAAAAAAATATGAGCGTTAGATGAGGTGTTTCCCAAATAAGGACTTAGAAATTAATAGAAAAGGTTATGGATAGGACAGCATACTCACCACTTTGACGTAAGGCATTTCTGGAAACTTCAGTGAAAACTTCACAGCCACCTGATCAACAGAACCAAGAATTAACAATTAGCATGTGTGCAGAGATTCGTCATATCATAGCAACCATAAATACTGAACAGATATGTGAAAAAAAGGAATAAAATGAAACCTTAAGTCCATCCGTGCGTCGAGTTCCTTCATAGACCGAGCCAAATCCTCCTTCGCCCAGCTTCTGGCCAATTTCATAAAACTCGCAAATGCTGCCTATTAAAAGAAACAATCACGGTTAGTATGCAATTAAATTATATCTATACTAGGGCTGTCAAAACGATTAATTGCGATTAATCGCATCCAAAATAAAAGTTTGTGTTTACATAATATATGTGGGTGCACTGTGTATAATTATTTGAGATATATAAACACACACACACACATGCGTGTATATATTTAAGCAATATTTTCATGTATATTCTGTTTATAGATTTATATATAATTTATATTATATATATATATAAATATTTTATATATAAATAATATTTTTTTCTTAAATATACATGCATGCGTGTTTTATATATATATACAAAATAATTAAACACAGTGCACCCACATATATTATGTAAACACAAACTTTTATTTTGGATGCGATTAATCGTTTTGACAGCCCTAATATATACATTTTATTTTATTTTATAAGTTATAATCATATTTTTTTAAATCTAATGGATGACTTGACTTACTCTTTAGCAGGACATCCAGCTCTGGCTGTTCCTCCTCTGGATGTTCCTCGGCAGCGGGGAGGACTTCAGAAGTTGGAGCTATATATGATAAATCAAACAAAAAAGTGAACAAAATTAGAGTCGTTCTTTATGTACACTTAAAAAATGGAGTAGGATTTTCTTGAAAAAAGCTAGCTAACTTTTTCCACTCAGAATATGCTATATAGTAAATTTACAAAGATTTGCCGAGTAAAAACCTAAACATATTTTCAGTAGCTTAGTTGACTTTACTTGGAATATGGAATTAAGTCAACTTTACGATTAATATCGATTTCCTTTGCCTTTGCATTACATTTCACTTAAACAATAATATTGAATTTTATTCGTCATTTCTAGTATGTATTCTATATCATCTAAGTCATTTATATTACATCAAGTCAGATGTTAAGCATCATGTGAACGCAAAGACCATTTGATGAGTCGTTTTTGTGTTTGAATTAGGGCTGTCAAAACGATTAATTGCGATTAATCGCATCCAAAATAAAAGTTTTTGTTTACATATGTGGGTGCACTGTGTATAATTATTTTATTTAAGAAATATTATATATTTTATATATTAAATATTAAAGACATATTTTCATGTATATTCTGTATATGGATTTATATATAATTTATATTATAAATAAATATAAATATTTTATATATAAATATATTTTTTCTTAACTATACATGCATGTGTTTTTATATATACATATACAAAATAATAATACACAGTGCCCCCACATATATTATGTAAACACAAACTTTTATTTTGGATGCGATTAATCACAATTAATCGTTTTGACAGCCCCAGTTTGAATGTCATTTTGAGTAAAAAAACATACTCAAAATGTCACAAAATGGCAAGTTACTGATACTAACAAGAAAAGTCAATGATAAAAACAGCTGGAAAACAGTGAAAAATGAACCTCATTAATTATTCAAGGTCCAGTGCATGATGGGAACCCCAGTTTCAGAAAAGCTGAGGTTTTTTTTACTTAATTTTATTGAGTTGAAATTTACACTTTCATTTCTGCTAGCTTGAATTAAGTACTGATATGGAATTTACTTTAATTCTAGCCTGAATTAACCTTTTCATGTAAATTACATTGTTGTTTTTTCACTAGTACTTTACATCACCAAAAAATATTTTTTTTACAGTGTTTTTACACGTTTGACTTAATTTGTTGAATTCAACTTCTCTAAAAAAATGCAAATCTATTTGTTGCCGAGTTTAAATTCCCAGTATTGGAAAAGTTGAGTAATTTTTACTTAATTTTATTGAGTTGAAATTTACAGTTTCATTTCTGCTAGCTTGAATTAAGTACTGATATGGAATTTACTTTGATTCTAGCCTGAATTAACCTTTTCATGTAAATTTTATTGTTTGTTGTTTTTTCCCAAGCATTTACTTCCCCAAAAAAATCATTTTTTACAGTGTTTTTACACTTTTGACTTGATTTTTTGAATTCAATTTCTCTAAAAAAATGCAAATCTATTTGTTGCCAAGTCTCAATTCTCACATACTGACTGGTTTTGTAATGGCATCTTATCAAATACTCTCAAATCATGCCTTGATCAAAATCTTATTTCATTTTTGATTTGCAACTTTTTTTTTGTCCATTCAAAATTAAAACAATCACGACCCGTTTTCCAAACCGTGTTTGTGTCATATCCCGAATCGAATCACTACAGTACACCACTAATAAGTGTTTATATTTGGACTATTTTAGACTGGTTCTGGTTCGAAAAGTTACGGACTGCTCCTTTAAAATGGATGCCATAATGACAGCACATATTTCTCATTTATGAAGAATCATCCATTAATCAATATCGCCCTAAAAAGGCTAAGTGCAGTAACGCAAACATAGAAACAAAGAAAAGGGCCTTTAAAATTTTTACACCAGCCAGTCAAACATGTTATGGGTAGATTATGTGGTGATACATCTCCGAAAAGGGACATAATTTAACCCAGATATGTTTTTCACAAGCCAGAACACATGTCACTTGAACAATTGTATAGTTAGTTACAGCGCTTTGCCTTTGTAGGGCAGAAAAGTTGTATAATGCTGACATGTTCGTGACTATACCTTGATCAAATCTCCGATATAATCCAGAATTGTTCTGGAACTCTTTCTCAGCCTGGACCAGGTCGTATTTTGCAGCTCCTCGACGACGGAAGTGGAGATTGGGCCATCTCCTCTTGCTCCTTTTCTCCTCTCTCCCTCCATCAATCTCATCAAGCCGATGAGGATGGTTTTCCG
Organism: Cyprinella venusta; assembly: GCA_038021265.1. Lineage (NCBI taxonomy): Eukaryota > Metazoa > Chordata > Actinopteri > Cypriniformes > Leuciscidae > Cyprinella > Cyprinella venusta. The sequence continues at coordinate 37,605,164 of CM075867.1, read as the reverse complement.
CCGTGTTGGTGCTGGTGTACTTGAGAAGTACACAGGGTTCGCGTACACTCTCCGTGTTCGGTCGTGAACTTCGCTGTCCCATGATAAATACGCTGTCACGCTGATAACAGATAATCCAAAACCTCTACCAACAAAAAAATCACTCTGATAACAGATAATCCAAAACCTCTACCAACCAAAAAATCACTCTGATAACTGATAACCCAAAACCTACCAACAAAATTCACTCTGATAACAGATAATCCAACTCTTTTACCTACAGACAGAGAAAAATTTACTCTCTTTGTTCAATTTACTCGACTCTACTGTGACGTTTAATTAACAAGTTCTAAAAGTGACGTCACGCTAGTTCGCGCTAGAGCGCTCAGAGCCGTTGGTGTGCACGTGACGTCACGATAGCAGCGCTCAACACCATGTCCATTGCAACGCGGCAGAAACGCTCATCACCATGGCAACGCGTGATGAAAATAGACGCTTATGAGACGCTTTCATCAGACGCGTTGCCAAAGTTAACTTCCGTCCTGTTTGTGTTTACAGTGTTTACTGGATAATATGGCATTGACTATAAATAAATGGAGTGAAAGTTAAGATGATGAGAGGTTGTTGAGCTGTGGGCCGTAGCCAGAACAAACCAAATGGGCTGGGAGGGGGGGCATTTCATTTTCATAGGGGGGTGCACTATTTTTAATGATCTGAGACAGACCAAAACAACAACCCATAGGCTTCAACTAAAATAGACCACAATAGTCTTGTTTTGTTTATTGTATTTAAATAAAATATCTTAACGTCTCTGTTTATTTTCTCTTAACATTTCCACATATAACTTGCTAGCTTGTCACATACACAACACAGTGCCATCTAGTGGCTTTCTTGAGTAAAAGGCCCAAACAACGTACAGTAATATCATTCAAAGTCCAAAGTAAAACTACGCCAAAACCAATTTGATTTATGACTCTACTTCATAAAAATGAGTCACAAAAGCACCTGGTTTTCACCAACAATACAGCAATAGTAAAACCAATGCATAACATAGCCTACCGCGATGCAAATTTAGCTAGCAGACACATTTTCCATTCCTACCTTTCTTATAACGTTACTGTCTGTTCCTACCATCTCATTAGCTCCTGAGTCGTCTCCACGCACGTTGTTGTTGGTCAAAGTCGTCTTTGTCGACGACGAAACTTTAAACCACTTCTTAAAATAAGCTTTGTAGGACTACAAAACAGCCAGAATTTGATTCTCGGATCGCATGCACTCACTGCGCAGCTGCGCAAAGGAATCAACAGTTACGTATAAACAATACAGTATGCTTAACTAAACAAATTGCATGCTTTATATTATTTATTTATCCTTAAACACAAACTGTATTGTAATTTGAGGAAATAAAAATACGAACACAAAAATAACAAAATAAAAGTCCTGCTGCTGGAGACTTGCCATTGGCTGTCGAATGTGAATAATTAATGAGGTAGGTCTTTGCAAGGTTCGGGTGCTGTTTTGGGATTTTTTTAACAAATAATTATATTTCAAGTTCCATTCTATGTAATAATGCGTTGAATAATGAATTTCTAAATCATTTCTGAAGATAATGTAGGCCTTTACACATTCCTACCGTTGTAGAGCTTACCGTTCCTGTGAGATAAGTTCTGCAGAACGACTAAATTCTACTTGGCAATTATTATTAATATATTCATATTGAATGTTAAACTCATCCGTGGGTGTGCACAGTGAGTCGTTTCGTTTGGGGGGGCACTGCCATATTATGCACTGCTATATTATGTATTGTTATGTAAAGTAACAACCCATCAATTAAATATTAATAATTGCATATTTTGCATTATTGGATGTTATTAAATAAACACTGACCAAAAAAAAAAACTATAAAGTTTTAGGGCTGGACGATATGATGGTATATATTGGCTATTATGAAAATATTACAAACTGCGAGAAAACAAACTGATTAGTAACCAATATTTGTTTTAGTTAGCAAAAATATCATACTGTAAAAACATTCTACACTAACTTTGGGTGGACAATTTGAATTTGTGGAAGCCTTTTGTTAATGTTATATAACTGTGTCAATAATTTAAAAAGAAGAAATACTCAAAACTTTTTTTGTCTTGTAATTTTAATAAAATAACAATGATATAATAAAATATAGGCGCATTTAGGAAAAGTTAGGGTCCTACACTCTTAGAAAAAAAGGTTCTATTTATGTAGCATATAGTTCTTTACTCAACTCATTTTATGCTAAAAAAAGGTTCAATAATGACAAGACTAACACTATTGGCACAAAGGTTCTTTAAATGCTATTATTCATTCATATATTACATTATTCTGCAACATTTTGTAATTAAATTACTGTTTATTAAACTGTTGTAGTAACGTAATATCCCATTTTAATCATGCAGATTTTTGGAGGATAAAAACTGAAATGGCACTCTTCGTCTGATATTGATTACATTTTTTTAACCCCCATATATCTTGAATTTTGTGATCATTCACACTCATTGCATTGTTGGGGTTCCAAATACTTAGCGCTTTAGAACCTTTTAATTCTATATATTTAATATATTTTATATTTTTTATATTTTTATATTTTATAATATTCTATATATTTTAATTCTATCTATATATTTAATTCTATATTATTATTTTTTATTATTATTAATTCTTAGAAACCTTTTCTTCTAAGAGTGATAGTTACATATTTCAACAGTCATTACATTGCAAAATTTTAAAACAGTAAAAATGGCTGCCTTGGGAGTTGTGAAACGTAATTTTGGGAATCACCTAATATGATCTTTTTGAGAAGAACTTTAAAGTAGATTTACAAGGTTACATGGGGCAAAAACAACGAAAAAAATAACTTTTTGTGCATTTTGAGAAGTCTTAAGGTTTGCTCGTATCATTCCCGAAGTATAGAACATTTTTACATTTTATAGGAATACAAATAAGTTTGGTGGATGTAAAGATGCTGAAGTAATATACTAATTAAGAAGGTAAGCCCACATGATTGAATGTGGTGTCCCTGTGACGCGTGTCTCTCGATCCGTGATTATTTCCACAGTGTGTGTGTGTGAGTGTGACGCGCGCAGGTCGAGAGCGCGCTCTGGTAATGGTGCGCGCGGGACTCGATCTCGGTGTTGATTGGTCGCCTGCTATGAGAGACTTTACACCCTTGATCAGCATCAGCAGGACCTCAGCTCTCCAGAACCAGAACATCCTCCAGAACTCAAGCCAACACACACGGATATAATGGGGAGCGCGTGCCATCGGCACTTTTCGGTGTTTTGCTGTTTAGTTTGGTTTATCAGCAGCTTTTATTCTGCTGTGGGTGAGTAACTTCAGCACTTGTATTTCAGATGACATTAGATTTATAAATATTGTGTGAATAGACAGATGACAGGACGCATGTCTCTCATTTTATAAAGTTAATTATCAGCTTTACGTGGTGTTTGAATTTCTAATGTAATTTGTTCAGGATTCCTGTTGATCATTTGGAAGGAATCAAATAAGATGGATAGAAATTAAATTAAAATTTGGTTCACTTTCATATTAGAAAGTGCACGGAGTTTCAAAACCACAGTTTCTTTGGGAAATCCTTTTTATCATCATTATTCTTGTATGTTAAACATGGAATAATTTCCATTAGTTAGCGTTAGTTGATGCATGAACTATGAGAAATTGGTTTCTTTCAGTTTGTTTATTAATATTAGTTAGTAGACATACAACTTTTCATGTAACTCAGACACATTAGCTAAATATTTACAGAGACAACTTCTGATTTAAAAAAAAATAAATGTAACTGAGATTAATAAATGCTGTAAGCCTTGTTCTTTGGGTATCGAATGTAATTAATAGGGCTGTCAAAACGATTAATCACGATTAATCGCATCCAAAATAAAAGTTTGTGATTACGTAATATATGTGGGTGCACTGTGTATAATTATTTTAGATATATAAAAACTTATGCGTGTATATATTTAAGAAATATTTTCATGTATATTCTGTATATAGATTTATATCTAATTTATATTATATATAAATATAAATATTTTAAATAATATTTTTTTTTCTTAAATATACATGTGTATTTATATATATACAAAATAATTATACACAGTGCACCCACATATATTATGTAAACACAAACTTTTATTTTGGATGCGATTAATCGAGATTATTCGTTTTGACAGCCCTAGTAATTAATCAACTAATGATTTTATATTGTAAAGTGTTACAGACAATTTTTAGGGGCATTTAGTTGAAATCCTGTTATAATAATTATAAAAAGGTTGTTTCAAATGCGATGATAATCATCAGGATTTTAAAGTGGGATATCTCTGTCTGTTATCAATAACACAGATTGTCTTTGTATGATTGCAGAAGGCTATCCTAGACCACAGACAGATTGTGATGATTATGGAGATTATATTCAGGTACGAATTAATTATTTTATTTTTGGCTTAAGTATTGTCTAATAATTGACTCCATCCATCCATCCAAATGCACAAGTTAATTTTAAAGGTGCAGTGTGTAATATTTAGGAAAATCTGTTGACAGAAATGCAATATTATCCACAACTATGTCTTCAGTGGTGTATGAAGACCTTACAGTTATCTTCTTATTACCTTAGAGTGAGCCATTTCTATCTACACATAGACACCGCGGGTCTCCTTACATTGATGTGTTTCTACGGTGGCCCTAAGCGGACAAACGCGCTTCGTCACTATGCTGTTCTTCGTGCAAAGAAGCTAGCTAAAGTAACAATAACATTCGCAATAAGTAAACCAAATTATCTTTGTAAAGAAACCTCATTGTCTATTACTGTTGGCTGCAATTCCCAGTCTCGCCACTATGAGCCGCTAAAACTTACACACTGCACCTTTAATTAAGCTAATAATACTGTACATGTCTGTGTGTTTAGGCCTCGGCTTTACTAAGTTCTCTGTGTGGTGTGGAGTGGAGGAACCAGGACCAGGTGAGTGTGTGTGTGAGTGAGTTCATCATCATGACCTTTGACCCTGTGACCCTGTGTCTGAACTCTCTCATGTGTCTCCACAGGAGCAGATTCAGAATGTCTTTAAGAGGGTAAGCCCATATAGAGCAGCTTCTGCTTTCTGTCTGTTTCTGATGATGCCCGACTGATGATGCTTTTCTCCCGCTCTAGTTCCTGTTTCATTATTCCAAAGCACACAACTCACTCGGCGAAGTGGAGAGAGAGGTATCGACAACTTACGTTACTGTGTTCAAACATGCTCTCTATATAATGCATGTTAACTAATAGTAGTGGCTAAAATTCCATCCTAGAAAAATTGACCATTTATTGAAATATTATAAACATTTTGTAAGTATATTGCGTAGTTGTGCATGTAGTCGATTGTTTTATTAGTCATAATTGCGCAACATCATTTTTATCCAGACTGTCAAGAAATTATGAACACATGCAAAAACAATTAACAAACCAACTAAATATGAATATCTGATTATATTTGCATGGTTAAAAAAAATCTGTAACTGTAGATTGCCCTCCAAAAAATTATAATTGCATAAGTTTAGTGTTTTGTTCTTCCCTCATATTTATAATAATATTTATAATTAAATATTTATCACTGTAAAAAGTGATCAGTTGACTTGGAAACCTGTTGCTTAAAAAAAAAATGGTCAAGTACACATAACTTATTTTTTTTCCAATTAAGTATTACATTTACTTAATAATTTTAAGGGATATATAAAATGTAAAATATATTTAATATAATATATTTTAAATATAAAATATAATATATTTTATTAATATAAAATATTAAAATATAAGTGAACACTTTTTACAGTGCATTTCGAATTTATAATATTAATTTATAATATTGAATTTATAATATTAATATATTTTATAAATATAAAATATAATATATTTTATAAATATAAAATATTAAAATATAAGTGAACACTTTTTACAGTGCATTTTGAATTTATAATATTAATTTATAATATTGAATTTATAATATTAATATATTTTATAAATATAAAATATTAAAATATAAATGAACACTTTTTACAGTCCATTTTGAATTTATAATATTAATTTATTATATTGAATTTATAATATTAATATATTTTATAAATATAAAATATAATATATTTTATAAATATAAAATATTAAAATATAAGTGAACACTTTTTTACAGTGCATTTTGAATTTATAATATTAATTTATAATATTGAATTTATAATATTAATATATTTTATAAATATAACATATTAAAATATAAATGAACACTTTTTACAGTCCATTTTGAATTTGTAATATTAATTTAGAATATTGAATTTATAATATGAATATATTTTATAAATATAAAATATAATATATTTTTTATAAATATAAAATATAATATATTTTATAAATATAAAATATTAAAATATAAGTGAACACTTTTTACAGTGGATTTTGAATTTGTACGGTCATTAAAATGACGTTTGGCCTCTACTGTGTATATATGAATATGTTTTTTTCCTCGTCTTCAGTCTCACTCGGTTCATCCGCTGATGCGTCTCTCGCCGAAACTCTCTCTGCGCAGGAAGAAACAGCAGGTGCGCAGGCCGTCGTCACGCTCGCTGGAGAGCAACCGTGGCTTTGTGATTATGAAAGCCCTGTTTAATATGAGCTTTAATTTCCCGTGTCTTTTTTGAGTAACGTGTGTGTTTTTCTTAGAGAAGCTGAAGAACGTTTGCGGCACTTCTGGAAGAAACACGCGAGGTGTGTGAAAACAAAACCAGACGCACAATTCAGGGTTCTTGACCTGTTAAACTGCATTACTTTTATCATTACAGTAGAAGAACTTTTAAGGATCTTTCAAAAATATATACATTTATTTTGACACGTTTCTTGATACTTTGGTCATTTTTTCAAAACTCTTCCAACTTTCAGTTTGACACAGCAGTTCAAAATACACTAAAACTTAATTCTAAACACTAAAACTAATTATTAAACTCATCTGTAATCACCAAAATGACATATTTAAACGTTTCCCTTGAAAAAACGTTCGTTTCTTCAAATATCTTGAATGTAACTCGACACCATTGCCTCATTTAATATGCGCGGTTCAATGAATATGCAAATGAGCCCCACCTCCACTCACTCATTCACTCACTCACTCACTCACTCACTCACTCACTCACTCACTCAGAAATCCACTGATTGACGATTACACGTTGACCTGATTGGTCACAGTTTTTAAAATCCAGTTTTTAATGTTGTTTATGTGTCTATGTGGTGTTTTTAATATGCTTTAATGTGTAAGTTTCCTCCTTAAAGCTGCAGTGAACCAAAGACAATCTCAAAAACACGCTTTGGTGTTTCTTATGTCACAAACCACCTTCTAACCAATCAGATCAATGTGTGATCGTCAACCAGTGGATCTCTGAGTGAGTGAGTGAGTGGAGGTGGGGCTCATTTGCATATTCATAGAACCGCACATGCTAAATGAGGTGAGGGTGTCGAGTTACATTCAAGCTGTTTCATGAAGAAAGAAGGAAAAATGTTTAAATATGTCATTTTGGTGATCAAAGATGAGTTTTAAGAGGTACAATTATTGACTACAGGGACAATTAAAAAAAAAGAAAAAAAGAACAAATAAAAAAAAATTAAAAAAAAAATAAAGAAAGAAATAAAGAAAGAAAAAAATATAATGTAAATAATAAAAATATTATTACATATTATTTTTTAAGATAATAATATTATTAAATATTATTATCTTAAAAAATTAAGATTATATATAAATCTAGGTGCAACATTTTCATCGCTATCTAAATTAGGATATACAAATCAAAAACAGATCAAAATAATTTTTTCAACAAAATTTTCATTATATTTCTTTCTTTCTTTCTTTTCTTTTTATTTTATTTTTATTTGTTTTAAGGGGTACAATTATTGACTACAGGGGCAATTTAAAAAAAATAAATAAAGAAATAAAGAAAGAAAAAAAATATAATGTAAATAAAAAAAATAAAAAAAATAATGTATCAACAATTTTCAACAAAATTTTCATTATATTTTCTTTCTTTCTTTCTTTCTTTCTTTCTTTCTTTCTTTCTTTCTTTCTTTCTTTCTTTCTTTCTTTCCTTTTTTTATTTTATTTCTTTATTTTTTATTTTCTTTTTTTATTTTCTTTTTATTTTATTTTTTTTGTTTTAAGGGGTACAATTGTTGACTACAGGGGTAATTAAAAAAAAAGAAAAAAAAAGAAAACAAATAAAAAGAAAATAAAAAGAAAAGAAAAAAAGAAAAGAAAAAATAAAGAAAGAAAGAAAGAAAGAAAGAAAGAAAGAAAGAAAGAAAGAAAGAAAGAAAGAAAGAAAGAAAGAAAAAAAATAATGTAAATAATAAAAAAATAATGTATCAACAATTTTCAACAAAATTTTCATTATATTTTTTTTCTTTCTTTCTCTCTTTCTTTCTGTCTGTCTGTCTTTTTATTTTTATTTGTTTTAAGGGGTACAATTATTGACTACAGGGGCAATTTAAGTCTAACAGTTCTGAGAGAGAGTGTAAATGTGCAATTTGCAAATCGGCCTCTTGTTTGTTGTGTTTTTTGTGTGCATTCAGTCCATTTTGTGCACATGCAGTGATAAATGACCCAGTTCATCTCACTTAGACTGATGTTGTGATGATCACATGGTGTATTGAGGATTGAGAAAGCTGTTTTAATGAATGTAAAAACTGTAGGTTTGTATGTAAACATGCAAATTGGCCTGTTATAGTTCACGTAAATTGAATAGATTTTGTGCCAAACCTACGATAACTGATCCCTAGTTTAGCTCACAGAGGAAAAAGTGACCCAAGTATTGAGAAACGGTGTCCTGGTGATTGCAAAACACTGTGACAGAGCACTAAAAAACATCATTTTTTTGTTGTTACATCGTTTTTGCTGTTATTTATGGGACGTGACCGAGATGGAAATGAGATTCAATAGTGAGCATGAGCGACTGTTTTAAAGATCTGATTCATTTCCATGTAAATTGCTGGATTTAACACCGATTCTCTCCTCTTACAGACGTCCTCTGTTCTTATCTGGGATTCTCTCTGACACCGTAACGCCTGTAATGGGTTAAAGCTGCATTATTGATGCTGTCAAGTACCAGATTTCATTAAAACCTCTTTTAATAAATGTAACCTAACGCTTGCTGACGTTTCACGTGTTATTGCTAACAAACCAAGCAGAGATGAAGCTTTTCAGTGTGTGTGTGTGCAAATCAGAAAGCCTGGGTAATGGCAAAATGCAAAAAGGAAATTGATGGGAAATAGCCTGAAATTGTTCATGACATATCCCTAAATATCACAGCCTGTCCTTAAGCTCGGTTTAGAGGGATGTGGGGACACATCACACACACAAAAGACACTAAAATGCACTCAAGTCAAATCAATAAATGTTTTTTTATATAATAAATGGTGATAAGCATTGAACTGACAAAGGTTGCGTTATTAGTAGGGCTGTCAAAACGATTAATCGCATCCAAAATAAAAGTTTGTGTTTATATAATATATGTGGGGGCACTGTGTATAATTATTTTAGATAAATAAACACACACACATGCTTGTATATATTTAAGAAATATTTTCATGTATATGGATTTATATATAATTTATATTAAATATAAATATTTTATATATATTTTTTTTCTTAAATATACATGCATGAGTGTTTTTATATATATATAAAATAATTATACACAGTGCACCCACATATATTATGTAAACACAAACTTTTATTTTGGATGCGATTAATCGTTTTGACAGCCCTAGTATAATTATTTTGTATTTATAAATACACACATATGCATGTATATATTTAAGAAAAATGTGTTATTCATATATAAAATATTTATATTTCTGTATAATATTAATTTTGTATAAATATATGCATGCAAATATTTCTTAAATGTTTACATGCATGTGTGTTTTTATATACAATACAAAATAATTATACACAGTGCACCCACATATATTATGTAAACACAAACTTTTATTTTGGATGCGATTAATCGTTTTGAAAGCCCTAGTTTTTAGAAATTCAATATAAAACAAAACAATGCACATTTTTGCTGAAAATGATGGCTGGTTTAAAAATGTTTGAGTGATAGCAATAAGATAAGCAGGAGTCGTTCTCTATGGGAAACACTATTCTAGTCCCAGAGAGCGGATGTCTTTTAATATGGCAAATATTAGAGTCCGCCCAAATATAACAGTCTTTCCTGATGTGTTCGAGTCGCCACAAAACGACTGGAGTTTGTGAGACTGGCACCATAGCAGTCCTGCAGTGTGTGTGTGTGTGTGTGTGTGTGTGATCTAATGTCAGTCCTCGTCTGAGTCCTCATCACCGTTTCTCCGGATCGGCGCCGAGCAGCGGATGGACGTCATCATCTGATCCTGGATCTGTTTTCTGGGGTTTTCCTCCAGGTCCGTCTTCACAGCGCCGGTCTCAGATAAACGCCACTCCAGCTCTGAAACACACAGAACGACTCGTTCACACACATCTTTGGTGAGGAAACGTGAAAATATGAAAACACCAAAAAATAGGCAAGGCACGTTTATTCATACATGTAAAATAAACCACAAAATAAAAGTTTTAACAGTTATAAAAGGAATTAAAAGATGATGCATAGATTAACTCATATGGCAAAATAGTGGTGTATCATATTTCACAACTCCCAGTTTACTTTTTAATATATATTTTTGGTGCTGGATAGGCAACATGTATGGAAAAGATTTATACTTAATACATATTAGGGCTGTCAAACGATTAAACGCATCTAAAATAAAAGTTTGTGTTTACATAATATATGTGGGTGCACTGTGTATAATTATTTTGTGTATATATAAATACACAAACATGCATGTATATGTAAGAAAAAAATTATTTATATATAAAATATTTATATGTATACATAAAATAAATATAATATATATTTAAGAAATATTTGCGTGTATATACTTTATATATATTTATACATAATTACTATTATATGTAAATATGTGCTAAATTAATAATACATACATTTGAAAAATTATTAATAAATATATAATAAATTTGCTAAATAAATTAATAATTTATTAAATGTATACACGCATGTCTGTATTTATATATATATACAAAATAATTATACACAGTTCACACATTATGTAAACACAAACTTTTATTTTGGATGGATCGTGATTAATCGTTGCCCTATATATAGGGCTGTCAAATGATTAATCGCATCCAAAATTAAAGTTTGTGTTTACGTAATATATGTGGGTGCACTGTGAATAATTATATATATATATATATGTATATATGAAGAGTTTAGATGCAAAAACCTCTAAATGCCATTTGAAATTTTCTTCTAAAATGACCATTTTTATCAAGCTTGTGTATTTAAGTTCAGTAATTTCACTTAAATGACAATTAATAGGTAATCTTCATTGCCATTTAAGTGAAATTACTGAACTTAAATATACAAGCTTGATAAAAATGATCATTTTAGAAGAAAATTTCAAATGGCATTTAGAGGTTTTTGCATCTGAACTCTTCATATATATATATATATATATATATATATATATATATAAATACACACATGCATGTTTGAGAAAAAAAATATTCTTTATACATAAATGTTTATATTTATATAAAATAAATTATATATAAATCTATGTGCAGTATATACATTAAAATATGTCTTAAATGTATACAAGCATGTGTGTGTTTATTTTAATAAACAATTAAACACAGCAAACACACACACACACACACACATATATATATATATATATATAATATGTAAACACAAACTTTTATTTTGGATGCGATTAATCGTTTGATAGCCCTAATATAAACTCATTTAATTATAAGCGAATAATTAGCATACCAATTAGTTATTTACTGTTATTTACTAAAATGAGTAAAAGTAGGTTTTGTGGTGATCATTTGGATTTGTGGATAATACATGTAATATGTATAAGTATAAATCTTTTCCATACATGCTGACTATCCAGCACCAAAAATATATATTAAAAAGTAAACTGGGAGTTGTGAAAAATATAATTCACCAGTATTAAAACGCTTTTATTTTGGATGCAATTCATCTCAATCATTGCCCAGCCCTTTAATAACAAAATATATAAATACCAATTTATTTATATTAAATCAATAATATAGCTGAATGAAAATGTATTAATTTAGATTCTGATAATAAATTAAATGTAGGATATTAATTAATGTAAGATAAAAAATAAAAATAAATTAATGTAGGATATTAGAAAAAAAAACTATTGTTTGTACTACAAAAAAAAACAGTCAATTAATTGTATGTGATCAACATTTATTTGTTTATGATTTATCGCCATATCAGCAGCAATGATATCGTGGCAATCAACAGTAGTTCAACATTTAAAAAAAATAATTATGATTACAATCAACAAATAGCATGTGTGTTCATGAGTGTGTGTTAGTTTCAATCCCTCTCACCGTCACACTTCAGGTTCATGCCCCCGAACACCAGCGGGCCGATGAACTGGGCCTTCATCTCGCCCTCGTGGTAGACGAACAGCGTGGGCAGGTTGCGGTCGGGGTAGTTGGGAATGCAGGTGGTGGAAATAGACCTGATGAACTTGGTTTGAGGAAACTTGTGTGCCAGTTGTGCCAGATGTTGATTTATCAGCGTACATAACGGGATCCTGCGGGATAACAATCACATTTATCAGTCAAGAAGATACTGTATGACTCTTTCATTTATATAGTGCACATAATCACTCAAAGGGGCTGTGTGTGGAGTTCAGAAACCCTCATTATTATTAGCAACACCAATGGCCATCAACCCTCTGGGGTTCTTCGGGTCAATAATTTAAATTGACCTGAAGTCAAAAAATAAAAAAAATGTTAAAATAAAATTAAATAAAAATAAAAAATAAAAAATGCTGAATAAAAAAATAAAATACAATTTTTAAATAAAAAAATGTTAAAATAAAAAAAATGTTAAAAATCGTAGCTTCATCGGAATGGTCCGAAACTTGGTGACTTTATTGGTATTTGGTATTTGAACACCCTAAAAAATTGGTGACAGGATGTGAAAAGTCTAAGTGGTCGTAAAAAAAATAGTCACACTTGGGGTGTTCGGGTCCAAATGGACCCGCATGGAAAATGAATGGGAAATTGGCAAAAAGTTTTTTTGTGCGTACAATCTACAAATCAGCCACGATCTTGAAAAAAAGCACACAACAGTGACGGGGTGAATCTATAAAACATCAAGAGTGCAAAACAGACACATCCACACACACACAAACACACTTTTATACACAAACACACCAAAAAAATTCAGATTATACATGTGTTTTGCATTTTTAAAATGCTCAGTTTGTCCATGAGATGGTATCCATCTAATATTCTATTATATTCAATGGGGGAAAATTTGGTCATAATTATTGCATTAATACTAATTATATATATATTTATTTTTTTTAAATTTTCTCAAAACACCAAAAAAGAAAAAAATATTATAAAAAAAAACAAGTAAAAAAAATTATGATTTTCTTTTTTAAATATGAATCCCGCCCTTTGCGTCAATTTTGACCCGAAGGTCCCGAGCGTGACTGTTAAACGAAGAACCCCAGAGGGTTAATGAACAGCAGCAACTTATGTGTGTGCAAGTACCGATCACGGCCAAGTTATTTATTTGTTCTTTGCTTAGACGTAAAGAAAAGAACATCTGATAATAGAGATGTGGATGTGTAGTCATTAAAATTTCACGTATAGTTTGAGACTATATAGATGTGACTATAGTTTGAGTGAATCGATTCCCTATTTTTGTTTTCGAAACATGTGTTGGTCGGTCCGATCGCTTTTCGAGTGTACAGTGACAGCTAGGGCTGTGAAACGATTATTCGCATCCAAAATAAAAGTTTGTGTTTTCATAATATATGTGTGTGTATTGTGTATAATTATTTTAGTTATATAAATACACACATATACTGTACATGCATATATATAAGAAAAATGTGTTATTAAAATATTGAATATTTATATTCATATATAATATTAATTTTGTATAAATATATACAAAGTATATACACGCAAATATTTCATAAATATATACATGCATGTGTTTGTATTTATATATTCAAAATAATTTTACACACTACGCCCACATATATACTATGTAAACACAAACTTTTATTTTGGATGCAATTAATCGCGATTAATCGATTCACAGCTCTAGTGGCAGCCCTAATATACATGAGTGTGTTCAGAGCGATCTGAGTGTGTAAAATCACCCCGGTTTGTAGAGATGAAGCACCACCCAGATTCCGGCTCCGGCTTCGTTCACTTCCTTCACGTAATCCTGACCCGAGATCTCGTTCAACTCCCCAAACGCGTTCTTTATCTGGTTCGCTTTCCACTCGGCAAGCCTCTTCTGTCTGTCAGAGAGAGACACATTATTAACACACAATTAACATACAATGCATTTAGACTAAATCTGATTTAAAAATGAATACAAACTAATACAAATAATTAATGACAAAAAAAAATGGTTGAAATGGAAAAATAAAAAACAATTTGAAGTATTAAAAACTATGTGATATAAAATAACAAACTCTCATGACTTGAATAGAACAGTGTTTGTGCAGCAGCAGCAGTGTAATAATTGTAAATAGTCACTTATTTGTATGTCAATTTTGGGATTTCGCATTAAAAATAAAATAAAAAAACTGAATGGAAATTCTTAAAAATGCTTATTGGACTCATTGAGTCTGTTAAAACTTTTTATCTGAAAAGAAAACACGATGGAAACACATTTACCAAAAAAATTAAAAAGTACTTTAGGGATGGGCAACGATTAATCCCGATTAATCGTAAGCAAAATAAAAGTTTGTGTTTACATAATATATGTGTGTGTAGTGTGTATAATTAATATTTATATATAAATACCCACACATGCATGTATATATTTGAAGAAAAATGTGTTATCAATATGTCAAATATTTATATTTATACATGCTATTAATTATGTATAAATATTAGGGCTGTCAAAACGATTAATCGCGATTAATCGCATCCAAAATAAAAGTTTGTGTTTACATAATATATGTGGGTGCACTGTGTATAATTATTTTAGATATATAAATACACACACATGCATGTATATATTTAAGAAAAAAATATATTATAATATTTTAATATATAAAAATATATATAATATTTTTATATAAAAATATTTATATTTATATATAATATAAATCATATATAAATCTATCTATATATCAGAATATACATGAAAATATTTCTTAAATATATACAAGCATGTATGTGTATTTATATATATATATAATAATAATTGTACACAGTGCACCCACATATATTATGCAAACACAAACTTTTATTTTGGATGCGATTAATCACGATTAATCGTTTTTACAGCCCTAATAAATATATACAAAGTATATACATGCAAATATTTCTTAAATAAATACATGCATGTGTGGGTATTTATATATACAAATTAATTATAAACACTACACACACATATATTATGTAAACACAAACTTTTATTTCGCTAACGATTAATGTTCTTTATTATTGTTCTTTATTATTCTGCCATAGGAGGACTACAACATGCATGACGGTGGATTTCTTCAATATGTACCTGTACATCTCCATGGCGAGTTCATCCTCATCACTAAACTCATCTTCATTTTCCTCCAGCTCCTCTAGAGTCATGCTCTCATACGTCTTCACTGCAAAACAACAGAATATGAGCGCACATATTGAAATGAATGCCTTTATCATTGCACTTTGCCGTACAACGACATTCTTAAGTGCAACTTGTTGTGGTAAAATTAACACACAAGCACAAGAACCACATACAACTCAACAAAGCGGCAAGAAATAGAAAATAAGTATGTTGCACAATCACATGTGTGTAAACAGTCAATGTATTACACATATACACACAGGCTTCAGGTCTTATCTGATGACGAGAGGAACAAACACAATATTTAGTGTGAAGTGAAGTGTAAAAAGTCCTCTTACCGACAGACTGAGGCTGATGAAGCTGCTCGTCCTCCTCCTCCTCCTTCGGGGTTTCTTTAGGAGGCAGAATACCTTTCCTCCGGAGGATGTCATTCCACTCGGTGTCTGCGTTCGGGTCCTGCGTTCACAATAACTGAGTTCACATGACTTCAGGTATCATATTAATAACTGGTTTTCAATCAATAATGCATTTAAATAACTACACTAATCAGTGTCTCCAATAAAACCCTCAGTGATATTTTATATCACTTTGTTTTTAATACTTCAAATTATTTTTTATTTTTCCATTTCAACCATTTTTTTGTCATTTATTATTTTTTATTCCTTTTTCTTTCAGATTTAGTTATTTTAGAACATCAATATAAACTAGACGAAAATCAGAAATGTTGCTTTTCTTACATAAATATTTTCACTTAACAAAAATATTTTCACTTATATATATATATAGATATATAGATATAGATATATAATTATTTTAGAGCATCAATATAAACAAGACAAATATTTGAAAAGTTGCTTTGTTTTTTTATTTTATGCGTCACTATAACCCTGCACCAGTTTTAGTCTACTAATAATGGATGAAATATTATGTTAGCGCAGAGCAAAACTACAAACATTTATACTCCTTACAAAAATATTGATGATTTTCGTTATTTTACTAATTTATATAGCCTTTTAAGACCAGGAAATGACATGTATATCTATAATATCCCTTGATATTCTATGTAATAGTCAATATCACAGCGAATGTTTATTTTAGATCATTTTCACTGAAAGTACAAATAAATTTCACGAACAGTTATTAGAAAAGGCAAGTAAAACACTGAATTAAACGTGAAATTATTGAAAGTAGAACACATGAAACAGCATTTTCTAATAAAAACAAATATTTTTTACGGTGTAATACCAACCCATGTATAACATATACACAATCTAAAAAAATACATATCAATTTTTCTGTTTACAGGAGTAAGTTAGTTTAAAAATGGTAACGTTACTAGTCAAAATATCTTTACTAAGCTATCGTCATCATCATAACCAGCACCTCCAGACACTGCTCTAAACCATCAAGAGATTCAATGTCCAATTTAACGTGAAATAAAACACATATTTAGGTTTTTAATCACACAAACCTGCATCTCTGTGCTGTGTGAATCACTCCTCTGCTCTCACAGCGCCGGAAATAGAAGGAGCGCTCCTCATTCTCTTCCGGCCGAACACAAGCTGCATCCGTAACATGAAAAACAGAAAACATCTTCATTTTCATCAGTTTTATAAAGAAAACCTGTCTGTTAAATCAGAATAAATACTTTAGCGTCAAGTTAAAAAACGTATTTTAAAACGTTTTTGCACAAGACGATTAATGCGCAAATATATTCTCGAGCGGAACAGAAGTGTGTAGGACGATAATTAGGGTTGCACTATTTTCCGCCTTGTTTCTGAATGCCCATATATGGCGTTGTAGTGCAGCTCCAGATAGCGCTGTCAATCAAACCACGTGACAGGCGTGACAGACTTGCGTTTACTTTTTTATTGTGTATAACAGTTTTGTAAGAATTATATTTTTTAAAAGATTGTCACAAATCGGTTTTGAGCTGATTAAAGTTGAAGTAAACCACTCATTTGATCGAATTGGTACTTTTATTATGAAAATCCTGGTCATTTATCTCTTGAATATGTTGTGGCTAATTTTATCCCCCAGATTTATACACAATACAAAAGTACCTGTTTTTTACGCTTTATGAACGTGTATAAAGATGTGACTTAAGGTGCTTCTCTTCTATTTATGTACGTAAATCCATGTGTTTACTTTACTTTGCTTTTGCTATTGTATCTTCGAGATAGGAATATGTTTTCCTCGGTTTTCCTTGTTCATGCTTTTCATTTTTAATATTTCAGTTTGTAAACTTTAGTTCATCCAAAGAGCCAAAACTCTTGTTCACTGAAAGCATATTACACAAAAGCCTGTATTGTATATTGTTTCAGAAAACAAAATTGAGCAATTTATCCAAACAAATTTGATTTTTTTGAATGAACTCATAATAAAAGGCAACCATAAAAAAAAAACATTAATCATAATACAATTTTAGGTTGTGATATATTTCTATTTATAAAATGAGCAAAAGGGTTTTTTTGTGACACTCATTTAAGGTATTTTGTAATGTTTGTTGTTATGTTTTTTTATTATATAATAAGTAGATATATTATCAATTTTTAATTGGAGTTGCATTTAAATGTTTAAAATTCTTTTTTAACAACAATCTTAATTCACACAAAAATAATTTGGTATAAATACAATCATAAAATGGACACTTCTCTTGTTTCCCTCTGTTCATTTGCATTTAAATATGATAATAATGTAATTAGTGTTAGGCAATGATTAATCACGGTTAATCTATTTTAATGTGTGTGCTCTGTGTATAAATATTTTGTATATATAAATACACACATATACATGTAAATATTTAAGTATTATGTATATACTGTATATTTATACAAAATTTATATTATATATAAATATTAATATTTTCTTGATATTTATTTAACAGCCTTCAAATACTGGTCAGCAAACCCAAGCAGGCAGAGAGTTTTGTAAATTTAAGCGGCTGTTGATCGGCCACTGAATGGATCCTTTTCACGTCAAAGTCGTCATAGTTGGGTAAACTTGTATAGCGAGGAGACACAACTTTCAAAATTCGGAAAAAAATAGAGTGAGATTGATAATGGAAGAGAGAAAGATGTCAAATTTACCCTCACTCCCACCACAGCCAGTAAAATGCAGCGTTAACTAGTTTTTGGGAATTTGATGCAAAGGTGATATAATACAAAGTATAGTGTTGTGTGTGTGTGTATATATATATATATATATATATATATATTAGGGCTGTGCAAAAATTAATTGTGATTAATCGCATCAAAAAATAAAAGTCTGTGTTTACATAATATATTTGTGTGTGCTGTGTATAATTATTTTGTATATATAAATACATATGCATGCATGTATATATTTAAGAATTATTTGCGCTTAAATTCTGTATATATATATATATATATATATATATGTAAATACAAAATCTATATTATATAAAATATAAATATTTTATATATGAATAACACATTTTCTTAAATTTATACATGCATGTGTGTGTATTTATATATACAAAATAATTATATACAGCACACACAAATATATTATGTAAACACAGACTTTTATTTTGGATGCGATTAATCGCAATTAATTTTTGCACAGCCCTAATATATATATATAGTTAGATCACTTTGAAATTAATTTTTGGTATGTTTTAGCTTACCGCAAGGGCGTCCAAGATGTAGGTGTCTTTGTTTCCGCAGTAGTTTCAATTTTGATATCTTTAGGTCAAATCAGTCGATCAGCACACACACATTATATGACTGATATCAGTCTGTCAGTCATGCAGGTCTATGGTCACCACCTCAAAGAGCATGCACAGAGAAGTCCAAATTAAACATGATTTAATGACTCGAAAGTACACATTGATGGTACACATTTGAGGTGGTGACCATAGACCTCCATTATATGACTGATAGACACGAAGGGTTTGACCTAAAAATATCAAAATTGAAACTACTGCGGAAACAAAGACACCTACATCTTGGATGCCCTTGAGGTAAGATAAAACACACCAAAAATGAATTTCAAAGTGAACTATCCCTTTGAACATTACACAAAAATTCACCTTTCTCACAGCTGTCATGAAGGGAAAAAATAGCTATAGACCAAAACCACTTTTTGCACCAGGCTGTAAACAAATTTTTTTTCAGCTGTAAAGAGAGACAGACAGGTTGCCACTAGGTTAAAACCAGATAGATATCATGTGGGTGTCCTTGTGGCTCTGAACGGCTCTAAAACCATAGACTGTGCATCAGTCACTCTGTGAAAAGAGTCCCGTTATCGCCCCGCCCCTTTCCCCAAAGCCCCGCCCTCAACGCGAGCGCGCAAATGATTGACAGGTAGAGAGTTTTCCTGATTGGAGCCGCGCTATGATTCTCACTGAAGTCTGTCAGGTAATAGTGACGGTATATTTGTGAAATTAAAGTTAATTACCAGTTAAAAAGTGTCGAGAATTCCTGTCAGTCTGCACACCGATCAGCAGATACTAGCTTTTCGTGATATATTTATACGTGAAGAAGGAGGACTTGCGTGAAATGAAACTTCCTTCGCCGGAACCGCGAGCAGGAAAGGCTGGAAAAAAAGCGGAAATAAACATTCGCCTAAAAGAGGAACTGTAGTTATGGGCGGAATATGAGCCTGCGAGTGTGTACTAGAAAAAACAACACAAGCCGTGTGTGTGTGTGTGAGGATGTGGATCACTCCTGAAGAAGTTGTGCTGAAAAACGCGCTCAAGCTTTGGGTTACGGACAAATCCAACGGTTATTTCCAACTGCAGCACCGACGAGGACACGGAGACACCGGGGGGAAAATCACAGGTGAGTCCGGGCATATAGGTGATGATGATAATCAGAATATGACTGGCGAGAACTGCCTGCTTTGGGCTCATAAACACTCGCTCTAAAGTAAAGTTCAGTCTTTTGTCTAGATCTGAACAGTTGCATCCTGGTTTTCCTTTTGTCTCTGCTGGGAGTTTCCATCCAGGAGAACTAACGTTAACAAACAGTCTATATTTGCACCACATATGAAAAACAGCCATTGTAAATCTTACTTGTCGCTCAAAAAGCCGAAATTATGACACTCTAAGTCATAATTTTGATAAAACAAGACGAAATTATAGGCTATATGCCAATTTCATAATGATGCATACAGTCAAAATTGTGATAGAAAGTCTAAATGATGACATACTAATGTCATGATTAGTTTAAAAAGCTGAAATTATGACATACCAAGTCATAATCGTTTCATAAAAAGTCGATATTGTTAGATAAAGTTGAAATTATTCTATAGTTTTGGATTTGTATGCCATTAAAATGACTTAGTATGTCTAAGGATGGCGTACTAATTAAGACATAACGATATAAAAGTGCACAAAAAAGTCGAAATTATGACATATCAAGTAAAGATAATGACATTAATGTGTCATGATATAATTTTACATTCATTTATATCATTAAAAGTGTAAGTGATGACATACTAATTTAATATCTAACATAACTCATAATAAGGAGAATTATGATATGAAGTCAAAATGATGACATTATGTATATAAAAAGTAAAAATTACAACATAAAGTCAAAATGATGACATACATACTCATAATTATGAGTTTAAAAAGCTAAAATTATGACTTATCAAGTCTTAATCTTTAGATAAAAAGTCAAATTATTGGATACATTTGAAATTTTTCTGTAATTTTGGATTTGTATGTCATAAATGTGACTATTTATGTCCGAATTATGATTTTACAAAAGTTTGCGTGGAAAAGATGTGGGAAGGCAAATCCATCCAATAAACATTCCCTCTTACAAAGCAATAGAGATTCATTAGTTTCTGCAGTTTTCTTTCTTTCCACTTCGATTCTCAGTTTTTAAGGTGAAAGGTCTTGGCGACTTCAGCGAGGACACAGATAACTGGAGCTGAACAACGCTCTCTTGCTTCATGGGTCGCCTAGTTTACTTTCTTAAAACCAGTTTAACTTTGAGGAGATCAAACATCAGCTTGTACTTTCACTTTAATGTGTCTGTAAGACAGACATTAAACATCAAACCTTTGCTCTCTCAGTGATGTTTAATACACTCTTAAAGGTGCTTTATTGTCATCAATGGGCCTACGAGTTATGAGGTTGTGAAACGAAGGTTTTTGCTCCTGTAGAAGCTATAAGTTTGTATGAAATCAACCTTGTTTTAAGAAAAAAACATGATCTTATTGAGAAAAAACTACATTACCCAGAATCCTAAGCGTAGCAGCAACGTCTGCTGATTGGTTCAACCCGCTGTTACCATAGAAACGTTTACCTTACTGGCGAACGGCTAGAGCTATAACATATTATCAAAGAATTACTATCTGAGTTATTATTGGCTGAAGATAAAGTCCTAATTGTTGGTGATTTTAGATGATGAAAAAGATGCATTGGGATTGGCATTTAAAGATATTCTTAAATTCGTTAACTTTTGCTGATAATTTACTCACCCCCATGTCATCCAAGATGTCCATGTCTTTCTTTCTTCAGTCGAAAAGAAATTAAGGTTTTTGATGAAAACATTCCAGGATTTTTCTCCATATAATGGACTTCAATGGGGTCCAAATGAGAGTTTCAGTGCAAACTGTTCAAAGGGCTTTAAACGACACCAGACGATCTTTTTTCGAGTCATTTCGTTCATTCAACGAATGAAAATACTTGTAAGACAAGCCACTTAGGCCAATTATGTGACTGTTGTGGTGTGTTTTATTGATTTAATGTCACTATCGTAGTATTTTGAGTTTGTTTGAAACTTATAAATCAATTAGTGTTCTGTGTTTTAAACTCGTCCACGTCAGATGATCTGGACGGTATGAGTCACATGACCCTGAGGACGTTTGTGTTCGGATCGGGGACACATTCCAGGAGAGCCGGTTATTTGTCTTCTTCTCTTTCTCTTTCTCAAAGCAGGAATGGCAAACATTAGGCGCTTATCGAGCGTTTGCAGACTCTTGTGTACACAGAGCTGTTGAAAAGAGGAGAACTTCACACGCTTCTAAACACGAAATTAGACCTCGTTTATCCTCAGAACACAAATTATAAAGATATTTTTGGGTGAATTAACCCTTTAAGCATCAGAATAAGCAGTACTTTCTCTGTTCTTGTCTCATTCGAGCTCAGTACATGTTATTTTGCTGCGCTATATTGCTATATATTCATGTTCGGTCAAATCTGCTTTAACAGGTGCTGTTGTTATTCCACACAACAGCTGATACTTCTCTATCGGCCGGGAAATGTCCTGCAGAGAGGAAATTATACATTAAAAGCCGAAGTGAGAGAATGTGATTTGCATTAGCTTGTGTTAAAGAGAGATCCTGGGGTTCGTAATTAACTTTATTTTCATTTTGATTGTGGTGTCATTAACTTGAATGACCCCATTCAAGCATGAAAACCTAATAAAACTTTCTAAAAGGGCATTATATGGCCTCGTTAAGGAGCGTCGACATGTGACATGTGGACATCTCTAGATTCAACAATGACATTTGTGGAATTTTTCACTGAGGAACGCAATCAGATTTACAATCAGAAACGCCATTTTCTTTTTAAGTGCTTCCTAAATATTGGGTTAGAATTGTTGCATTATGTAAAATAAATCGATCGAGATTCACAAATGGGACGAGATTGACAAAAAATGATCTTTGAATAATTGAATAAAGGTGGATTGACTTGATACAGTCAGCGGACGCTTTTTATTTATTTATTTATTTATTTTCAAAATATGAATCAATACAAAGTGTTATAAGCCATGAACAAAACCAGCCGGCTGGATTTAACCAGATGAAGCAGCATTTGATTCAAAGCAAACAAAGATAGGATTGTGTTCAATTGCTTTGCAACTTTTAAGTGAAGGACTTGCTTATTAAGCACTAATTGACAATGACATAATCAATTCACAATCTAAAACCATTGAGTACGTCAAGTCAGTCATTTCTATACAATATTACAGACTGTTTCTAAGTTCAGTAATAAACAAAGTGCAAAGTTCGTCAATTGTAAAACAAATTCAATTCAGCTGTAAAACATCCCTAAAAAAGACAATAGTGGCGTTCAGCTTAGTTCACTTCAGTGTTGATCCAATCCAGTAAAGTTCATCAATTATGAACAAAATTCTATTTTTTCTTGTTCTACAGAAGACAATAGTGCCATAATTCAGTTCAATTCACTTAGTTTTGTTCTCATCTGATGGCATCAGTGGAGTCAGAATCGATAATATTGCTGAATATTAAATGTAACCTCATGGATTATAAAAACAAAAACCTCTAGTTCTTCGCAAAATATTCATGGATTCAGTGAGTTCATTCAATCAAGGGTTAGTCAGACTGAGTCTTTTAAATGATTCACTAAAAGAATCAGTTCGTAAGAGTCACTTGACTGCTCGTGCTGTGTGTGTTTGTTTCGCAGCTCAAAAGAAATACATCTATAATATTAATGATGTAAATGTTTTCAGGTTTAAATCAGTTTTTTTGCACATATGTGTTTACTGAAGTAAGCTCAGGCTTTACTCTAATCTGCGGTGTTTCTGAGAGCTTTATCTGCGATGTTATCAGCGGCTGCTGCTCCACTCGTGTGTTCTTGTCTCGTTTGCATTCGGGTGTGCAGCTCAAATAGGAAAGAGAAACTTTGTCATGCTGATGTTAAAACAGGTCATGTGAAGTATGACCTAAACTAATAACTCATGCAGCGCACAGGGACGGCCACAGATGTGCACCTGTAAACAGACACAAGCTGCATTCATATACTGTAAAAGTTGCATTAATATCATCTGCATTAATATAAAATACTGATACTGTTTATATATTGTCTTTCTGTGTGTGTGATGCAGGGCTCAAAAGTGCGAGAGTTTCACTTGCTTGTGTGATTAGAAATAGCCAGGTGTGTGTGTGTGTGTGAACTTTCAAATCTATTTAGCAGCATGTGTGCAAATAAAAATAGTTCCTACAGGTCCTGTGTGTGTGTGTGTATATATATATATATATACTGTATATATACCACCCAGAACAAGTCAAGTCATCTTCATTTCTATAGCGCTTTTAACAATGTAGATTGTTCCAAAGCAGCTTACCCTAGAACACCCTAGCAACCACCCAGAACACCTTAGCAATAAAAACTCCATAGTAACCATCTGTGACAACTACTGACCACCTAGTTACACCATTGGAATCACCAAAAATACCTTAGCAACTGCACTACACCCCCTAGCAACCGCCTAGAAATGCCTTAGCAACCACCCTAAATACCCTAGCAACCACCAAGAACACCTTAGCAACTGCCTAGCAACCACTCAGAACAAGTCAAGTCATCTTCATTTCTATAGCGCTTTTAAGAATGTAGAGTGTTCCAAAGCTGCTTACCCTAGCACACCCTAGCAACCACCCAGAACACCTTAGCAATAAAAACTCCATAGTAACCATCTGTGACAACTACTGACCACCTAGTAACACCATTGCAATCACCAAAGATACCTTAGCAACTGCACTAAACCCTCTAGCAACCACCTAGAAACGCCTTAGCAACCACCCTAAATACCCTAGCAACCACCAAGAACACCTTAGCAACTGCCTAGCAACCACTCAGAACAAGTCAAGTCATCTTCATTTCTATAGCGCTTTTAACAATGTAGAGTGTTCCAAAGCTGCTTACCCTAACACACCCTAGCAACTCCCTAGCAACCACCCAGAACACCTTAGCAATAAAAACTCCATAGTAACCATCTGTGACAACTACCGACCAACTAGTTACACTATTGCAATCACCAAAAATACCTTAGCAACTGCACTAAACCCCCTAGCAACCGCCTAGAAACACCTTAGCAACCACCCTAAATACCCTAGCAACCACCAAGAACACCTTAGCAACTGCCTAGCAACCACTCAGAACAAGTCAAGTCATCTTCATTTCTATAGCGCTTTTAAGAATGTAGAGTGTTCCAAAGCAGCTTACCCTAGAACACCCTAGCAACTCCCTAGCAACCACTGCGAACACCTTAGCAACTGCCTAGCAATCACCTAGAACAAGTCAAGTCATCTTCATTTCTGTAGCGCTTTTAAGAATGTAGATTGTTCCAAAGCTGCTTACCCTAGCACCCTAGAACACCATAGCAACTCCCTAGCAACCACCCAAAACACCTTAGCAACTGCCTAGCAACCACCCAGAACAAGTCAAGTCATCTTCATTTATATAGCGCTTTTAACAATGTAGATTGTTCCAAAGCTGCTTACCCTAGCAACACCCTAGCAACCACCCAAATTTACCTTAGCAATTCAATTTTCATTTTTAAACTTGCTCACACATGCTCGTTGGAGGAAAAAAAACTGTGTCTATTGCAGGTTTGCTGGTGGGCGCGTTGGACACTGTGTTGGACTCGAATGCGCGAGCGGCTCCATTCCGGATCGTTCTGCATGTTCCCGGGTCGCAGGTCAGCTGGGTCATAGCCAGCGGTGAGAGTGTTATTCATCTCTCGCACTCGTGTGAAACACTCCCGTCATAAACACAAGCATGTCATGTAGTCACTGTGTGTGTTTGCAGGAGCCGCGATAGAGGAGGTGCAGAAACACTGGAGATGGCTGGATCAGAACATTCTGCCGTACATGGCCGTGTTCGAGAATAAAGACGACGCGGCGAGTTTTGTACTGGGCAAAGTGAAGGTACAGTCATGCACAAATGTCACAACTTCCCATACTGGTGAATTGCCAGAGCCAGTTTACTGGGATTTTAAAAAAAGGTCCAGTTCACACGTGATCTGTTAACGGAGATCTGGTACTAGAGACATTCAGTTCAGGCAGACTCTAATTATCTTGATATTTCTATGCACGTTCACAGGGTTTAATCGCTGAGGAGGTTCTGGGCGGCCCGGCTGCCGGCGAGGATGATCCGGCACGCTTCCGGGAAGACCTGGCGCGGTTCGAGCAGCGCTTCGGCCTCCCTCAGCGAGAGAAGCTGGTGTCGCATCACTCCTGCTGTTGCTGGAAGGGTCACGTCCCACGCCAGGGGTCGCTTTACCTCACCACCAACCACATCGCCTTCTACTCCTTCCTACTGGGCAAAGAGGGTGAGAACTTCCTGTTCGGCAAAGAATCCTGAAAATCACATCACTCACTCACTCACTCACTCACTCACTCACTCACTCACTCACTCACTCACTCACTCATTCACTCACTCATTCACTCACTCACTCACTCACTCACTCACTCACTCACTCAATCAATCACTCATTCACTCACTCAATCAATCACTCACTCACTTATTCACTTACTCACTCAATCACTCACTCAATCACTCACTCACTTATTCACTCACTCACTCAATCAATCACTCACTCACTTATTCACTCACTCACTCAATCACTCACTCACTCACTCAATCAATCACTCATTCACTCACTCACTCAATCACTCACTCACTTATTCACTTACTCACTCAATCACTCACTCAATCACTCACTCATTCACTTAATCAATCGTTCACTCATTCACTCACTCATTCAATCACTCATTCACTCACTCACTCAATCACTCACTCATTCACTCACTCAATTAATCACTTACTCACTCAATCACTCACTCATTCACTCAATCAATCACTCACTCATTCAATCACTCATTCACTCGCTCACTCAATCACTCACTCACTCACTCACTCACTCACTCACTCACTCACTCACTCACTCACTCACTCACTCAATTAATCACTCACTCACTCATTCACTCAATCAATCACTCACTCACTCACTCACTCACTCACTCAATTAATCACTCACTCACTCATTCACTCAATCAATCACTCGCTCACTCACTCACTCAATTAATCACTTACTCAATCACTCACTCACTCACTCATTCACTCAATCACTCACTCACTCACTCACTCACTCAATCAATCGCTCACTCACTCACTCACTCACTCACTCAATTAATCACTTACTCACTCAATCACTCACTCATTCACTCACTCAATTAATCATTCACTCACTCAATTAATCATTCACTCACTCACTCACTCACTCACTCACTCACTCACTCACTCACTCACTCACTCATTCACTCAATCAATCGCTCACTCACTCATTCAATCACTCACTCACTCACTCACTCACTCACTCACTCACTCACTCACTCAATCACTCACTCAATCAGTATGGTGTGATTATTATAATTACTTTCTATGTAAAGCTGTTTGAATTTTCCTTGCTTTAATTTTGTGATTATTTCCTCTCTCTGTAAAGCACTTTGACCTGTGTGCTATTTGAATAATCTTGCTGTTTTGTGCGCAGTGAAGCTGCTAGTTCCCTGGGCTGAAGTGACGCGGCTGGAACGCGTGTCGGTGGGTTTGCTGACGGACGTGATCCGCGTTCACACGAGACGGAAACAGAGGGAGTTCTCCATGTTTCTGGAAGTGGACGAGGTGATGAAGGTCATGTGTCAGCTGGCTGATATCGCCCTTCGTCGACTGCTGGACAGTGGAGGACTCACGCTCGACCAATCGCTGCAGGAGTCCACAAACATCACCAAGAGGTTTACATCTGCTTATACATTAGCTTGGCACACATTGCACATGTACAGTGGGCTCCAAAAGTCTGAAATCACAGTGACAATTCAATCAAAATCGATAATTCAGATTTTTCATGTAATATTGGTGTATTTATTACAAATAATTTATCTGTGTAATCTTGAATCTAAATAACTTTCCCTCCCTCTTCTATTCTCTGACGATGTGGGTGAAGGCGGGGCAACCTGTCACTCACATGAGATCCACCAATAGCAAACCACAACCATCCAATCAATACCCACAGACAAAAATCAAGCCCCGCCCACATTTGTTCTTGTCCCAGAAGCCGTTTCACTTGAAAATACGACACAACAGGAAAGAAAAAACATTTAAATTTATGTTTCATGCCGACTTGGAAATAAACTAAAGTTTTAGAATTTTTATATGTTGATATAAAATTAATAAAAAAAAATGTGATATTCTGAATCTGTGACATTTGGGCTCGGTGATGAACCAATATTTATCAGGAAAAAAAACAACACACTTTTGAGTAATATTTATCATAGATCTAGCGCATCAATCAGACGCATGCCACTAAAATGTGTGGTTTAACTTGAAATGTTTTTGACCGAAATATATTACTATTGTATAGTAAAATGTAATTCTTAAAGTAATAATTATAATAAATAATATAAAAATTTATTAAAACATTAATTCATTGTTATACAATTTAGTAAAATATTTAATTATTATTATACAATTTATTAAGATATTTCTGAATTTTTTTAAGGAATGTCATATAAACAATATATATCGGTTTTTGACCGAAATATATTACTACTATTTCGGTTTTTATTGTATAGTAAAATGTACTTCTTAAACTAATAATTATAATATTAAAACATTAATTCATTATTATACAATTTATTAAAATATTTTATTATTATTATACAATTTATTAAGATATTTCTGAATTTTTTTTAAGGAATGTCATATAAACAATATATTTCGGTTTTTGACCGAAATATATTACTATTGTATAGTAAAATGTACTTCTTAAACTAATAATTATAATAAATAATATAACAATTTATAAAAACATTAATTTATTATTATACAATTTAGTAAAATATTTCATTATTTGTATGCAATTTATTAAGATATTTCTGAATTTTTTTAAGGAATGTCATATAAACAATATATATTTTTCATTCATGTTTTAATTTATACAGTTGATATCTTCTTATATAGCTTAAATTGTGGAGTTTATTTTTAATCCTCTACCAAGTACCAAATGCTACCGAATACATTTCCTTTCCCAGTAAGGATATGAAATAAATTTCATGATAAATATCAATATTTAATGATATGGAAAAACACATTGTGATAGTATTTAAGGCCATATGGCTTCAGAGAGACAGTGAACCATCTGTTGTATCGGCCCTTATTTGAATATTATCTTCCATTCAGCCAATCAGCAGCAGGGTTTTGATTCTGATATACTTCCTCCTCTAAAGGGGAAGTTGATGTGCGAGAAAGACAGTGAAAACAAGTAAAGCGGAACTGAGGATGCCAGAAATATAGATGGTGGTGTTTGTGGTTAAAGTGTCTTCTGCTGTTTCTTAATGATTTAGATCAGCAGTTGCATTAAAGCTCTTAATGAGTGATTATTGAATGATAATAATTAACTGCATTTATAGAGCACCTTTCTGACATACAATGCATAAACATCAAATACATCATGTATAGAAATAACAACGTAAACGCATGAAATACAATATGTCAAGTCTGCTTTATTTCTATAGTGCTTTACTATAAAGATTGTTTCAAAGAAGCTTGACAGTAATTAAAGGGAAAATAATGATCAATGATGCAAACTTAATCAAATATGAGACAAATTCAAATTCAGCTGTAAAGCAGCTTTTATAAAGCTACTGTCATTCAGTTCAGGGTTGATTCAGTTCAGAGTTGGTTCAGTTCAGGGTTGATTCAGTTCAGGATTGATTCAGTTCAGGATTGATTCGGTTCAGGGTTGATTCAGTTTAGAGTTGGTTTAGTTCAGGGTTGATTCAGTTCAGGGTTGATTAAGTTCAGGGTTGATTCAGTCCAGGATTGATTCAGTTCGGGGTTGATTTATTTCAGGATTGATTCAGTTCAGGGTTGATTAAGTTCAGGATTGATTCAGTTCAGGGTTGATTTATTTCAGGGTTGATTTATTTCAGGGTTGATTCAGTCCAGGGTTGATTCAGTTCAGGGTTGATTCAGTTCAGGGTTGATGAATCAGGGTTGATTCAGTTCAGGGTTGATTCAGTCCAGGCTTGATTCAGTCCAGGTTTGATTCAGTCCAGGCTTGCCTTGATTCAGTACAGGCTTGATTCACTCCAGGCTTGATTCACTCCAGGCTTGATTCAGTACAGGCTTGATTCAGTCCAGGGTTGATTTAGTTCAGTGTTGATTTTGTTCAATGTTGATTTAGTTCAGGGTTGGTTCAGTCCAGGGTTGATTCACTCCAGGGTTGATTCACTCCAGGCTTGATTCACTCCAGGTTTGATTCACTCCAGGCTTGATTCACTCCAGGCTTGATTCACTCCAGGCTTGATTCACTCCAGGCTTGATTCACTCCAGGCTTGATTCAGTCTGAGTGAACTGTCCTTCCTTGAATATTGGTGATGTTTTCCATAATTTTAAAAGGCATAATTAAGAAAAGCTGCATCCCAAATTTCCTCTCGTCTGTATCAGGGAACCTCCAATAAACAGCATCATGATGAGTGTTGTGTGATGTGTGTGTTTGTGGGTTGTGTGGTGTATTTATAGAGCTGCTTTGATGTTCGGAAACTCTCAGATGTGTTGAGGTCTGATGCATGAAGCTGCTTCTGTATAATGGTGTCTGTTTCAGGGTTTTGGAGGAACAGGCTCTCCGACAGTACGTGCTCTCTCTCTTCGGCTTGCCCCGGGCCGAGCGCGTACAGGAAGTGATGTCGTGCTCGGTTTGGACTCCTCATGCCCGTTGCCACACGCCGGGCACCGTCTACACCACAGATGGGTATTTGTGCTTCAGTAGTCGTGAGGAGGGCCAGTGTACCCTCATCATACCCCTCGCAGAGGTACGTCTCCATTACATGTCCTTCACAGCTCATGAACTGCATGGGAACCATGTTAAAGGACAGTTACATGCTAAATGCATGTAAATATAGGAATCGTTCACCTAAAAAATAACATTCTGGCATCATTTATGCAGACTGTATTATTTTAGTGTTTTTGTGGAAGATGTTCAGCTGAATGTCAGTGCTGCTTGTTTCTAGACAACTTTCAAGCTCCAAAAAGACGAAAAATGCACCATAAAAGTATAATATAAATGTCTTTATGAACTTATTCAGCAGATGTTTTTTCTAATTAATCTATTAATTACTTAATTTGAAAGTGTGAAAGGTAATAAGCATGCATGTATAGGAAGCATGGTAGTTTTCATAAGTTTCAACGATTTATTTGTTTTCTCGATGCATCGATCACATATCCTGCTGATGCTTATGTATCAATTTTTGAATCATGGATTTTTAAAAATATTTTTTTTTCAATTTTGAATCATTTATTTTAGTCAGTGATGTACAATTTCACTGGCATCTAAAGTTACAACCTTGCCATTTCCATCAGAAATAACAAATATATATATATATATATATATATATATATATATATGTATATATGTATGTATATATACAGTATATTATATATTTTATACAGTATATTATATATAATATATATATATATATAAAATGTATTTAAATATACTGTATATATTATGTAATATAATTATTCATTTGTGTGTGTATATATATATATATATATACACAGTATATTATATATTTTATATAATATATTATATATATATATATATATATATTAGGGCTGTCAAAACGATTTATCGCATCCAAAATAAAAGTTTGTGTTTACATAATATATGTTGGGGCACTGTGCATAATTATTTTAGATATATAAACACACATACATGCTTGTATATATTTAAGAAATATTTTCATGTATATTCTGTTTATAGATTTATATATAGTTTATATTATATATAAATATAAATATTTTATATATAAATTATATATATATATATATATATTAATATACATGCATGTGTGTTTTTATATATATACATAATAATTATTTGTATATAAATTAACACAGTGTATATTATTATTTGTATATTAATTAACACAGTGCACCCACATATATTATGTAAACACAAACTTTTATTTTGGATGCGATTAATCGCGATTAATCTTTTTGACAGCCTTAATATATATATATATATATATATATATATATATATATATATATATAAATGTATTTAAATATACTGTATATATAATGTAATATAATTAATTATTTGTGTATGTATATATATATTAAATATATATTAAATATACTGTAATCAAACCTTTTTGTGAATTGAATGGTTCTAAATTTACATAAAACGTTCGGGAAATCGAATCATGAATAATAATACCTTTGTGGACAGAATTGCATAAATGCGTTTTCTTTACATAAAAAACATAAACATCAAATACATAAAAATAGCATAATAAACAATACATAAAACACAGAGTAGTGACAACACAACACACAGAATACTAGTTAAACGCTAAAGTAAACCGATGCATTTTAGTTTTATTTATTGCGCAAACTGGCTTCCTTGATATCAGGTGTTAATGTGATGATGTATTAATGAAGTGTGTGTGTGTGTGTGCAGATCCTCTCCATTGAGAAGGCTGAGAGCACCAGCGCCCTGCCCAACCCCGTCATCATTAGCGTACGGTGTAAGCGCGCGTTCCAGCTAATCGAGCTGCTTCATCGTGACCGGCTGGTGGAGAACGTCAGAGCACGACTGCGTGATCTGCACTGGGAACAGAATCTGAAACGTGGACACGACCAACGCAAGAAATCCACGGTACTCTTGACGTCTGATGGTTCGGTTTAGAGATGCACGAGCATAAGTACTGAAACTTTCTTTTTATGCATACCCCAGTTTAGTCTGTTAAAGAGGATCTATTATGCCCTTTTTCAAAGTCTTGATTTTGTTTTTGAGCTCTAGAACAGGTTTTCCTGCTTGAATGTTGATTATTTTCCTCATATTCAAAGGTTTCTGCTTTTTTGATCCGGAGATTCTGTACTCTTTCGTCACATGTGTAATAGCGCCCCCTATTGTACAACAGTGAAAACATGGAAAGTTGGAAAATAAAGCATGGAAAGAGTTAATTCTCATGCCCTTCGTTTCGCATTTTTGATTGAAAAACTCATTCTGTGGCGCTTTATGATGCGATGCGTGTGTTTTCTGTCTTCCAGATCTCCGCCACGCCGTATTACACCTTCTGTTACGACACCGTCCAGTCAGACGAAGAAGACAACAGCATCCTCATCTCTGATAAAGCTCTGCGTCACACCGTCCTCACCGACGCCCTCGTCTCCACGTTCCCCGTCAGTCCGTCAGACTCCAAACACACGATCAGTGTGAGTACACAAACCTGACACACTGATCAGCTACATCACATGACTGAACCCGCCTTTAAAGGGATAGCTCACTTTAAAATTAATTTTTGGTGTGTTTTAGTTTACCTCAAGGGCATCCAAGATGTAGGTGTCTTTGTTTCTGCAGTATTTTCAATTTTGATGTTTTTAACTCAAACCGTTGTCTGTCAGTCATATAATAGGTACGTGACAAACTGACCATATACGCGCGAGCGCTTTGTTCCCGCGGCTGTGTTCCCAGCAGGTATTCAGCGCAATACGCGTTGTCGACTAAGGAAGTCTGTCGTATCTTTGCTTTGTGAATACCTCTAAAATGTATATACTAGTGACGTAAATTACATCATCACGTTGATTCTGACGTTCAAATTTCCAAGATAACTGTAGTAAGAAGAAAGTTATAAGCAAAGCAACATTTCTCTCGTGTTTGGCATCATAATCCTCTATGAAAGGGAGTATTTTTTCGTTTCAAACCCAATACTTTTGAAAGATTATACATTTAACTTGAATTAGGTGAAGTTTGGGATTGATTGTAACATTCGCATGTTTTTTTACGATCCGCAAGTGACGTTGTCGTCAAAAGCAGAATCAGCCGTTTGATCAAATCGGCTTCCAAAACTTCTCCCAGTTTTTAACATAATCGTCAACTATTTTAGTATAGAATAGTATATGAATCGTTTTGTTGATAGAATTGTCTGATTTTTAGCTAGAATTACAATAAAAGTTTGTATTTTTTGATGAAAACTCTAGTGATGTAAGTGATGTTTTTAGATCTAGTGATGTAAATTAATCTCTATCTAACATATGTAAGCAGAAGTAAAATTGCTTTGTAGATTAAAATGATTAATAATATTTTACCATTTAAATTGCTTGCCAGCATTTAGTCAAGAAACGGCCTACTAATGAAACAATGAAATTCATGTGTCAATGCCAATTGTCTGGAAAGATATGTGTGGATTGATGCTTTCGGTTTCATCAGAGGAAGTGGTTAATAGAAATAATAAATGTGCATCTATTCCTTTTAAAAAGAGGTCATCTTAATCTTGTTGGGCTTTTAATTATCTACACTATGGTGTTTGAATTATACAAATAGACCAAGAAATGAGGAAGTTATGATATTTTGAAGTGTTTGTTCAAGCAGAAGAGGTCACAGTTTTTCATTGTTTTATTGTTTTAATTAGGTACAAAAATGACCCCTAATTTCCGAATTAAAAAATTCCATAACTTTCTTAAATATTATCCGATTTTAATCATTTAAAAAGAAATTTTTAGGTGGTTTTATTATCTATCATATGGTGCCGATTATATTTGAATTTTCTCGTATTGATTTTTTTTGTCACGTACCTACATATAATGGAGGTCTATGGTCACCACCTCAAAGAGCATGCACAGAGAAGTCCAAATTAAACATGATTTAATGACTTGTAAATGTAAGTACACATTCATGGCCTAAGACACGAAACGAGCGGTTTGTGTGAGAAAGCCAACAGTGTTTATATCGTTTTTACCTCTTGTAACCACAGCCACGTCCAAGTACTCTGAGGGCGCGGGCGTTTCGGTCTGCTATGTTATGTTAGTTCACAATGCATTACCTAATGCTAACAAGCACAACCTTTGATTTTTAATAACCTCAAATGAATATTACCTAAGATTAATAAATGCTGTAGAAGTATTGTTCATTCTTAGTTCATGTTAAGCAATGAATCTTATTGTAAAGTGTTACCAAATTAAATTATGAAAATTCTTGGTTCGTCACACTCTGTGAGGAGTACCGGTTTGTGGTTTTAAAATTGCGCTTTTATTTTTAAGTGATTTCCTGTTGAATGTCGGTGTGAAATGTGAGCTGATGATGTTTTTGTCTCCGTCAGAACACAGAGCAAGTCAGAGAGCGTTTATGGGACGATCACTTCACGGAGTTCGGTCGCGGCGTTCACATGTTTCGCACAGATAAGATCCGCACGCTGGTGACGCTGGGGATCCCGGACTCTCTGCGCGGCGAACTCTGGCTACATTTCTCAGGTGAGAGAGAGAAGTTGATCGGATTAGACCGAGACACACAACACCATGGAAGTGACTGTTTTTAGTCACTCTATACTTGTGCGCCTCAAGCATCTGTGCAGCGTCTCACTTCCTCTTCTGTAGAAGTGTTCATATAAACACTCACACAGTTTTATTACACGCTGCCTGATCACCTCGTTTCATGGATTAGTCATTTAGTCAAATAATTGCATTCAAAAATATCCTGAAAATGGACATAACTCAAGTAGTCATTATTATTCCTCTGCATATGTGTAATGAACGTAAATCATTTTTAACCCTCTGGGGTTGTTCGTTTCAGAGTCACACTCGGGGTGTTCGGGTCCAAATGGACCCAAAGGCCGGGATTCGTATTTAAAAAAAAAAATCATTATTTTTTTTTTTTACTCGTTTTTTTATAATATTTTTTCTTTCCTTTCTTGGTTTTTTGAGAAAATTTCAAAAATTAAAAAAAAAATATATAATTAGTATTAATGCAATAATTATGACAAAATTTCCCCCCATTGAACATAATAGAAAAAATTTATTTTTGTAAAAATATTTTTTTTAAATTTTTTTTAAAGCTGTATTTCATTTTAGAGTCAAGCCTAGGCCTCATAAAAGCAATTTTTGAAATGAGATGGATGCCATCTGGTGGACAAACTGAGCATTTTAAAAATGCAAAACACGTGTAATCTGAATTTTTTGGTGTGTTTGTGTATAAAAGTGTGTTTGTGTGTGTGGATGTGTCTGTTTTGCACTCTTGATGTTTTATAGATTCACTCCTTCACTGTTGTGTGCTTTTTTCAAGATCGTTGCTGATTTGTAGATTGTACGCACAAAAAAACTCAGTATTTTCCCATTTTTCCCATTCATTTTCCATGCGGGTCTGTTTGGACCTGAACACCCCAAGTGTGACTATTTTTTTTTACAACCACTTGGACTATTCACATCCTGTCCCCAATTTTTTTGGGGTGTTCAAATACCAAATACCAACAAAGTCACCAAATTTCGGACCATTTCGAGGAAGCTGTGATTTTTAATTTTTTTTTTATTTAAATACTTCGGGTCCATTTGGGCCGAACAACCCCAGCGGGTTAATATTTTTATTTTTTCAATGTTTTTATTTCATGTGCGTATTTTTATCCGTCTATCTCGTGAATAATGAAGTGTTTTGATAGTATTTTGGGTAGATAGCACTAATGCCGTGCGAATAGGGCTTATGTTTTACTTTTCACTTTGATTTGGCACTTTAATGTGTGTGTGTGTGTGACGTCCCGCCCACAGACGCGAGTTCGTCGCTGGCCGCTCATCCACACTACTACGCTGATCTGCTGGAGAAATGCCGTGGCGAAACGAGCATCGCCACCGAGGAGATAGAGCGAGATCTTCATCGCTCGCTCCCGGAGCATCCGGCGTTTCAGAACGAGACGGGAATCTCTGCCCTGCGCCGCGTCCTCACCGCCTACGCCTACCGAAACCCCGCCATCGGGTACTGTCAGGTGAGGCCCACCCCAGATCACTGAGAGAGAAACCGGCCCTCTTGAAATGCTCTGTAATTATGGAAGCTTGTTTCCGCCATAGAATGAAGAATATAAAAGGTAATTGCGACTTTTTATCTCACAATTCTGAATTTTTTTTCTCACAATTGCGAGTTTATATCTCGCAATTCTGACTTTATTTCTCAGAATTGTGAGATATAAAGTCAGAATTGTGAGATATAAAGTCAGAATTGTGAGTTATATAGTCAGAATTGCGAGATATAAAGTCAGAATTGCGTGAAATAAAGTCAGAATTGTGAGTTAATGTCAGAATTGCGAGATATAAAGTTAGAATTGCTTGATATAAAGTTGCAATTGCGTGAAATAAAGTCAGAAATGCATGATAATAAGTCAGAATTGTGAGATTTAAACTATTTTTTCTCCCTTAGAATTGGCCTGATAAGTCGCAATTGCAAGTTTATGTCTCACGATTCTGAGAAAAGATGTCAGAATTTCGACATATAAACTCGCAATTGTGAGAAAAAAAGTCAGAATTGTGAGATAAAAAGTCGCACTTCTGTCATTTTTTCACAATTCTGCCTTTATATCTCACAATTCTGACTTTATATCACCCAATTCTGACTTTATATCACACAATTCTGACTTTATCTCGCAATTCTGACTTTATATCTCACAATTCTGACTTTATATCTCACAATTCTGACTTTATATCTCACAATTCTGACTTTATATCACCCAATTCTGACTTTATATCTCGCAATTCTGACTTTATATCACCCAATTCTGACTTTATATCTCACAATTCTGACTTTATATCTCGCAATTCTGACTTTATATCACCCAATTCTGACTTTATATCTCACAATTCTGACTTTATATCTCACAATTCTGACTTTATATCTCACAATTCTGACTTTATATCACCCAATTCTGACTTTATATCTCACAATTCTGACTTTATATCTCACAATTCTGACTTTATATCTCACAATTCTGACTTTATATCTCACAATTCTGACTTTATATCTCACAATTCTGACTTTATATCTCACAATTCTGACTTTATATCTCGCAATTATGACTTCATATCTCGCAATTATGACTTCATATCTCGCAATTGTGAGAAATAAAGTCAGAATTGCGAGATATAAACTCGTAATTGTGAGGAAAAAAAAGTCAGGATTGTGAGATAAAAAGTCACAATTATTTATTTTATTTTTTTTATTCAGTGGCGTAAACAAGCTTCCATAGTAATAGATGTGACATAAACCTTGTGCATAAAAAGTGTCTTGGAAGGCACAGCTTTCGTAATTTCCACTGAAACTGGAAGCTAAGGCAGGACATATCGAATGGCTCCTCCCCCTTTTTAAATAGCCAATAGGATTTAGTTTACCTCACAGACTGCGAGTCGTACTTGCGAATCCGAGTGTTGATGACACGTTGGTTTCAATAGTAGAAGTGTAAATAAATTCTTAATCAACGTACAGTTGGAAAACGGAATAAAACTCGAGCGTTTTGGAGGAACCAAGCACACATCGCTCCGTGACGTGTCATTGGTCACTTTGGCCAGGTGGTGTTTATATAGGGGCGGAGCTTTAGATTTTAGAGAGTGTTTGATTGGACTGGAGATGTGATGAGAAGCTAAAGTAAGAGATTGTAAGTTTTGAATGCTTATGTCTCCTAAATGTGAATTTTTTCATTGTTTTAAAGCACACTAGCTTATCAGGCTAACCATGCTAAAGCTAAAAAATGTACATTTTGATTTTGATGTCTTTAATTATGCTTTGTTTGTGTTTGTCTTCTCTGTAGTCCATGAACATCTTGGCATCTGTGATGCTCTTGTACACCAAAGAAGAAGAAGCTTTCTGGCTGCTGGTCACTGTGTGTGAGCGGATGCTGCCCGACTACTTCAACCGCAGAGTCATCGGTGTGTGTGTGGGATTTAATATCACGCTGTTTTACTTCTAAATGTCTTTGCTCTCCCTCAGTTTTTTACGGTATTATGATGTAAATGTTTTTGAAATGTGATTCAGATTAGTCAAGGCAGTCTCTCAAATACTTGTCCAGATCAATTTAGTAAACGGGGGTTTTATAGTTAACTAAGACTAATATATAATGTATATATAATATACATTAGCTATATAAAATATATATATATATATATATATATATATATATATATATATATATTAGTTTTAGTTAAATATATATATATTTTTTTTTTATTTATATTTTTATTTATATATTTATATTTATATATATATATTTTTTTTTATTATTATTTTTTTACTTAAAATATATTAAAATTAACTTGCATAAAAATTTAACTTGAAATACAATTTACTGAAATAAAATATTAAAAAAATATATATATTATTATTTTTTATTTCAGCTAGTTGTCAAATAAACATTTCGCATTTAAATTTAGTTGATGTACTAAAAATACTAAAATAAATTAATAAAAAACATAAAGACCTATTACTAAAAAAAGACTAACAAAGATTCAGAAACAGGGTTTTTATAGATATACAAAAAAAAGTTGATGACTTGAAATGAAATAAAATTAAATAAAATATTACAAAATTAAATGTATTTAATTTCACCTGCCAGATAAACATTTCTCATTTTAATTGAGTTGATGTAATGGAAATACTAAAATAAAATGAATAAACACTATAAAGACCTATTACTAAAAAAAACAAACAAAAATGTAAAACTACAAAATAAATCGTAAAAACACAACAAAATTACTAAAATGTTAACTTGAAGTGAGAACGAAAAAAACAGAAAAAAAACATTTATGTATTGAGTATAGTAGTGTCTCGATGATCTTAACATATATCCTATAGTAATGAATGTTGATACATTTTTTAATAAATAAAAATAAATTAATTAATATATAATAATATAATATAATTATATATATTAATATTTAATATATATATTAATATTTAATAATTTTAAATTTAAAATAATTAAATTTAAAAAATTAAAAATAATAAAATGATTAATCCAGAAGAGGTAATAGAAATCAAATAGAAATAAGTAAAAAGCAGGAAAAAAGAAAACAACAACACGTGGATCAAATGTACAGTTTTACAATGAGCATCATGCTCTCATCTGGCAGCAATATATTCCACATATTTTCCGGATTCGTACAGTCTTGGAAAACATATAAGAGGAAGCCTGGAAAAGTATAAATAATAAAATAATAAAATCATATATATATCGAAGCTCTCAGTTCAGTAGAAATTGTGATTGCATATTTTTTTGTTGTAAAAATCCTTGTCTTTAATCTCAATTCAGTGAATGAGAATCAGACAAACACAAACAAAAGTAACGTTCAGGTCTGAAACTGGAAGTGTCCATTACATTCCCTCTTCACGAGGCTCTATGATGATGTCACTTCCTGTCTCAGGAGCTCAGGTGGATCAGTCGGTGTTCGAGGAGCTGGTTCGGGAGCGTCTGCCGGAGCTGTCGGCCCTGGTCCCGGACCTGGCTCCGCTGGCCTCGGCGTCGCTCACGTGGTTCCTGACTCTGTTCGTGAGTGTGTTGCCGTTCCGCAGCGCGCTGTGTGTCCTCGACTGCTTCTTCTACAACGGCATCAGGTCCATCTTCCAGATCGGCCTGGCGGTGCTGGACGCCAGCGCAGGAGAGCTGAGCTCGTGCAGCGATGATGGACACGCGCTGATGATACTGACCAGGTGAATCACGGACACATCACATATGAGCTTCACATGATTATATTCAGATTCAAAATATAAAATACAGTCAAATTTCATCATTTTCATTTTTGTGCATTAATATTTCATATTTTAGTTTATATCTTACATATTTACCAGTAATCAGATTTTTCCATATATATATATAAAAAATACATTTCAATTAATCATTGAATATTTCATATTTATCATTTTCAGTGGTATGCACCAATATTTTATATTTAATCATGATTTCGTTAATCATTTAATATTTCATATTTAATCATGCCCCAATATTCCATATTTAATCGTTTTCATTAATCATTAAATATTTAATTTTTAATCAATTTCATTTATATGCATCGGTATTTTATATAGTTTTCATTAATCATTTTATTAAATATTTCATTTTTAATCATTTCATTTATATGCACCAATATTTCATATTTCATTATTTCATTTATATGCACCAATATTTCATATTTCATTATTTTGTCATTTCAGTTAATCATTAAATAATTCACATTTAATCACTTTCATTTAAATGCACTAATATTTCATATTAAAGTTTATATCTTGCATATTTACCAGTAATCATATTTTCCATTAAAAAAAATAAAATCCATTTCAATTAATCATTGAATATTTCATATTTATCATTTTCACTAGTATGCACCAATATTTTATATTAAATCACGTTTTCATTATTTTTCATTTAAATTAATCATTTAATATTTAATGTTTAATCATTTTCATTTATATGCACCGATATTTCATATTTAATTATTTTTCATTAATCGTTTCAATTAATCATTAATTTCATATTTAATCATTTTTCATTAATCATTTCAATTAATTATTTCATATTTAATCATTTTTCATTAATTTCAATTAATCATTAATTACTTCATATTTAATCATTTTTCATTATTTCATATTTAATTATTTTTATTTATATGACCAAATTTTCCATGTTTAATAATTTTTCATTAATAATTTTAATTAATCATTAAATATTTAATTTAACTTTCATTTATATGCACCAATATTTTATATAGTTTTTATTCATCATTTAATGAAATATTTCATATTTAATTATTTCATTTAGATGCACCAATATTTAACATTTAATTATTTATTTTATTAGTCATTTCAATTAATCATTAAATATTTCATATTTAATAATTTCTTTTACATGCACTAATATTTAATATTCAATCATATTTATTAGCCATTCATTAAACATTTAATATGTATTCATTTTTCATCAAATATATAATAATTAATAATTATCATTAATTTGCAACTATATTTCATATTTTGAAAAAAAATGTCTTTCATTAACAATCATTATAATCATTTCATTAATAGTCATTATTTAATTATTAACCATTTTAATTGACATGCACCAATACAATCATAAACAGCAATGCTTACCAACATATATTTACTGAAGATTTTAATAAATGAAAAATACATGAACATATCATTTAACCAGAGTTATGAATCAATTCATTAAAATGGACATTTTGAAATAATTCACACAGTTAACGCTCCATCTTTCAGATAATACAAAAATAATTGTAATATTTACAGTGTAGCTTCCCTCCATCTGTTCTTCATTTGACTGTAGGTTTAAACATTAAGACATTTCGTCTCTTTCTGGTGACTTGACTGTGTGTGTGTGTGTGTGTGTGTGTGTGTGTTAGTTTCCTCGAGCAGGTCCGACACGAGGAGGAGTCACATGACTGTCCTGAAGACACAGGAGCTCCTCAGCATCTACACATCACCACTCTCATCACTGATGCATATGAGGTGTGTGTGTGACACGATACTCCTCATTATAATAATTGATGCGCATAATAAAGGGCGGGGCCTGATTGAGTTAGTCAGTAGTGTGTTGAACTGGTGGTTATGCTAAGGGGCGGGGCATTTCCCAAACACACTCAAAGCGCTCGACCAATCACAACACACT
This sequence comes from Cyprinella venusta, assembly GCA_038021265.1. Taxonomy (NCBI): domain Eukaryota; kingdom Metazoa; phylum Chordata; class Actinopteri; order Cypriniformes; family Leuciscidae; genus Cyprinella; species Cyprinella venusta. Next base: position 37,562,222 of record CM075867.1, on the reverse strand, counting down.
GATCCAGCCGACCAATCAGAGCACAGTGTGCTTTTCAGAAGGAGGGGCTTCATAGAGACAGGAAGTAAACAGAGCGTTACAGACGAGAGGAGCCGCAACAATAGAGAATATGAGGAAAATAATCAACATTCAAACAGGAAAACCTGTTTTAAAACAACATCAAGAATTTAAAATAGGGCATAATAAGTCATTTTTACTGTTAGGAACATTCCCGCTGCTTAAATGATGAATGAAAACTACATAAAATATTGATGCATATAAATGAAAGTGATTAAAAATTAAATATTTAATGATTAATTGAAATGATTGATGAAATACAATTAAAAAAATGAAATATTGTTGCATATAAATGCTAATTATTAAATTTTTGATGAAAAATTAATACATATTAAATGTTTGACTAATAAATATGATTAAATATGAAATATTGGTGCATTTAAATGAAATTATTAAATCTGAAATATTGGTGCGTATAAACGAAATGATTAAACATTAAATATTTAATGAAATGATGAATGAAAACTATATAAAATACTGGTGCATAAAAATGAAAGTGATTAAAAATTAAATATTTAATGATTAATTAAAATTATTAAATATGGAATATTGGGGCATATAAATGAAAATGATTAAATATGAAATAATGAATAAAAACATTATTAAAAATTAAATAAATGAATGATTCATTGATTGAAATGATTAATGACAAATGATTAAATATGAAATAACGGTGCATATAAATGAAAATGATTAAACATGAAATATTAAATGATTAATTGAAATGATTAACGAAAACATGATTAAATATAAAATATTGGTGCATACCAGTGAAAATGATAAATATGATGAAACCAATCAGCTCTGGATCCTCTGATGTCATCATCTGCTCAATCTGAATAAGCTCACTAATTCTTCATCTTCCTCTTTGTTTCTTGCTAGAAATTTGGGAGTGTGACGGTGAAGCATTTGGAGATGCTGCGGTGCCGCCACCGTGTCCAGGTCCTGCAGGCTCATGAAGACACCACCAAAGACAATGCAGTGAGACCTTCATCCGCCTCCAGTCAAACTCTCAAATGCTTCTGCATGTGTTTTTATTGCGGGTGAATTTTTGTGGTGTGTTTTCAGTTGCGATTGGTCACCCCAGACGTGTCACTGTCACAGGAAAACCTGTCTGAGCTCTACGACCTCTTCAAGGTGTGTGGGATCACATATATATTGAGTCTGAGTAGAATAAAACATGTTTTCATATATATATATATATATATATATATACACTACCGGTCGGTAAGATTTTTTATGTTTTTAAAAGAGGTCTCTTCTGCTCACCAAGGCTGCAATTATTTGATTAAAAAAAACAGTAATATTGTGAAATATTATTACAATTTAAAACAGCGGTTTTCTATGTGAATATATAGTGAAGTGTAATTTATTCCTGTGATTTACAGCATCATTACTCCAGTCTTCAGTGTCACATGATCCGTCAGAAATTATTATAATATGATGCTCAAGAAACATTTATGATTATTATCCATGTTGAAAACAATTTTTATTTCAGGATTCTTTGATGAATAGAAAGTTCAAAAGAACAGAATTGATCTGAAATAGAAATTAAGCTTTTGTAACATTAATCACTACCATTCAAAAGTTTGGGGTCAGTAAGAATTTATTTTTTATTTTTGGGGGAAAGAAATTAGAAAATACTTTTATTCATCAAGGATGAGTTAAATTGATCAAAAGTTACAGTAAAGACATTTATAATGTTAGAAAAGATTATATTTTAAATAAATGCTGTTCTTTTGAACTTTCTATTCATCATAGAATTTTGGGGTGAAAAATAGTACACGACTGTTTTCAACATTGAAAATAATAATTGATGTTTTTTTGAGCATAAAATCAGCATATTCGAATGATTTCTGAAGGATCATGTGACACTGAAAACTGATGTGTAATCAGCAACAGTAATGATGTGGAAAATTCAGCTTTCAAATTACATTTTAAAATATATTGAAATAGAAAACACTCATTTTAAATTGTCAAAATATTTCACAATATTACTGTTTTTTCATCAAATATTGGTGAGCAGAAGAGACTTAATTTAAAAACATAAAAAATCTTATCGATCTAAAGCTTTTGACCGGTAGTGTATATATAAATAAAAGATGAGGGAAGAACAAAACGCTAAACTTGGTTAAGGTATTTATCCAAAATAGTCACACTACATGAACAGGTTTTACAAAAAACATATGCACGTAGCAGCATCTTGCCATGGTTGATAACGGATGATGAATTGTGTGGTTCAGACAGAGCATTTCATCAGTCTGTACTGGGGTGACGGCGTGTGCAGGTCCTCTGGCGTTTCTCCTGCGATGGGCGTCTGTGGTGAACGCTACTTCGTGGACCGAGCTCAGTTCAAGAGCCTGTTTGAGCTGCTGACGCCCTGGATCTGTGGCACACACACCGATACTGTAGCCCAGCGCACCTTCACACTGCTGGACCAGGACAGAGACAACCTGCTAAACTTCTCTCAGTTCGTTCAGATGCTGGGTAAGACTGTGTGTGTGTGTGTGTGTGTGTGTGGCTCATTCACCATATACAGGTGAAACTCGAATTTATTCATTGATTTCAGTAATTAAACTTAAAAGGTGAAACTAATATATTATATAGACTCATTACATGCAAAGTGACATATTTCAAGCCTTTATTTGTTATAATTTACAGCTTATGGAAACACCAAATTCAAAATATTGAATTTTGTGAATATTGTGAAAAGGCTCTCATATCTGTAATCCAGAATCATCAAAATTATAACAAATAAAGGTTTGAAATATTTAGTACAGGGTCCCCGCGGGTCCTTAAAAAGTCTTAAAATGTCTTAAATAAAATTTTCACTTTTTAAGGTCTGAAAATGTCTTAAAATCTGAAATTTACGATAAGGAGGTCTTAAATTTCACGTACGGACCTTAAATTTTAAAGTGATGACTAAAAGTTGACAAAAAATGCAATGATTTTGTCAACTAAAACTATGAAAGGCAAAATTACTAAAATGTGACTAAGACCAGTAAGCATTTTCATCTGAAGACTAAAAGACTAAAATTCACCCTAAAATTATTATTTTTTTTGGTTAAAAAAAATGAACAGTTATAAGTTTCATGATTCCAATTAATTCGAATTTGCTTTTAGATGCTTTTTAATTAGTGAAATTTAATTTATAATTTCAGGAGCTTCAGGATCTTCAACGATCAAGAACTTACGACATGCTATGCAATTTTTACTGTGAATTAAACTGATTTTACTCCAAATTAGCAATTTAATTTTTTGTTTTTTTCATCCTTTGACAAACAAAAGAAGCTTAGTGCTGAGTTATTATCATTGACTAATATTAATAAAGACTAAAAGACTTAAAAATGGCTGCCAAAATTAATACTGTCGTGTCATGCTGAATATTTTCCTTTAAATTTAAGACTAATAATACATTTAATAAATAAATAAATCTTAATAAATTTAAGACTATAGGCAAGTCTTAAATTTGCCTTTTAGAGGACTTAAAAAGGTCTTAACAGTCATTAAATTTGCTGTTAAAAAATGTGCAGATACCCTGTAGTATGTAGTCTATATAATATATTAGTTTCACCTTTTAAGTTGAATTACTGAAATAAATGAACTTTTGCACCATATTCTAATTTTTCGAGTTTGACCTTTATGTATGCGACCCTGGACCACAAAAAATGAAATTGAGATTTATACATCACTCAAAATCTGATTAAATACGCTTTTCAATGATGTGTTTGTTATGATAGGGCAATATATGGCTGAGATGCAACTATATGCAAATCTGGAATCTGAGTGTGCAAAAATAATCAAAACATTTTAGAAAATCTCCTTTAAATTTGTGCATTTATGTTCGCAATTGTGCGGCATCACTCACAAAAATAAAAGTTTTATATATTTACAGTAGAAAATTTACAAAATATCTTCATGGAACATGATCTTTACTTAATATCCTAATCATTTTTGGCATAAAATAATTATTTATTACCCTTTCAATGTATTATTGCCACAAATATACCGGTGCGACTCTGGTTTTGTGATCCAGGGTCCTCATTGACTCGTGACTCTCTCTCTCTCTCTCTGCAGATGTCCTGTACTGTGAGGAGCTGAACGAGAAGATCCGGCTCCTGTATCGACTGCACATCCCACCAGGTTCATCACTACTGACCGTTATCATAATTATTATCATGGTCTTGTTTTTCAAGTACAAATGAATCAACTTGAGGTGCAAACAGACTTTTATGTCCTCCTTCAGTCTTAACCTGTTCTAGTAGACACTAAATGTTCATGATTGAACGTTAAAAAACTGGATTCTCCTCATATTCTCCATTGTTGCGGCTCCTCTCTTCCCAGTCTGTCTGTAACGCTCTGTTTACTTCCTGTCTCTATGAAGCCCCTCCTTCTGAAAAGCAAACTGTGCTCTGATTGGTCGGCTGGATCAGTGTGTTGTGATTGGTCGAGCGCTTCGGGTGTGTTCGGGGAAATGTCCCGCCCCTTCCCATAACCGCCAGTTTATCACACTACTAACCAACTCAACCAGGCCCCGCCCCTTTATTCTGCATATTTAATTATTATAATGAGGAATATTGTGACATGTTCCCGGAAGAAACTCAAGACTACAATGGAGGCGTTTCAGGAGTTTTCTTTGAGCAACATTACACACGAAAGAAAGAAGAACATGTGATAAAAGCATAATAGGGTATTTGTAATATATTTAGGGCTGGGAAACGATTAATCACATCCAAAATAAAAGTTTGTATTTACATAATATATGTGTGTGTAGTGTGTATAATTATTTTGTATATATAAATACACACATATTTATATGTATATATACATATGTATATATTTAAGAAAAATGTGTTATTGATATATCAAATACTTATTTTTATGTATAATATTAATTTTGTATAAAGTATATACATGCAAATATTTCTTAAATATATACATGCATATGTGTGTATTCATATATACAAAATAATTATACACACTACACACACATATATTATGTAAACACAAACTTTTATTTTGGATGTGATTAATCGCGATTGATCGTTTCCCAGCCCTGAATATATTATATTATATTTGTTTTCTTAAAATGTATCAAAATGAAGCAAGTTTCTTCGCTTAAATCAAGAAAAAACTGTCTTCTAATGGGGTCCAAAAAATAAAATTGTCCTCGTTTTAAGCAAAACCTTTTTTTTTTTATTAATATCTTCAGTCATTTTGCTTCTCCAGTAAAAGTATCGTGATTTAAGAGCGTTTAGATATTTTGGGGAGGGAGGGAGCGGGATTTCTTTTTACTTTTATTTTATTTTATTTTATTTTTTTAGTCTATTTATTTTTTTTTTTTGTAAACTGAAAAGCTGAAAATAAATTATTCCAAAAAAAAAAGAACGTTTAGATATTTGCACTGGAAAACAAGACGTAAATACTGAGGAAGAACAGCATTTTTGCATTAATTTCAAATCAATTCACCCTTCATTATATTATTCAAGTTTATCTGTCATCTGATAATATATCAGAATATGAATTGTCTTTTAGACCCCCAGTGTCCCGTCTTGAAGTGCTAGCGGTGATTCTCATTAGCATGATTAGCTCATGATTGTGATGTTTCCTTCACAGCGTTGAGTGAGAACGCAGAAGACTCGTCTCCTCTGAGTCCACTGCTGTCCAGCACCAGACCGCTCTATGTGCCCAACGGTAGGTGTGTGTTCTGTGTGTGTCTCGTGTGTTCGGCTCAGTGATGATGTTTGATCGTGTGTTTGCAGGTGAGAGTAAGAGTTATGAAGAGCAGCTGCGGCAGATGCTTCAGGACTTGAGCAAAGGCAAAGACAAGGATGAGGAGAAGCCTCTTCCTCACATGAACCAGGTGAACCTTCATCTAAGTCCATAAACCTGTGTGTGTTTAGGATATTTAGTCACAAAACTCATCATAAACCAAACTCGCTCATGTGCAAGAGATGGTCCTCGCTGTGATTGTGGTGTTTCATCTCAAGTCAAGTCAGAGCTTTATACAATACACATTATTTCACTGTAAGAAACATAAAAATACCAAAATCAATGATGCAAACTCCATCAAATGAAGTTTGTCAGATAACGTCCATAATAATTGGACTTAGACATTTTGACCGTTTTCAGTGGTTATGAGGAGCAATATACGTACATTAAACCACGTCATATTGTCAATATGGTAGTGTACTTTATAAAGCAGAACCGTGGGTCATGTCTAATGCGTTTTGAAAACATAAGTTTCAAAAGTTTTTCAGTCATTATCATTTAAAGAGACGTGCACCGAGACGGGTCGCTGTGAGCAGAGCTGCTTTTGAGGAGATAGAGTGTGTTGTTTTACACAACCATTGAGGAATTTTAACCAACGTATGTTACAAATTTAAAGGAGTTGTTCACTTTTCAAAAAACTTTAGCTGATAATTTACTCACCCCCATGTCATCCAAGATGTCCACGTCTTTCTTTCTTCAGTCGAAAAGAAATTAAGGTTTTTGATGAAAACATTCCAGGATTTTCCATATAATGGACTTCAATGGGGTCCAAACGGTTCAAGGTCCAAATGAGAGTTTCAGTGCAGCTTTAAACGACACCAGATGATAAATAAGGGTCTTATCAAGTGAAACGATTGTTCATTTTCTTTCTGAAATTAAATTTTGTTTAGTTTTATAAGATCAAACGCTCGCCTTGCTCTGTTCTGTGGTGAACGTTCGTAACTCTCCTGTTCGAACTCGTTCATCAAAATGAACACATTTTTTCCGAATCAATTCGTTCGTTTCTTTTGCCAAATGAACCAATTGACTCGGATAAAGATTTGTTCATTTTGATGAACGAGTTCGAAAACAGGAGTGCATCACAGAACAGAGCAAGGTGATCATTTGAGCTTATAAAACTTAAACTTTGTTATTTATTTATTAAATGAGCGATCGTTTCGCTTGATAAGACCCTAATTCATCGTCTGGAATCGTTTAAAGCCCTTTGAAGCTGCACTGAAACTCTCATTTGGACCTTGAACCGTTTTGGTCCCCATTGAAGTCCATTATATGGAGAAAAATCCTGGAATGTTTTCATCAAAAACCTTAATTTCTTTTCGACTGAAGAACTCCTTTAACATGAAGACCCTAAAGAATCACACCGACTTGTGGAAAACGGGCGTCCGACGACCCCTTTAAAGCTTTTCACAAGTTTGTGAAGGTGTTTGCCGGGCGACCAATGAGAGTCAATTGACCAAGATGACATCCTCTGGTTATACGACTAAAGTTGACAGCCCTACATAAGACGCGGCTGACGTGTGTGTGGTGCGGCTGAGCTTCGGTTACAGTCTGAGGGAGATAATCTTCACACACACGTCTAAGGATTTCGACTTGCATTTTTTTGCCCAGCCATATTTATTCGAACCCGAATACACGGGCGCACCACACACACGTCAACGCGGATACACAACAGAACCGGAACACAGCACAATCCTGAATAAAGTCGTAGTTTTTTTGTTATTTTTGGACTAAAATGTATTTTCGATGCTTCAAAACATTGTAACTAACCCACTGATGTCAGATGGACTACTTTGATGATGTCTTCATGTCCTTTCTGGACAAGGACAGTATACCGTACACACACAGAAAGCTCTCGGACTAAGCCTTCCCTAAAAAACAATCCTCAACAAACTACTTGTCCGGTCTTAAAATTTCCAATACAGAATTGAATCGCTTCGGCGTTACCGGAATTATCCCGACAGTGATTATCTAATAACTCACAAGTGTCTTGTTGTGTGTGATTTGTCTAATCAGCGGGAGTTCATCCAGTTTTGTAAGACGCTGTACAGCATGTTTCAAGGCGAGCCGTGTGAGGCCGAGCTCTTCCAGGCCATCGGGATGGTCACCAGTCTGGTTCTGCAGATCGGGGAGGCTGGGAACCACGCGGAGGACGCCTCCAGAGACTCGGACGCCCACTGGTCCGTCAGCTTCGAGCAGATCCTGGCCTCTCTGCTGACCGAGCAGGTTCTGGTCAACTTCCTGGAGCGGCCCGTCGACCTGAGCGCGAAGATCGCGTCTGCGAAGGCACGGCAGTATCAGGAGCGCGCCGGTCTGCTCATGATCCAGCACGCGACGGGAAGATGATGAGGTCCAGGCGACGCTTTCACACGTGACCAAACCACATGATGCATTTCTGTCACCAAAACATTCTTAAATCAAGAGACATTTACTGGAGAACAGGCGAAGATAGTGATGAAAATGAGTCTTTATCTGACAATGGGGTCAGAAAAATAACCTTGATGAATTAAAGGAGTAGTTCACTTTGAAAAAACTTTTGCTGATAATTTACTCACCCCCATGTCATCCAAGATGTCCACGTCTTTCTTTCTTCGGTCGAAAAGAAATTAAGGTTTTTGATGAAAACATTCCAGGATTTTTCTCCATATAATGGACTTCAATGGGGACCAAACGGTTCAAGGTCCAAATGAGAGTTTCAAACTGTTCAAAGGGCTTTAAACGATTCCAGACGATGAATAAGGGTCTTATCAAGCGAAACGATCGCTCATTTAATAAATAAATAAGAAAATTTACGTTTTATAAGCTCAAATGCTCGCCTTGCTCTGTTCTGTGATGCGCGTTCGTGACTCTCCTGTTCATCAAAATGAACAAATCTTTCTCCGAGTCATTTGGTTAATTAAACTAACGAAATGAACGAATTGACTCGGAAAAAGATTTGTTCATTTTGATGAACAGGAGAGTCACGAACGCGCATCACAGAACAGAGCAAGGCGAGCATTTGAGCTTATAAAACTTAAACTTTGTTATTTATTTATTAAATGAGCGATCGTTTCACTTGATAAGACCCTTATTCATCGTCTGGAATCATTTAAAGAACTTTGAACAGTTTGCAGTTTGCACTGAAACTGTCTTTTAGACCTTGAACCGTTTGGACCCCATTGAAGTCCATTATATGGAGAAAAATCCTGGAATGTTTTCATCAAAAACCTTAATTTCTTTTCGACTGAAGAAAGAAAGACATGGACATCTTGGATGAGATGGGGGTGAGGAAATTATCAGCAAAAAGTTTTTTGAAAAGTGAACTACTCCTTTAAGTTGATTTTTCTGACACCATTAGTTCTTGTGTAAAGCAAAAACTTACTTCATTTGGATTTTTTCGGACTTTTCTCACCCAAAAAATGAAAATAATGTAATTATTTACTGTTCTAACCCCGCATGAAGTGAACACGAAGAAAGATATTGTAAGGAAAGTTGGTAATCACAGTTTTTGGTCCCCATTGACTTCCATTGTGTTATTATTTTGTTCTATATAGGGACCAGCAACTGTTTGAACACCAACAATCATCACAATATCTTCCTTTATATTCAACAGAAGAACACTTCATGCAGGTTTAGAACTGCAAATACTTGAAAAAGTTCATTTATTTCAGTAATTCAACTTAAAAGCTGAAACTAATATATTATATAGACTCATTACATGCAAAGTGAGATATTTCAAGTTATGATTTTGATGATTATGGCTTATAGCTGAAAACCTTTTCACAATATTCTAATTTTGACTTTGGGGTTTCCATAAACTGTAAATTATAGCAAATAAATGCTTGAAATATCTCACTTTGCATGCAATGAGTCTATATAATATATTAGTTTCACCTTCAAAGTTGAATTACTGACTTAGAGTAAATTTTCAAGTTTCACCTGTAATTACATTATTTTAATTTTTGGGTGAACTATCATTTTGCTTCTCTAGTAAATGTATCTTGATTTTCTGGAAACCAAGGCAAAAGCCATTTTTTTTTGCAGTGTGGCGTGTCTAAAATCCCATGATGCCGCGGGGTGAGCTGGACTCCCCTCACTGAATGCTTTACCGCCGGCCTCGTGCCGCTGACACACATTTATCCCAGTGTTTTACTTTCATATCCCTCAGTACAGCTTTACATTCAGGTTTCATTCGTGAACATTACTTCAGATTAATTAACAATACTTCCAACGCAGTTATTAATCGTAGTTATCATTAATCTCTACATATCTGTGACGAGTTAATGCCCTGTTAAGAAAGGTTTATAATATACAGGTGAAACTGGAAAAATTAGAAAATGGTGCAAAAGTTCAGTAATTCGATTTAAAAGTTGAAACTAATATATTATTTAGACTCATTACATGCAAAGTGAGATATTTCAAGCCTTTGTTATGAATTTGATGATTATGGATTACAGATATGGAAATCTTTTCACAATATTCGGGGTTTTCATAAGCTCTGAGTCATAATCATCAAAATTATGACTAAATAAAGGCTTTAAATATCTCACTTTGCATGTAATGAGTCTATATAATATCACCTTTTAAGTTGAATTACTGAAATAAATAAACTTAGGCACCATATTGTATTTTTTTAAGTTTCATCTGTATATTGCTCATTGTTAGTTTATGGAAGTTCAGTGAAGTGAAACCGATTGAGATGATCCTGTTTTAACAGTGTTCACACACACACCTCTGTCCCACACACACACACCAGGCAAATGTGATCGTTATAAATGAGTTTTTAGTGTGGATTCCCACATCTGCAGCTTTCGTTCAGTCTGATGGGATTGTTTACACGCGACTGACTGTACAAACGAGACTCACATGAAGGAAATATTGATCATTATGATTATTTGACCCGTCCCAGCGCCTGAATGTCAGATGATTATATCTGAGACCTGGTAAAACTCAGCGTTTAAATCATTTTCATTCAAATTTATGAGTTTTTTTTTTTAAGGAAATATTGCAAGATCAATATCACACAAATAGAAAATGGATAGTGAATTTTAATTTAATGCCTACTTTAATGTTGATTCTATAGGAATATTGCAGTTTAAGTTCTAGTTAAGCTCGATTAACAGCGTTTGAGGACATGATGCCAATTTTGACACTTTCAAATCAAGGTTTCGGTATAATTTAAAAGCCGACGTGCAATGCTAATAATTTTGCATTATTTCTTCTGCTAAACTTTAATGACATCTCGATGTAGACACGTTTTTTTTTTTTATTTGCTAAAACACAACGTGCATTTAGGGCCGTGCAAAAATTAATTGCGATTAATCGCATCCAAAATAAAAGTCTGGGTTTACAGAAATATATTTGTGTGTGCTGTGTATAATTATTTTGTATATATAAATACACACACATGCATGTATATATTTAAGAAAATGTGTTATTCATATATAAAATATTTATATAATATAGATCATGTATTTATATATATATATATATGTACAGAATTTAACTGTAAATAATTCTTAAATATATACATGCATGCATAGGTATTTATATATACAAAATAATTATATACAGCACACACAAATATATTATGTAAACACAGACTTTTATTTTGGATGCGATTAATCGCAATTAACTTTTGCACAGCCCTATGAGCATTTTAACATTTATACATTCACTTCCACTGCGACTCAGATTTTGTAAAAATGAGTTTTTTCGTTGTAATTAACATGCCACAAATGCTCATTACTTTTATATTTATTATTTGAAACATGCAAAGTCTATAAGCTGACTGTCTGAGCAAACTGATCCGGTTTCAAGCCAAGACTTTAGAGAGCACGTATTTATATAAAGTGCCTTAAAAACAAACAGTCATGTGACTGATCCTCAGTTTTATCGTGCCACAGGAAGCGTTCATACATCGTGAAATCCAAAGGGACCACGTTTAACTCTTCAGATGCTGATAATGCAGCGAGTTTACTCAAATGAAGCTTTAGTTTCCATTCCTGGAAGCAGTTTGATGATCAAATCAAGTCACATGTTGTGATCCTGAGAAACTCATGTAGCATTAGATGATTTTCTAGGTCGGAGGAACCAATCAAGACTCAGCACAATCTCACCTCAAGCCTTTCTGAGTGAATAATCAGCGTTCAGTGAAGACGTCGTTAAGTTTACATAATTATGCATGTTGTACTGCTGATTATGTCAATATCTCCACATGCACAAATAAATCATCCACAACAAGAATCCTTTTATGTTTTTATTCCAACAGACATGAAGAGAAAATTTAATTTTCATCCACATTTACAGTCTGAAGACCTGCGAACACACACAAAGCACACGGTTTGAGGAGGTTTTTAAGATGCAGTAAGTATAATGACAGTCACTTCAGATGTGTAGCTCACCTTTGTACGTGGTGACGGGGACGTATGTGACGAGGGTGTACAGCTTGTTCGGGGAATCTTCGTCTTCATTGCGTTTCCTGGACAGGCGCACACGCATGCGGTACGGCACGTTCCTGACAAACACAAGACGGTAACGTTAAGCATCAAATGCGTAATTGTGAATGTCTGACAATGATAAACGGCCTCCGCTTTAGGGTGTGTGTGATCTGTTTGTGTCGACACATACTGAACACAACACACTGGAAAAATAATCAAGTTGATGAGCCACTTGTTTATGCTCAAGCTCTTGTTTTGAGAACGGTAGAGTCCATTTTCAGCTTTACGGTAATGTGCTATGACGCAACTTTACGGTAATGAGCTGGGCGATATAGCCTAAAATTTATATCACGATATTTCAAGAATATTTGCGATAATGATATTTATCACGATATAGAAAAAATTTATTTTTTATTTTTAGGGTTTTTTTTTTAAATGTTAAATTTATTTTTAACATTTTAGTTAAACAATAACTACAGTAATAAATTAACAATATTAACAAAAACTTCAGAAGCCTGCACAATATTGTCACCTAATAAAATTTACCTAAACTTTGAACTATAAAAATCCAAACAAACCTTCAAAATGTAAAACACTCACTGCTTATAAATTATATATATAAAAAATGATCAAAACTTAACAGTTGCCTTGAGTCTCTTTTGGATTAGCATCAAATGTAAACCTAATTTATACAATAATTGTATAAAATCTGAACATTTAGGGAAAAACATATTGGGGGGAATAAATAAGAGACAATTCTAACACTAAATCACTAAATCTAAGGTAGCAAAAATCAAAAGGATTAATTATTATACAGCCTAGTCTACTATAAAATTGAGACTAAATTACTATTGAGATTAAATTACTATTGAGACTATTGAGATTAAAATGTAGCACAGCTGTTCAACATATGATCGATAGGACAGAACAAAGTGTGTATTTTATACCGGTATTATGGTGGACGGTATGATATGGCACAGCCCTACGTGACACCCGTCTTGAATATTTTAAAACATTTAGATTTATATTGTTTTAGCATGTTTATGTTAACTATGTGTTGTGTAATTTTATGTAAAGGCCCACTAGGGACTAAAATTGAGAATTAGCTTTGGCTAAAATGTTGTAGTATGGAACATGAGCTTATGTGACATACTTGTCCCTATTCAAATAAACTAGGGCTGTCAAACGATTAATCGCATCCAAAATAAAAGTTTGTGTTTACGTAATATATGTGGGTGTAGTGTGTATAATTATTTTCTATATATAAATACACACACATGCTTGTATATATTTAAGAAAAATCTGAAAATATGCACTTTATACATAATTAATATTATGTATAAATATAAATATTTGATATATTAAGAACACATATTTCTTAAATATATACATGCATGTGTGTGTATTTATATATACAAAATAATTATACACACTACACCCACATATATTACGTAAACACAAACTTTTATTTTGAATGCGATTAATCGCGATTAACCGTTTTGACAGCCCTATAATAAACATACATAAATAAATAAAACACGCAGGTTGTGCCGGAGTTTATGCCGGATTTGGCATCTTTACTCGGGTCAGGGGTGTCCGATCATGTTCCTGGAGATCTACCTTTCTCACACACCTCAAAGCGAAGGCATTTTAGTGTTTTTAGCGGGAATGAGCGACAAAACCACCGAGACCGTCTCACCTGACACCTTTAGCCCACACGGCCTTGTTGAGACGGGTATCGATGCGGACGTCAGGCGTGCCCATCTCCTTCACAGCGAACTTGCGGATCTCCTTCAGCGCTCGAGGGGCTCTCCTCTTGAACGAGCTGGAAGAGGAGCAGACAGAGGTGTTTACACTCCAGTGTGTGTTACAGGTGAGCGTTTACTCACTCCAGGGGTGACTTACATGCCATGGATGCGCTTGTGGATGTTGATGGTGTATTCACGCGTCACAACCTCATTGATGGCGGAGCGGCCCTTCTTCTTCTCGCCCTTCTTGGGTGCCATCTACACACACACACATATATAGATAACAACACTGGATGCACTTCACAGGATACACGTCACTCATTAACCAAAACACACTAATAACAACCAATGCTGGCTTTATTCCTCATTGTGTAGAACATTAGAGAACTAGTACATACAGTTCTGGGACTAAACGCTGAACTGTTAATAATACAATCACGAGCTAATGAACTAACTTACATAGTGTAAGAGTTGACAATGATTATTCATATATGTAACTTTTCATCGCGTTAAAACACAGTTTATCCAATTAAAATCAGTGTAATTCTGCAGGTTTGCCGCTTTGTATTTGTTTCGTCTCTTCCTCTCACGGACGCGTTAGCATTAAGTCTTTAAACACTCACATCAGCGTCTTAAACACACCAAAACGCATCCAAGTGATTTATAATGTGTATGTACACTCAAATGTAACTTTAAACTTAATTATCAGTGCTTAATTACGCGGATGATGCTGGATTTATAAATGATAAACGATAGGAAGGTACTCACTCTGTTCGATGAATGTGGGAAAGGAAGAGCGGTGGATTGTGGGACACATTCAAGGCGGAACGCGCATTCACATCCGGGTCATTCTACATTGTTGTGTTTGGTATTTTCTGGTTTTTTTATGAGTGAATATTATGGTTATAATAATATAAAAACAGTTTATTTTAGAACACAGTTTATTTTATTTATTTTTTTTTTACGTTATATTTGTTTTCGGTAGTTATTTTTTTGAAACTGCATCTCCCATAAATCCGTTCGGTTCACACACAGGAAGCGCTAACCGACAACCGCGACGGTTATGATTGAGTAGAAGTGAAGAAGATTCGGATTAAATAAGAGAAATAGTCTAATGATTAAAACATTAACCTGTAAAATCTCTCGAATAAGCGTTATATCGGCACTGGAGCGTCACCGCGTCTGTTTTTTTTATTGAATATTCATGAGCTGACGGGACGGTATCAATGAGCTCCTCTCAGGTAAATGTTGTTGTTACTGAGTCTGTCACAAAATCTACCGAGTTCCCTAAATAGACAGCAGTTTGAGGAGTTTAGTAAGTGAAATAAAACTGCTTGTAGTATTTGAGTTTCGCCTGATGTGTTTCATTAAGCTGGGAAATCCAGTCATAATTCGAATATTGTATCTGTAAATGTATAATTAACTCGATAAAACCTTTGGTATCATATTTTTAGCCTATAGCTAAATGATCAACATGATCAAAACCAGTCACACACAGTCCTTCTGTCGTCGACATTTTTTAGTAATATTGTACTGAAACAACGCCAACATTTGAAGTGGATCAAAAAAGTTCAACAAAGTTGTTGTAAAACAAGACCTGGTATTGATCCACTTCAAATGTTGATTTACTGTAGGGTTTATAAATTATCCAGACACCATTTATTCGAAAAATCACGAGTATATTGTCAAATATGATCAGTAGGCTTTAATGAAGGTCTATTTGTTCATCTCTCAATCATAATTGCATTGCATTACATGTTTTAAAACTACAGAGCTTTGATCATAAAACCAAGCATTTAAATATTACCTGACTAAGACATGATATTATTGGCAGATATTGATATTAAATGCATTTTATGTATCTGCTATACTGTTGTAAAGTTCTCATTGATTTATTTCATCTTACTTTTTTGCCATATAAATATCAGTATTTGCAACAAAATTGCGTATTTTTGCCCTGTTTTAATCTCTAAATAAAATGGAGGTGTTTTCCTTCATAGTCTCATTATATTATATTATATTATATTATATTATATTATATTATATTATATTATATTATATTATATTATATTATATTATATGAGCCTTAAAAGCCTGATGTATCTATGATTCCCAACAAAAAACGTTTGTTAGATTTTCTTTTATATTTTGCTTTTATATTTATATTATTAATATATATTAATATATATATTATATTAATATATTAATATTTAAATATATATTAATAATATATATTTATATTATATTTATATTTTTTCTTTTATATTTATCTAAAGCTTTAACAGACTTTTATTTTGTATGTCAGGCTTTACAGGATTAGACTTTACTTTCCGAATCATACTCACGAAGTGTCGTAGATCTAGTAGCATCATTTAAATCATCATTAAATTGACTATTCTTAATTTTTTAAAGGAATATTGCAGTATTTTTTTTATAAATGATTAATCCGTGCACATCATTATTGTTTAAAATTGATGTTCCTGATAATCTTGAATCAGAATAACCTCCTCTTCTCTGATGACGAGGGCGGAGCAACCTGTCACTCACATGAGATCAGCCAATAGCAAACCACAACCATCCAATCAAAATCAAGCCCTACATTTATTCTTATATGAGAAGCGTTTCACTCGGAATAGCGAAGAAAAGATGATTTAAACTTCTTTTCATGCCGGCTTTACTTCATCCATTGCTGTGTCTCGTTCTAGTCCTCCTGATCCAGTGGCCTGTGTGACAGAAGCATCATGACGCTGGCTCCTAAAGAGCTGTCGAACCTGCTGGGCATCATGTCGGAGGACGCCTGCAGCAACAGCTTCGAGCAGCTGTCCACCGCCTTCCACCACTGCTTCGGTAAAGCCGAGCACTTCCGCGTGGGTTCGGTCCTGGTGATGTTGCTGCAGCAGCCCGACCTGCTGCCCAGCGCCCCGCAGAGGCTCACGGCGCTCTACCTGCTGTGGGAGATGTACCGCACCGAGCCGCTGGCCGCTAACCCCTTCGCCGCGGTGTTCGCGCACCTGCTGAACCCATCGCCCGCAGGAGAGGAGCCGGAGAAACCGCTCTCAGGTGCGTCCTCCTCTTCTGGTTGTGTTTGTCTTGCATAATTAAAAGGAGAGTTCACCCCCCAAAAAATAAATAAAAACTACAATTAGAGTAGGAATGGGACTTAATTCACCTTTAATTCACCCACAGAGGTCGGACACTTTTTCACAGAGCTTCATACACCTGGTTGCCTTCAAATTTTAAGTTGATTGAACTGGAAAAAGTGGGTTAATACAATGAAGGAGATTAATTTAATCATCAGAAACTCAAAATAATAAGTTATCTCAACTAAACAAATTATTTAAGTTGATTTGACAAAAGAAAAAATGTTGTGATAACAAATCTTGAAAATATATTTTTTTACAGTGTATATATAAACTGTATGCTAGTTGAACTGAATTGACCTGAATAATGACACTATTCTCTTCTGTAGCGCTGCTTATAACTGAATTAAACTCGTCTTATAACTAAATAGTTTTTTCTTATAAAAAACTTACACTGTTATTGAACTGAATAGTCTTTTTAGTGCTGCTTTTTTATCATTGATTCTGTTATTTTCCTGTTTATTACTGTGAAACTGCTTTAAAATGATATGTAGCCTATTGCATATGTGCTATAGAAATAAAAATTATGCATATATTAGGGCTGTGCAAAAATTAATTGCAATTAATCACATCCAAAATAAAAGTCTGTGTTTACATAATATATTTGTGTGTGCTGTATATAATTATTTTGTATATATAAATACCTATGCATGCATGTATATATTTAAGAATTATTTGCGCTTAAATTCTGTAAATATATTTAAATACATAATCTATATTATATAAATATTTTATATATGAATAACACATTTTCTTAAATAAATACATGCATGTGTGTGTATTTATATATACAAAATAATTATATACAGCACACACAGATATATTATGTAAAAACAGACTTTTATTTTGGATGCGATTAATCACAATTAATTTTTGCTCAGCCCTAGTAAATATAAATAGTATGTATATATACAGTATATATATATATATATATATATATAATATACGCTTGCAACGCCAAGGTCATGGGTTCGATTCCCAGTGAAAGCAAGCCCTGATAAGAATGTAAATATGTCACTTTAGATAAAAACGTCTGACTAATGCATAACTGTAAATGTGTTTCTGCTGCAGGTTTTCTTCCTCCCATCACACTGCCGGAGAAGTTCTTCCTCTCACAGCTGATGCTCGCGCCGCCGCGAGATCTCTTCAAGAAGACGCCGAGACAGGTGTCCTCCATGGACGTGAGCGCCACGCCACAGACCATCGACATCAGTGGACTCCAGCTCGCACTCGCTGGTACGCAGCAAACTATAGATGCAGTTATATAAGGCTTAAAGGGACACTCCACCGTTTTTTCATATTAAACTGTTATCACCTTAACTAAGCGAGTTGATGCACTCTCTCGTCTCAGTGCGTGCACTCAATCGCTCTGTCTTGTGACGAAAATTTGATAACGTAGCCCAATTGGGCAATTCAAAGAGGCTACATACTATTATAATTGTGTGTTTGGGGCTTTAAGGTGAGACACTACAGGTTAGGGATGGGCAACGATTAATCGCGATTAATCGCTTCCAAAATAAAAGTTTGTGTTTACATAATATATGTGTGTGTAGTGTGTATAATTAATTTGTATATATAAATACACACACATGCATGTCTATATTTAAGAAATATGTGCATGTATATACTTTAAATATATTTATTCACAATTAAAATTATATATAAATATTTGATATATTAATAACACATTTTTCTTAAATATATACAAGCATGTGTGGGTATTTATATATACAAATTAATTATACACACTACACCCACATACATTATGTAAAGACAAACTTTTATTTTGGATTCGATTAATCGCGATTAATCGTTGCCCATCCCTAGGAGATATCACTATGAAACTTTCCTAGTTGATTACTACATTAAGAGGAGAACAAAAAAATGTATTACAAGTTTTCTGTAATTTTGAATGTTTAAATATGCAAATTATCTAATTAAATATGCGCTAATTTGCTTATATTAAAAAAAAAACGAAATACGAGTATTGGATAAAGCCGTTTCAAAATTCTTTTTTTAGTTGTGTTCACATATTAGATGGGAAAAAAATCACTGAGGGATTTATAATATCTACTCTAGTTATCCTGTAAATTAGAATATACTGTCAATAGCTTTAAAATAATGATTTCGCCATGTTTTATGGAATAAAATGTTATATAAATTAGGCTAGGAATGATATATTTACAAATCCGTTGGTAAATGTCTACATAATATAACTAGGTACAAGACTGGGAAGTTCAGTGTGTATCGGTGCGACTGAAGTGGAGATTTCGGATTTGGAGTTTGAGAGACAAGTCATTTTGAGAAAACGGGCTTAAAGATTTAGCCAATGAGATCGCGCATTTAGAGTTAAATCCCCCCTTTTACTTTCACGATTGGTTGCTGATAAAAAGGAAATGACCATATTTGGAGAGCGTTGTGCAGGAGAGATCGCAGAGCAGCGGGAGGATTTAGATCGCCGACTTTTGATGAATTTATGAGAAATCTACAGACAAAGTGTACTAAAATAAAGACCTGAAGTCTGAAGTCACCACAAGTCTGAAAGAAGACATGTTATTGAAGAGAAATGTCCCAAAATCTCAAAATTGACCAGTAAAAAAAACAATGTTTTTGCCTGCCGTGTCTCGCCTTAAAGGTGAGACTTTTGTTTTTGTAATCAGGTTTTCAAACATTTTATAAAAATGTGGATTTAGATTTATCAGCCAAAATTTTCATATCAGTGCATCCCTCATATAGCCAAGCCGATTTGCATACACCATATAAGTGTACTGTATGTCTGCAAATGCTTATATATCCAACCAGCTGGCCGACAATATAGTTTGACAATCACAATCCGGTATTTCTCAGAGATATAACAAACATCTTGTGTGTTTTCATTCAGAGCGCCAGTCGGAGCTGCCCACTCAGAGTAAGGCCAGCTTTCCCAGCCTGCTCAGCGACCCGGATCCAGACTCCTCCAACTCGGGCTTCGACAGCTCCGTGGCCAATCAGATCACAGAGTCTCTGGTGACAGGACCTCGTCCTCCTCTGGAGAGTGAGTGTGAGACCAAGATTTAGTACATCTCACGATACCATATTATTGTAATACTCCAAGTAGGGGTGTGCGATATCACAGTTTTTGATCGTGGACGATTTACTCTCATGTTGTTCCAAACCTGTATTAATTTCTTTCTTGTGCTGAACACAAAAGAAGATATTTTGAAGAATGTGGCTAACCAAACAGTTGCTGGTCCCCATTGACTTCCATAGTAAATATACTACATTCTTCCAAATAACTTTTTTTTTTTTTCTCGACAAAAGAAAGACATTTATTTGGGTTTACAACAACTTGAGAGAGTAAATGATGACAATTTATATCCGTTTAGTAAATGATGAGAACTATCCCTTTTTAATGTTAATAAAGCAACAAAACACAAAGAGGAAATCACTCACTGCTCTCACTGAGAACTTTAATAAGAATCAATGTATAATTTATACAGTGAAGTCTTTGTTGTGTTATTTTTTCATTTAGCCTAATTACTTTCTTCAATGTTTCTGTTAAATACACCTACTGTAGTAGAAAAAATACAGCACTGTTTATTTTATTTGCATGTGTATCTTTATTTTCTTTGTAATTAAAAACAAAGAACAATGTCAAAGATTTTTATCTTAGCCACTTTGGCCTAAATGTCTGCCATATATATATATATATATATATATATATATATATATATATATATATATATATATATATTATAATATAAAAAAAAGTATTTTTAATTTTTATAAAAAATTAAAAAAAAAATAAAAATTATATATTTTTAAATTAAAAAAAATTAATTTAATTTAATATAAAAAAAATATATAATACAGTATATTTGATTTACTGTGAAAATTAATGTATATTATAATATTAAAAAATTAAAATAGGGACATTAGTTTGGCTGTAATGCTCAGCCACTTGCAAAATAGTTAGACCAACATAGAAAAGAATCGTGTTTTTCCTGAAAAAAAGTTGTAATATAATATTTTTGCCATATCGCCCACCCCTAACAAAATGTACCATTGATTAAAATGCTAACTTTGATATTACATTGTGTGTGTGTAAATAAATAGTCTTGGACTTGAAAACTGAAGCTGAATTAGAGACACCAGAATAACAATATTAAAATAGAATTATTAGATGAATATTCTTTCACTCTGTCACTGACTAGATATATTTAAAATAATGTAAGCCACTTTTTACAGGTAACATCAGACATTTGGCATTATCAGGACCTCATTGCATTATTATACATCATAGTCAACATTATATAGAGTAGTTTAATATATTACTGACACTAAAACTCGTACAGTAATTTATATTTTGGGTGAACTATACTATACACAGTACGTGTTGCACTTTTGTATTGCGATTTATATTGTTACACCCCTACTGTTTAGTTTGTTTTTATTGTTATGCAATGATTAAACATGTGTTTTCTGTCAGGCCACTTTCGTCCCGAGTTCATCCGGCCCGCTCCGCCTCTTCTGGTGTGTGAGGATGAGCTGTCCTGGCTCAACCCGTGTGAACCGGATCATCGGATTCAGTGGGATCGGTCCATGTGTGTGCGGAACGGCACAGGAGTGGAGATCAAGCGCATCATGGCCAAAGCCTTCAAGAGTCCATTATCAGCGGCACAGCAGACGCAGGTACACGACATCACCAAACACAGTCAGGTCCAGCTCACGTTCACTTGCTTGCATTATGTTTTTGTGACAATTAAAGGAATGGTTCACTTCAAAATGAAAATTCTGTCGTCATTTACTCACCCTCAAGTTGTTTCAAATTGTTTCGACCCCATTGACTTCCATAGTATTATTATTTTTCCTACTATGGAAGTAATGACGAGAGAATTTTCATTTTGAAGAGAACTATTCTTGGGCTGCAACTATTGATTATTTTTTTCGATTAACGGACAAAAAAATGAAAAAAAGCATTAATAAATCCAACCCTTTATTCAAAAACAAAACTGACAGTGCAAAAAAAAATGTACTAACACAAACATACACATGTATGCTTTACATCAAAAACATATATATTTTTGTTTAAAGGGACCTGAGCTATCAGAAGTCATATAAATATATATCATAATTGGGAATAAACAAGCTTTTTTGTCTTTACACACTACCAGTCAAAAGTTTAGGGTTAGCAAGATTTTTTTTTATTAGAAATTCAGCAAGGATGCCTTAAATAAAAAGGCATCCTTAATACTCAATACTTAATAATCCTTAAAAAGGCATAAAAATACTATCAAAAGTGATAGTAAAACATTTATAATGTTTTGAAAGATTCTATTTCAAATAAATGCTGTTGAATGCTTTTGAACTTTCTATTTATCAAAGAATCCTGAAAAATAAAATATATGATGGTTTCCAAATAAATTAGATCAAATAAATAATTTTAAATAATATTATTAATAATAAATAATATTAATATAATATTTTTAATAATTTTATAGCAATATTAGCAAATAGAAAAAGCTAATATATATATATATATATATATATATATATATATATATATTAGAAATGAGTGTTTTCGTCTCTAAGATGCTATTTTCCGTCTTGAGTCTCTGTTTTTTAAATCTATTGGTGCTCCTTTCTAGCTTTTTTTTTAAAGCTTTTTACTAAAAATGTTATCTTTTTAATGTTTTTGTTAATAAAGTGATCTTAAAGTAAAAAATAAAAAACTCTCTCTCTCTCTCATCAGCTGCTTGGTGAACTGGAGAAGGACCCTAAGCTGGTTTACCATATTGGACTGACCCCAGCCAAACTACCGGACCTGGTTGAGAACAACCCACTAGTTGCCATTGAGATGCTCCTGAAGCTCATGTCATCCAATCAGATCACAGAGTATTTCTCTGTCCTGGTCAACATGGACATGTCACTGCACTCCATGGAGGTGGTCAACAGGTACAGCGTTAAACTCCTCCTCTAGGGGCTTACGCACCGGATAGTTATAGGACTGGAAACTTAAAAAATTAGAATATGGTGCAAAAGTTCATTTGTTTCAGTAATTCAACTTAAAAGCTGAAACTAATATATTATATAGACTCATTATATGCAAAGTGAGATATTTCAAGCCTTTATTTGTTATAATTTTGATGATTATGGCTTACAGATATGAAAACCTTTTCACAATATTTTAATTTTGACTTTGGGGTTTTCATATCTGTAATCCATAATCATCAAAATTATAACAAATAAAGGCTTGAAATATCTCACTTTGCATGTAATGAATCTGTATAATATATTAGTTTCAGCTTTTAAGTTGAATAATTAACAAACAAAAGCAGCAAGTCATGTTATATAAGATTTTTTAAATTAACATATTAGAAAAGATCCCAAACCTTTTCTGGAAATCAGAATTACTGAAAAGGTTTGGGATTTTTTATATGTTAATTAAAAAAAATCTTATATAACATGACTTGCTGTTTGTTTGGTTTTCATTGTATTTATATATTTGTGTTTCTGTGATTGAATTTTTTGCCATGAAAATACCCTTAGATGCTGACATGGCACTAAATAAAACCTGAATCTGAAGTCCCTGTGCAAACCTTGCATTCAGTGTGTGTGTGTGTGTGTGTGTTGGACTGTAGGTTGACGACAGCAGTAGATCTTCCTCCTGAGTTCATCCATCTCTACATCTCCAACTGCATCTCCACATGCGAGCAGATCAAAGACAAGTACATGCAGGTAAATATAGATATGGATAGATGAACTTTTATGATATCTGTCCATCCTTGCATCTGTCCATCCTTTTATCATGGATAGATGTACTTTTATATTGTATAGATCCACTTTTAGGATGGATAGATACAGTTTTATGATGCATAGATGCACTTTTATGATGGATAGATGCACTTTTTTGATGGATAGATTAGGGGTGGGCGATATAGAAAAAATATCATATCACGGTTTTTTTTAGGAAAATCACGATCACGATTTTTATCACGATTCTTTGTCAAGTTGGTTTTAATATTTTGCAAGTGGCTGTTCATTACAGCCAAACTAATGTCCTTATGTTAAAAACAAAGCCTTAGGTAACAAAATAAAAAAGAAAGGCATATATTTAGGCCAGTGGCGAAGATAAAAATCTTTGTCATTATTTTCTTTGTTATTAAAAAAATAAGACAAGATAAAATTACACAAATTAATATTCAAATTAAATAAATAGTGCTTTACTTTTCAGATGCACTAGGTGTATTTAGCAGTAGCATTGAAGAAAGTAATTAAATAAATATGAAATTAAAACACTACAGAGACTTCACTGAATAAATTGATTCTTATTAAAGCTACTATTAAAGTTCTCAGTCAGTGAGTGATTTTCTCCTTGTGTTTTTTTTTCTTTTACTAAATAGATAGTTTCCTCAAAAATGAAAATGGTTTTAATTTACTCTCTCAAGATGTTTTAAACCCGAATAAGTTTCTTTCTTCTGTTGAAAATAAAAGTTCTTTTGAATAATGTGGGTAACCGAACAGTTGCTGGTCCCCCTATAGTTTTTTATTGGTTCTCTCCTGGAAGTTAATGGGGACCAGCAACTGTTTGGTTACCCACATTAATAAAAAAATTGTTCTTTTGTGTTCAGCACAAGAAAGAAATTAATACAGGTTTGTAACAACATTAGAGTGAGTAAATAATGACAGTTTTTTTTTTTTGGTGAACTATCCCTTTAAGGACGTGCAGCAGTGCTATTTATTCCTGACCAGCACGCGACGCGTTTAATATAGACGCATGCCACACCAGATATTCTCTCAAATGTTTGCTTTCACTTTAGACATAGCCTTTTTATGTAAACATTGTGTGTATTTAACAGTATTAGCATAATAATACTCGAAAGATAACTTAGTCCAGTATTCTGGCGCTGTTTGACAGGCTTCTAGTGCCTGTGAGCGTCGGAGGTATGCGGTCAGGAAAGCGCACGTTAGAACAGCACATCAGCGCGTGAATTAAATGTTTAACCGGCAAGGCTTATGCAAATAATGAACTTTTGTGAATTGCAGTGTCCCGTACCTATTCATTAACGTGTGATCATGTGAAGGCTACGTCACGTTGTACAGTTGAGACGGGGCGCCAGAACTGAACTGATAGAATGCACTGTTACACGATACTACGATATTTCTTCAAAAGCAGATCGTGGAGACATTTTAATCATCCACGATCAAAAATCGTCATATCGCACACCCCTAGGATAGATACAGTTTTATGATGCATAGATGCACTTTTATGATGGACAGATGCACTTTTATGATGGATAGATGCACTTTTATGATGCATAGATGCACTTTTATGATGGATAGATGCACTTTTTTGATGGATAGATACAGTTTTATGATGCATAGATGCACTTTTATGATGGACAGATGCACTTTTATGATGGATAGATACAGTTTTATGATGGACAGATGCACTTTTATGATGGACAGATGCACTTTTAGGATGGATAGATGCACTTTTATGATGGATAGATACAGTTTTATGATGCATAGATGCACTTTTATGATGGATAGATGCACTTTTTTGATGGATAGATGCATTTTTATGATGGATAGATGCACTTTTATGATGGAAAGATGCACTTTTATGATGGATAGATGCACTTTATGATGGAAAGATGCACTTTTATGATGGATAGATGCACTTTATGATGGATAGATGCACTTTTATGATGAATAGATGCACTTTTATGATGGATAGATGCACTTTTATGATGGATAGATGCACTTTTATGATGGACAGATGCACTTTTATGATGGACAGATGCACTTTTATGATGAATAGATGCACTTTTACGATGGATAGATGCACTTTTATGATGAAAAGATGCACATTTATGATTGATAGATGCACTTTTATGATGGATAGATGCACTTTTATGATGAATAGATGCACTTTTATGATGGATAGATGCACTTTTATGATGGATAGATGCACTTTTATGATGAATAGATGCACTTTTATGATGGATAGATGCACTTTTACGATGAATAGATGCACTTTTACGATGGATAGATGCACTTTTATGATGAAAAGATGCACATTTATGATGGATAGATGCACTTTTATGATGGACAGATGCACTTTTATGATGAAAAGATGCACTTTTATGATGGATAGATGCACTTTTATAATGTATAGATGCACTTTTATGATGGATAGATGCACTTTTATGATGAAAAGATGCACATTTATGATGGATAGATGCACTTTTATGATGGATAGATGCACTTTTATGATGGACAGATGCATTTTTATGATGGATAGATGCACTTTATCATGGATAGATGAACTTTTATGATGGACAGATGCACTTTTATGACGGATAGATGCACTTTTATGGTCTTCAAAACAGAAACAGCCATTCACTGCCATTATAAAGCTTGGAAGAACCAGGACATTTTTTTTATATTACTCCCGATTGTATGCGTCTGAAAAAACAATGTCATAAACACCTAGCATGACTTGAGGGTGAGTAAATCATGGACTAATTGTAATTTTTGGGTGAATTATCCAGGCTCCAGTGCTGTTCTTGCTGTGCTCATTCTCTCTCCTGATCTCTCCTCTCCTGAAGAACCGTCTGGTGCGTCTGGTGTGTGTCTTCCTCCAGTCCCTCATCAGGAATAAGATCATCAATGTTCAGGATCTGTTCATCGAGGTCCAGGCGTTCTGCATCGAGTTCAGTCGTATCCGCGAGGCCGCGGGCCTGTTTCGCCTCCTCAAGACCCTCGATAACGGAGAGATGCCCGCCGAGGGCAAGATGCCCAAATGATGACGAGCGCATGAACTCCAGGACTAAAGCTGAGTCTCTCTATGAAAGCCTTTCACAGCATATGAACTTCCTCGTGTTTTCTGTTCCCACATGCACAACACTTTCAACCTTTCTTTTGATCCTGTTGCCGTTTTTTGTTTTTTCGTCCATTAAAGCGGTGGTTACTTACACGTTCTTCACATCCTCGGCTTCATTAACTATAATAAGTTCAGTTTTGCTGAATTTAAAGTGGTTTTATGAGCATTATTTTGACATTTTTATCTCCACCACAAACACAATGATGATCAAGATGATGATAATGCGGAGTGGAATGTGATCGTTTGGGTAACACACAAAAGCCTTCGTATATTATTAGGGCTGTCAAAACAATTAATCGCATCCAAAATAAAAGTTTGTGTTTACATAATATATGTGGGTGCACTGTGTATAATTATTTAGTATTAGGGCTGTCAAACGATTAATCGCTCCCAAAATAAAAGTTTGTGTTTACGTAATATATGTGGGCGTAGTGTGTATAATTATTTAATATATATAAATACCCACACATGCATGTATATATTTAAGAAAAATGTGTCCTTAATATATCAAATATTTATATTTATTTATATTTATACATAATATTAATTATGTATAAATATATATAAAGTATATACTTTCAGATTTTTCTTAAATATATACATGCATGTGTATATATATATATATATATATATAATAATTATACACACTACGCCCACATATATTACGTAAACACAAACTTTTATGCGATTAATCGCAATTAATCGTTTGACAGCCCTATTTAGTATATATATATATATATATATATATATATATATATATATATATATATATAAAACACACATGCATGTATATTTAAGAAAAAATATTATTTAGATGTAAAATATTTATATTTATATATAATATAAATTATATATAAATCTAAATACAGAATATACATGAAAATATTTCTTAAATATATACAAGCATGTGTGTGCATTTATATATATATATATAATAATTATACACAGTGCACCCACATATATTATGTAAACACAAACTTTTATTTTGGATGCGATTAATCGCGATTAATCGTTTTGACAGCCCTATATATAATGCATTATATAAGTCATTTAATTATGCACCTTATAATGCATTGAATGGTCTCATGAATAATTGTAACCACAGTTATAATACTCATCTATTCATTGATACACCTTTAGAAAGTATAATATAACAGACTACCAA
Source organism: Cyprinella venusta (assembly GCA_038021265.1). Classification (NCBI taxonomy): domain Eukaryota; kingdom Metazoa; phylum Chordata; class Actinopteri; order Cypriniformes; family Leuciscidae; genus Cyprinella; species Cyprinella venusta. The sequence goes on along the minus strand of CM075867.1, from coordinate 37,534,056 downwards.
CTTAAAAATTGCAAGCATTGCAAGTAACTTTATGCATATCTTTATAATACATTATACATAAAGGCTTTAATCACAAATTAAAATGGAAATGTTTAAGTTAAAAATGGCAGTGTATTTCAGATCATTTTTAAAGCTTCCATGCATTGCAATAAAACAGGTCAAATTTTATTCGTATATCTTTTACATCACACATTGTTCTGAATCAGCTTGACAAAGTCATATTGTTAATGTTTATATGGATGGATGGCAGGATTTTCTATATTTGAGGACGATATAAATCAACCAGATAACTTATAAGTGTTATTAATCTTTTTTTTTTTCAGTGTGTGTAATCTGATGTAGTCAGATTTCAAAAATGAGTTGTAATTAGAATACATTACACTTTAAAATGCCCATATGTAGAATACAGGTACTTTTCTATTGATTAAAGATGCATCGCTCATCTTTTGGGACCTTATTGTAAACTGTTACCTAATAGTATATTACTCTATTTGAGTGTACTACTGTATGTATGCGAGTAAAGCTGGATTAACATCATTGTTCTCATCTGAAATGAGTTTTATTATCAGATTATGAAATGTGAAACAATCACTCAAGTTACAAAACTTTGTTTTTATTTGCAGAGTGACACTTGAACATGTACATCTGATTCAGATCTGAGTCTGAACGTGTGTTTGCTGTCATTTATAGCCTGAAGTACCTGAACATTTAAAAAGAGCAAAACTGGCCTCACCGCATACGCACATAGTGCCCAAACAGACGTGACCTTTGACCTTCTTCACACAGCTTTAGGCCCGTTTATCATCAACAGGTAAATCATACAGATTCCTGGGCAACTTTTGCATTAATAGATGTATTCAGTTAGAGTTTTGTCATATTCTCTATTTTCCGATGCATTATTGAATTAATATGCATTTACGTCACATGTTAAGATGTTAAGTCTTAATCAAATTAGGTGAGTTTTATAAAATATTTGCTAATTGACCTGAAATGGAAAATATTTTTGGTTGCCAAAATTTCGGTGCATCAATAATAAAGGCCTAGTTGTGACAAGAAATTCATGCTTTTGTTAATCATAATAAGCCAGTTGAAATTCGGACATATTAAGTCATAATTATGACATGTTTAGATATTTTTTACAGTGCATGGAACAGGAACCCAATAGTTGAACAACTAAAAGGCACATGAAGGAAATGTAAAAGGCGTGGGCGTGTAATCCCGCTTCTAGATTCGTCTCATTCCCCGAGCCATGAGGCAAGCGAACACCGTCATCACCATCTTCGGCTTCACCTCCACCAGATCCTCCGGCAGCGCGTACACACGGGCTCCGATCTTCCTCGCCATAGAGATCGCGTACCTTAAAAACACAAGTCAAGTCAGCGATATTGTGTTTGTTTATTTATTTCAACAGGGACAGTGTGCAAAAACATTAAATAAAGATGCTTTTTTTCATTTTGATGAACAGGAGAGTCACAAACGCGCATCACAGAACAAGCATTTGAGCTTATAAAACTTAAACTTTATTATTTATTTATTAAATAAATGATCGTTTCGCTTGATAAGACCCTTATTCATCATCTGGAATCGTTTAAAACCCTTTGAACAGTTTGTAGTTTGTTCTGAAAGTGTCTTTTGGATCTTGAACCGTTTGGTCCCCATTGAAGTCCATTATATGGAGAAAAATCCTGGAATGTTTTCATCAAAAACCTTCATTTCTTTTCGACTGAAGAAAGAAAGACATGGACATCTTGGATGACATGGGGGTGAGTAAATTATCAGCAAAAGTTTTTTTAAAAGTGAACTACTCCTTTAAGCTAGTTTCCATCTGTAGTCCCTGAGCAGGTGAATTACAATATAAAATATTATTAGTCACTCAAATACAACTATTCATTCATTCATTAATTCATTCCCCATTACAACCATCAGTCCAAGTAAATTAAACCAAAATTAATACAATAAAACATCACTAAAAGTCACATTTACACACACATGATTTACACAGCGCTTTTTAATCGGTGCCTTTTCCTGAAAGGCGCATCTTTGTACCTAAAGAGTGAATATTACTCTCTCAAAGGTACGTTTTGGTATCAAAAATGTACATTTTAGTACCTAAATGGTAAATATTACAACCTTTTTTGAAGGTTACTGCCCCAGTGACATCTTTTGTACCTTTTTGTCTGAGAGTAAAAAGCGCTGTGTAAATCATGTGTATGTAAATATGACTTTTAATTTTGGAAATATGACATTTATTTTGGAATTTTTTAAGCAGCTTAGAGATAATGCAAAAAAAAGTTTGGAAAAGGAAAAACTTGATTTTTTTTTTTTTTTTTTTGGGGGGGGGGGGGGGGTCATTGAATATTCACGAATATGCTAATGAGGGGTGTGGTTGTGACGTACTTGGCATTGTTGAGTTTCTCTTCATCGGTCAGGTCTTCTGTCTTGAGGAGGTCGTAGCGGATGGAGCCGGGCTGGATGGCGTCAATCAGGTCCAGTACCGGCATACTGGTGCAGATGGACCCGTCCTGGAGGAGCACAACACATGAAGAGGTCAGTGTGTGTGATGCACTGTGTATAATTATTTTAGATATATAAATACACACACATGCTTGTATATATTTAAGAGATATTTTCATGTATATTCTGTATATAGATTTATATATAATTTATATTAGATATAAATATTTTATGTATAAATAATATTTTTTTCTTAAATAGACATGCATATGTGTTTTTATATATATATATATATATATATATATATATATAATTATACACAGTGCCCCCACATATATTATGTAAACAGAAACTTTTATTTTGGATGCGAATAATCGCAATTAATCATTTTGACAGCTCTAATAAATAGCTATGCATGCATGTATATATTTAAGAATTATTTGCGCTTAAATTCTGTATATAAATATATATATTTATAATATAAATAACACATTTTCTTAAATATATACATGTATATATTATATATATTATTATATATTATATATTATATTATTATATGTATACATGTACAAATATATATTTAAGAATTATTTGCGCTTAAATTCTGTATATATATATATATTTATATTTATAATATAAATAACACATTTTCTTAAATATATACATGTGTGTATTTATTTATACAAAATAATTATATACAGCACACAAAAATATATTTTGTAAACACTGACTTTTATTTTGGATGCGATTTCGCAATTAATTTTTGCACAGTCCTAGTATATATATATATATATATATATAAATACACACACAAGCTTGTATATTTAAGAAAAAAATATTTTTTATTTGTAAAATATTTATATTTATATATAATATAAATGATATACACTATATACATGAAAATAATTCCTAAATATATACAAAAACGTGTATGTACTTATATATATATATATATATATATATATATATATATATAAAATAATTATACACAGTGTACCCACATATATTATGTAAACACAAACTTTTATTTTGGAGGTGATTAATCATTTAATGAGAGAGTGTGTTGTGCTTACTTTAAAGCCGGTGATGGTGCCTTTTCCGGCTTGTTTGAGCGCGTCGTTCACCCAGGTCACGATGGTGTCGTCGTTCACCTTCTGCCCGTCGCCCAGATCCTCCAGGATGTTCAGTGTGTACCTGCAGAGAGACGAGTGATGAGGTGTGTGTACCTGCAGATGGATGAGTGATGAGGTGTGTGTGTGTGTACCTCCTCATGAGCTGCCAGAGTAGCGCGAGTGTGAGAGTTCGATTGCCCTCATGCAGATCCTGTCCAGCGATTCCCACCAGAGAGAACTTGGCCTCCTTCTTCCCCAACTCCACTGCGTAGTTGCAGTTCTCCAGCTGTGTCACACACCCCACACACTCCTCGTTAATAGCTTTAATATTTCATTATATTTATAATATTAGCTATTATGTTCAATTAATTTTTAGTAAAATTTTGCTATATGCTTTTATCATTTTTATTAGTTTTTATATTACTAATATTATTATTTTTTTTTATTTCCATTGAGAATTTTTAGTGCGTCACCTTAATTATGGTTATTATATAATGGAAATAAAATAACAAATATATATGGAATATATATTTTATATATAATATATATGTATAATATATATATTTATATATTAATATATATTTTAAAATATATTTAAATATATTAAAATATATTTTATATATAATATATTTATATATATATATATATATATATATTTTTTTTTATTTCCTAAATATGGAAATAAAATAAAAAAATATATATTTTTTTTTATTCATAAGATAATGTAAATAAATGCATAAAATATATAAATTTATAAATATATATTTATATATATTAATCAAATAAATTTTTGCACACCTTCTTCATGTTGCTGCCCAGTTTGGGATACGGTGGTTTGTTGACTCTGTCCCAGTCCACAGGAACCTTGATCTTCTCGTACAGCTGGAAGATCACCAGCGCATCCGCCAGATCCCTATATATACATATATATATATATATATATATATATATAATAAAATATTATTTTTGCTTTTATGTGTAATGTTTAGGTCATATATGTTTTCCATTAATAGAGAAAACTCACTGTATATACAGTAAAAGTGATGCACCAAAAATATTTTTGAAAACGGATCTGTTTAATAATCAATTTATTTATCAAATTTAATTAATAATCATCACTCAAATAAAGTCTTACAAACATTTAAAATGGACATGCAGCAGTTTTAATATCAACTTTTAATGACATTATTATGTTTCTTCTTCAGTTTTTTTTTAATATAAACATTTAAATGGTTGTCTTCTTGGCAGATTTATTTAAACATCCTTTAAGTAATGATGATATCACTATAACAGGTCAAAATATAATTATTATGTAATGCATGTAGTGCATATATTTATTAAAATACTGAAACGCAATATTTTTTTGGACAAATATTTTCAGTTGCTGAAATTTCGGTGCATCACTAGGAAGCCCACTTCCACCACAGACAAGAAATTATGCCATTGTAAACCATAGTTAGGCTTAGACATTAAAATGTCAAAATTATGACACAAAAAGATGAAGTTCTGTCATAAAATGTCGAAATATACTAAGTCACAAATATGGCAAAGAGTAAAAATTATTTAGTAAAAAGTTTTAAGTTCATTTTGAGCCGATATTCGGACATAATAAGTCGTTAAAATTATGACATAAATCAAAATGTATCTACTAAGTCATAATTACGACATAAAATGTAAAATTTCTGACATTCGAAATTCTGACATAAGTCAATGACACAAAAGTCGTGTTTTTTATCACAACTTTTTATCGTTATTCTAGCTGCGTTTGTCATAATTTGACTTATGTCATAATGACAAAAATATCAAAATTATTATTACTTAGTATGTCATAATTATGAATTAGTATGTCATAATTTCACATTTTTATGTCATAAATTACCAAAGCATGATTTTTTTGTTATGTGGGGAAATGGACTTCCAAATGTTTTAGTGGTTTAATAGTTTTTTACACTGTTATTTATCACCATTTTATGGTGTTGAGTTGTGTGTTCAGGACTGCCTGATGCGTGATTGGGGTCATACTCACACATAGAGATGATTGACTCGTGGATTAACGCCCAGTGAGTTCATCCAGTTTCTGAAGGTGCGTTCCTCTCTGGTCTCTCCTGACAGTGACAGAACATCTCGTTACTTCAACATTATCACATTATCACTCACTATTCACTGACTGTAATATAGACTTCAACAAAAGCCTCCATTTAATCACATTAATGTGTAGCTCCACCTGTATGATTTACTTTCTTTCTACTGAACACAAAAGAATAAGATTTTGAGGAATGTTGGGAATCAAACAGTTTTGGTTCCCATTGACTTCCATTCAAAACGTCCAGTTTTTAAAAATGTTTAGGGAACATTCCATTTCGCAAACATTAAAGAACGTTACTTTTGAACGTTCTCGGAACATTCCGAAACTAGCAACATTTAAAAAATGGTGAACGTCCAACTGAAAGGTGTGAAAAAAAAACGTGTTAAAAGAATGTTTTTTTGTAACTTTGATTGAACTTGTCTATCAGGTCTGGAACACACACCCTCGATGGAGCTCCAGTCGATGTCCTGGTTTTCCGGCTTCTTCAGAGCGGGATACTTGTTGAACAGATTGGCCACATAGGCCAGGTTGAGTTTGGGGTTTCCTCGCACCACGTCTGTGGCCGTGACGAACTGTCGGCACCCGAGCCGGTCGGCCTGTTCCAGCATGTTCTCGGCTCTCTTCAGGTCGTCTTTTTCCTGTTCCAACACAAACCATGAGTGTGTGAGACTGTTCTCATGACATCATAATGGTCCATATCTCAGTATGTGTGTGTGTATGGATGTGTTCTCACCCGTATGCCAGTCATGTCGATAGGGATGGCCGGGATGCCCTCGTCGTCTCCTTTGGGTGCCACCTGGTTCAGGATGTTGTAATAAGCCTTGGAGTCCTTCAGGATGACAGATGACGGTGAGGTTACATGCGTTCTGTTTGGCCATTTTACATTCAGAGGAGAGCTTTATTTACATTTTGGGTCTCAAACGGATTTACATAATCAGAACGTGAACTAGATGAGGAAATCTGTCGTGATAAGCTTTGATGTTGGCTTGAGAAAGCCTGGCATGGATGGATTGGTGAATGGATGGATGGATGGATGGATGGATGGATGGATGGATGGATGGATGGGTGGGTGGGTGGATGGATGGATGGATGGATGGATGGATGGATGGATGGGTGGGTGGGTGGGTGGATGGATGGATGGATGGATGGATGGATGGATGGATGGATGGATGGGTGGGTGGGTGGGTGGATGGGTGGATGGATGGATGGATGGATGGATGGATGGATGGATGGATGGGTGGGTGGGTGGATGGATGGATGGATGGATGGATGGATGGATGGATGGATGGATTGGTGGATGGATGGATGGATGGATGGATGGATGGATGGATGGATGGATGGATGGGTGGATGGATGGATGGATGGATGGATGGGTGGGTGGATGGATGGATGGATGGATGGATGGATGGATGGATGGATTGGTGGATGGATGGATGGATGGATGGATGGATTGGTGGATGGATTAATGGATGGATGGGTGGATTGGTGGATGGATTGATGGATGGATGGATGGATGGATGGATGGGTGGGTGGATGGATAGATGGATGGATTGGTGGATGGATGGATTGGTAGATAGATGGGTGAATGGATTGATGGATGGTAAGGTGGATGGATGGATGGATGAATAGATAGATGGATGGATTGCGGATGGATGGATGGGTGGATGGATAGATGGATGGATGGATGAATAGATAGATGGATGGATTGCGGATGGATGGATGGGTGGATGGATAGATGGATGGATTGGTAGATAGATGGGTGAATGGATTGATGGATGGTTAGGTGGATGGATGGATGGATGAATAGATAGATGGATGGATTGGCGGATGGATGGATGGATGGATGGATGGATGGATGGGTGGATGGATAGATGAATGGATTGATGGGTGGATGGATTGATGGATGGATTGATGGATGGATTGATGGATGGATGGATTGGCGGATGGATGGATGGATGGATGGATGGATGGATGGGTGGATGGATAGATGAATGGATTGATGGGTGGATGGATTGATGGATGGATTGATGGATGGATTGATGGATGGATGGATGTGTTGATGGATGGATGGTGGATGGATTGATGGATGGATGGATTGATGGATGGATGTGTTGATGGGTGGATGGATGGATTAATGGATTGGTGGATGTGTGTGTTCTACTGTACCTTGATATCTGAGCTGAAGTTGTTGATCTTGGGCGCTCCAGCCTCCTCCAGGTGATAGTTGACCCAGCGCAGCAGCAGCTCCTCAGGAGACAGTTTAACCAGATCCTCCAAACTCTCTCCATCCCTGAGCAGTGCGATCAGAGCTACACACACACACACACACACACACACACACACACACACACACACACTCACAATCATGTGACTCGACGGAGAAACATACAGGACAGTGTAGACACAGCAAACAGAACGTTCCCCTAATGTTAGTATTTGGATTGTATTTAGTTGATTTTTTTTTTCAGCCAAATTATAATACTGTATTTTTTACAATCATAAAATGATTTGAAATAATGTCTCTGTAAAGAAAACATTTCATGGTCCAAAAAAGGACAAATTTATGATTTTAGGAAAAATTGAGAACATCCTGGGAACCAAAAGCAAACATTCCCGAAACTTCCTGGAAAAGTTGGACAAACATGCTGTAGCACACACCAGCTTGTGTGTGTGTGTGTGTGTGTGTGTGTGTGTGTGTGTGTGTGTGTGTGTGTGTGTGTGTGATGGGTCGATTTAGAGGTAGAGTTGGTATGTGTGTGTGATTAGTAGGTTCAGGGGTCGTGTTAGCGTGTGTGTGTGATTATTGCGTACCTTCGTTCCTACTAATTTCGATGTCGGCAAACAGGCCGATTTTGATGACCTGCCACAGCAGTCCCAGCACTAAATGCTGCCTGCCCTCCTTCAGGTCCTCTGCTCCGATGTTCACCACATGGCAGCCGATAGCAGAGGCCGAGTTCAGCGCGAGGTTCAGGTTCTCCTGCACATTTAAACATGAACACACGTTAAAATCCCATCGCAACAGTGTATGAAACAAACCGGCCGATCAGGAGTGTGTGTGTGTGTGTGTGTGTTTCACCTGGATCGTGAAGGGTGTGAGCTTCTTCTTGTTGATGGTTCTCTCGTCGATCGTGTCCGGCACAGACAGGTTGATCATTTTACTGCAAAGAGTCATATTTATCATATTTCTGAAAAATTGAACTGTATATTGAAAATATGTTTTGCTGCAGGAAACCGAACATTCCGTTTTACAAACTTTATTTGAATGATACATTTGAATGTTCTATCAACATTCCGAAACAAGTAACATTTAAAAAAGTTCTAAAAAGTTCTGAAATATTTATTCAGTCTGTATGAAATAAATATTTTATATAGGAATAACACATTTTTCTTAAATGTGTATACAAATGCGTGTTTATTTATATATGTACTAAATAGGGCTGTCAAATGATTAATCGCATCCAAAATAAAAGTTTGTGTTTACATAATATATGTGGGTGCACTGTGTATAATTATTTTGCATATATATAAATATATGCATGTATATTTAAGAAAAAAATATTATTTATATATAAAATATTTATTTTTATATAAATCTATATACAGAATATACATGAAAATAGCATGTGTGTGTATTTATATATATAAAATAATTATACACAGTGCACCCACATATATTATGTAAACACAAACTTTTATTTTGGATGCGATTAATCGCGATTAATCGTTTGACAGCCCTAGTACTAAATAATTATACACAGCACACACACACATATATTATGCAAACACAAACTTTTATTTTGGATGCGATTCATCACGATTAATCGTTGCCCAGCACAAAATTTTTAGTTTTCATTTTTGTTTTAGTCGTTTAGTCGTTAATTTATTATTTCAGTTAGAGTTATTTTACCACTTAAACTTATTTATTTCAGTTACTTGATGACCAGTGTAGGCCAGATCACTCTAATGAACCGATTCTTTAAAACTGAAACGCTCAAAGAGACACAAATGCTGATTTAAATGGGTTTGAATCAGTTATTTAAGCATTTTTATATACTATTAGGAAACCGAACATTCCGTTTTACAAACTTTATTTGAATGATACATTTGAATGTTCTATCAACATTCCGAAAAAAGTAACATTTAAAAAAAGTTCTAAAAAGTACTTAAAGTGCCCCTGTGATGAAAATCCAGCTTTTAATGTTGTTTATGTGTGTGTGTGGTGTTTTTAATCCGCTTTAACACACACCATGTGTAAGTTGATAAGTCGACAGCATTGCTGAGTATTTTAGTGACCCAAAGACAGTCTCAAAAACACGCTTTGGTGTTTCTGACGTCACAAACGACCTTGTAACCAATCAGATCAACGTGTGATCGTCAACTAGTAAATCTCTGAGTGAGTGAGTGAGTGGAGGCGGGGCTCATTTGCATATTCATAGAACCACACATACTAAATGAGGCGAGGGTGTCGAGTTACATTCAAGATATTTTTATTCACAGGAAACGCAATGTAACGTCGGTGATCGGAGTGTGTGTGCAGGTACCAGAGCACGATGCCGTCTCCCACTGCGGTGAACAGGTCGTCGGAACTGGGATCCATGGGAAGAACGTGCTGGCAGTCCGGATCTTTCTCCAAGGCTTTATTGACCCAGTTCACAAAAGCCACTTTCTCCTCCTCTACACACACACACACACACACACACACACACAGCATCACCGTTATCAAATCAATCTAGTGTGTTTTTGTCATTTCTGCAGCCTAGCGTCCGTGTCGGATGTGCTTTTCCTCACCGGAGTACGAGTGCTGTGTCCCGGATTGTTCCGATGTTCCCGCCACTGAACAGATTCCCTCCTTCTTATTAATGGCTTTCCGGAAGGTCTTGGCCACTTCTGAGCTCTTCAGATCATGAACCACCTGAGACACACACACACACACACATGTATTTAGTCATCTAAACTAAAGCGAATAAACTGATAATGTGAGAATATGTGTCTGAATTAAGTTTGGTTTGTATACATCATAATACAAGTCACACTCGCTTATGCACATGCAAATATTATTTAAGGGTCCTTCGAGTCAAAAGCATTTGATTTAGCATTTTCTCCCCCCTCGTGATAGAGCGTGACCTTTGACCTGACCTTGGTGAACTCATCGAAGGTGATCTTCCCGTCCTGGTTGAGGTCCATGGTCCTGCTGAGCTCCTGGACGATCTCTCGGATGCGGTATCCCGGGAGAGGAAGGTTTGCGGCTCGGAAAAGGTCGTTCAGCTCGTCTGTGCTGATGTAACCGTTGCCGTCCACATCTGCAAGCAAAGGTCAAAGGTCAGTCCCACTGCCTCAGCAGCATAACAGCGAATATAGAGCATGACCGGTGCGCTCCGAATCACTAATGAATGCATTCTTTTAATGAACCGCTCAAAAGAATCTGGAATCAGTGTTGATTATATTCTATTTTATTATTTTTAATTAGCTTTTATGTTTATATTTCCAGTAGTGCTGGGCAACGATTAATCGCATCCAAAATAAAAGCATGCATGCATGTATATATTTAAGAAATATTTGCATGAATATATCCTGTATACTATATATATATATATATATTACAAAGAAATATAAATATTTTATATAGCACATTTTTCTTAAATGTGTATATTAGCGCTGTGCAAAAGTTAATTGCGATTAATCGCATCCAAAATAAAAGTCTGTGTTTACATAATATATTTGTGTGTGCTGTATATAATTATTTTGTATATATAAATACCTATGCATGCATGTATATATTTATGAATTATTTGCACTTAAATTCTGTATATATATATATATATATATAAATACATAATCTATATTATATAAATATAAATATTTTATATATGAATAACACATTTTCTTAAATATATACATGCATGTGTGTGTATTTATATATACAAAATAATTATATACAGCACACACAGATATATTATGTAAACACAGACTTTTATTTTGGATGCGATTAATTGCAATTAACTTTTGCACAGCCCTAGTGTATATGCATGCGTGTTTATTTATTTATGCAATATTTATTTATTATGCAACCACAAACTTTTATTCCAAATGCGATTCATCACGATTAATCGTTGCCCGGCACAAATTTTTAGTTTTCATTTTTGTTTTAGTCGTTTTTATTTGTTTATTTATCTTTAATTTATTATTTCAGTTTGAGTTATTTTACTACTTAAACTTATTTATATCAGTTACGTGATGACCAGTGTAGGCCAGATCACTCCAATGAACTGAAACACTCAAAAAGACTCAAATGCTGATTTAAATGGGTTTGAATCGGTGTTATTTAACCATTTTTATATACTATGATAGCCATTTGAATGAGCTTTTATTTGTATTTTTTCAGTTATCATTTTAATTTGAGATTTTATTCAGTTTTAGTAACTGTAGAACTTAAACTTATTCCTTTCAATTAGTTGCCAATTTGCACGTTTTGACATATTAAGATCTTAACCCTTGTGCATCAATTTTAAAAAGTTACACATAGGTAAAAAGAGGACAAAAATGTCCATGTCAAAAAACTGTCATAAAAATGTGACGCTTTGGAGCACAGACTTAAGTTTGGTATCGTTTTAAAGAAGACCCTTTGCAGATTATTGCTGAAGTGAAAAAAATATTAATAAGTAAATCCAAAAAAAAGTTATATAGGTATAAGTTTATGAAAATTATTTATAAAAAATATTTTATATAAAATATGTATTTTATAAATCAGGTTGAACTCAAAACTGCAATAAAATCAAAGCCATAAATCTAAATAGATTGTGTTCAAAATTTGAGGATGATATCTCAAAAAATGAGCTTTCTGTAACAGTTTGTTTGGGCGTAGTAACATATTTTCCCCATTGGGTCCCAGCAAAACCCCAATGGAGCTTAGACTGATTGGATTATTTTTTGCAGTTTTTCTCTCTTAGTATTACAAACACACACATGCGCACACACACACATATTTTTTTATAACACACATACTAACCACACTCTGACATCCATACCGACACACCCACACAAATATTGTTGCATAATTTATCCAGTTGGCTCTATAGTATGCCTGAATCAGAAAACAGGAATAAAGCGATATTTGTTTTATAGGCCAAACTTAAAAAAAATGACACCATCTGATAAAAAATAGTAAAAAATAAAATTTTGAAGCCTTGCCATCAGAATGAAAGCCTCTTAACAAAGATTGCATAATTTTATAGTTAACTGAACCGGGGATTAAAAATGGCAGTTTTAATGGGTTTCAATGGGGACATTTTTGTCCAAAAGGTGCTGAGAGGGAATATTTTTTGTACCTAATGCAAAAAATATTTTTTTAAGAAAATGACGCTGAAATAGTAAAATTCCAATAAAAATACACACCTGAGCCAAGTTTTTTGCAGTTAGCTTTAACACAGGCAAAGTGATCAAGAAAACAAAACTGAAAAGGACAAAAATGTCCACAAGGATGCACAAGGGTTAAATATTTAGTTCACTGAATTAAAATAATTTTTAATTGTTTTTTAGTTTAGTTAACAATTAAAACACTGGTTTAAGTCAGTCGAATAAACTGATTCTTTTCATGAATCATTCAAAAACTAGTTTGACTCACTCTAATGAACGATTTGTTCAAAAGGTTTCAGTGCAATAAATATGAAAAAGAACTATAATTTTGTTTAGTACTCAAAAGTACTACAAAGGGTTAGTAATAAAATAGCAGAGGAACCGGAAGTGTTTAGAGAAATCAGATTTAAAAGGAACCGGAAGTGTATGGACAGCTTTTACAAAATCTTTAGTGTGTTCACTCGCCGACTTTGCTGAAGGCCTCTCTCAGCTCCTCCATGTCCTCCGCTGGGATGTGTTTTATGTCCGCCATCGTTCACTGATAGATAGATCACCTGTGAACGAGAGAGAGAGAGAGATTGTGTTTGTGTTTAGCAGCTGATACTTAAAGACACACTCCGTTTGAACAATCAAACACCGGATTTCAAATGTTTTCAAAATGTTTTTTTATGTTCCATTTTGCAAACATTTTGGAAATGTTACTTTTGAATGTTGAATGAAAGAAGCAGTAACATTTAAATAATATTAGATAAATGTCTAACTAAACATTTCAGAAAAAAATAGGGGTGTAACGAAACCCTCATGTTACGATTCGACACGTATGACACCATATTATTACAACAATATAAGACATATGATAAAAGGCTAACAAAAAATGTTAATTAAACTCCTGTACTGATGATTAAAATGCAACTTCGATATTAAAAGAATAGTCTTGGACTTGGTGCTGAAACCCAAAGCACAGACAATAGAGACACCAGAATAACAATATTCATGATTATGAAGCTGGAAATACTGAGTTATTTTAGACGAATATGATTTACCTCTGACTAGATATATTTAAAATAATGTTAGCCACTTTTTACAGGTGACATCAGACGTTTGGCATTATCAGGACCTCATTGCATTATTATACATCATATTAAACATTATATAAAGTAGTTTAATGTAGTACTAAAACTCTGTAAACTTTTTTCTCACACTGTAATTTTTATTTAATTTTATTATCACTATCCATGATGCATTATTGTTCCATTTTTGTATTGCGATATAAAAAAAAAACATTCCGTGGCCAATGCATAAAATTAAATAATGTTTTTGTGCTAACGTTTTGATAGCTTTGAGAAGAATGTTAGCTGTTTCTTTATCAGTCTGTCCTCATAAACATGCCATCCAGAGGCTTGAGCAAGACCTTTCACAGCGGAAGTGGCTGTTGCTTCGGCTTTTGAGTAACAGCATGTGGTTTGAGGAGACGACATTAAAATGTAGCTTAGCAGAGCATAATCATATCACATAATGAGAATTATACATGGTTACAGTGTGTATTGCAACCTGGAGCAATAACAGTCAACTTTACAGCAGGTTTACAGTATATTTAGGGATGAAATATTGAAAAATGTTAATTCTAGGGGTGTAACAATACACTCTGTCACAATATAGCGCAATACAAAAATGCAGCAATATATATATATGTATTGTGGATAAGTTTTCAGAGTGTTAATGTCAGTACTACATTAAACTACTATATATAATGTTGAATATAATGTATAATAATGCACTGAGGGGATATTTGTGTCCTGACAATGCCAAATGTCTGATGTTACCTGTAAAAAGTGTCTTACATTATTTTAAATACATCTAGTCAGAGTGAAATCATATTTGTCTAAAATAATTCTATAAAACAACAAGTAAAATTTACTTAATTTTTTCAAGGCAAGATTTTGCACTGACATTTTTTGAGTAATTTTCACACATATAATTAAGTAAACTATACTTAATTAAGTTAAGTGAAAGTAACATAAGAAATTAAGTAAAGATTAAGTAATGTCTATTCTATTTAATTTAATTTTTCTTAGTACAACATTTCGTTCACACAATATAACAGTGAATTAGACCACACTTGCAGTGTGTCTCATCATGCCTTCACTTATAATATTGCATGTGTTAATGCAGACCTCAATGCTTGGTAGACAATACACAATGACGATAACATTTGATAGATCGTTTGTGTGTCTGAATGTGTCATTTTAAGTAGAAAATGAACTCCAAATGTCACAAAATGGCAAATTACTAATCCTAGCAACAAAAGCAATGATAAAATAGTGTAAATACAGCTGGAAAACAGTGAAAAATCAACCTCATTAATTATTCATGGCCCAGTGCATGATGGGAACACCAGTATCAGAAAAGTTGAGTAATTTTACTTAATTTTATAATGTTGATATATATTTATGCTTTAATTTCTACACGATTTAATTGAGGTCTACTATAGAATTTACTTATTTTTTTTAAATTCTTGCCTGAACTAACCCTTTTTCATGTAAATTAAATTGTTTTTTTCTGTACTATTTACTTCGCCACAAAATCACTTTTATCAGTTTCAGCTTCAGAATCATGAATATTGATATTCTGGTGTCTCTATTGTCTGTGCTTTGGGTTTCAGCACCGAGACTATGTAATATCAAAGTTAGCATTTTAATCAACTGTAAGTGTTTTAACCTTTTATCGTCTGTCTTGGAGTATCGTGAGTTCAGTATCGTGATATATAATGAATCGTAACACCCCTAGTTATGTTCTCTAAACATTCAAAACGTCCAGTTTATCTCTTCGTTATGAGAAACTTAATAGAACATTCCATTTTTCAAACATGGAACGTTACTTTTGAGTGTTCTCTGAACATTCCGAAACAAGTCGTAACATTTAAAAACTGTTTAAAAATGTCCAACTCTGAGCAAACATCCTATTAATGTTACAGGAAGAACATTTGCTTATAACTTTCCCTGTCAGCTGGGAGTTTATATCTCCAGAGTACAGCCTATACTGAGACTTCTTCCTTCAAACAACACTATAAAACACATTTAGCTGTGTGGATAATGAAGCGAGGCTCGTTTGTGTTTTCAATCCAGACGGATGCTTAATATCACTGCATTTAACATGCAAATCTTGCTCTTTTTAAAGTGATGTCTGTTCAGCTCAGTGGAATAATCAGATGCTGTCACACATTTGCATCTTCATGAAGTGCTTTTATCAGCATAAATCATCATGATTCGTCATGGCTCATGTTTAGCTATTTCGGTAACACTTTACAAGACGGTTTCATTTGTTAACATAGCTAAAAATGGACAATATTTTATTACAATCTGTTAACGTTAGTTAATGCACTGTGAACTAACATGAATACGCTCTCAGAAAAAAAGGTACAAAAGCTGTCACTGGGGCTGTACCTTTTCAAAAGGTACACTTTTGTCCATTTTAGGTGCTAATATGTAAAATTTAGGTCCTAATATGTACATTATAGGTGCTAAAGTAAAGTAAATTTTAAATTTTAAGTAAAGATAAGTAAATTTTAGGTGTTAATATGTACTTTTCAGGAGCTGATATGTCCATTTTAGGTCCTAATATGTCCATTTTAAGTGTTAATATGTCCATTTTAGGTACTATGTACATTTCAGGTGCTAATATGTCCATTTTAGGTGTTAATATGTACATTTTAGGTGCTAATAAGTACATTTTAGGTGCCTATATGTACATTTTAGGTCTTAATATGTCCATTTTATGTGCTAATATGTACATTTTAGGTCTTAATATGTCCATTTTATGTGCTAATATGTACATTTTAGGTGCTAATATGTCCATTTTATCTGCTAATAAGTAAATTTTAGGTGTTAATATGTACTTTTCAGGAGCTGATATGTCCATTTTAGGTCCTAATATGTCCATTTTAAGTGTTAATATGTCCATTTTAGGTACTATGTACATTTTAGGTGCTAATAAGTACATTTTAGGTGCTAATATGTACATTTCAGGTGCTAATATGTCCATTTTAGGTGTTAATATGTACATTTTAGGTGCCTATATGTACATTTTAGGTCTTAATATGTCCATTTTATGTGCTAATATGTACATTTCAGGTGCTAATATGTACCACTAAGGTACCAATTTTCAGCCTTTGGGTACAAAAGTGTACTTTTTGAAAAGGTACAGCCCCAGTGACAGCTTTTGGACCTTTTTTTCTGAGTGTGTATAAACACATTTAACGTGCTCATTGTAAGTTCATGTTACTTACATCGACTTTATTGTTGTGTTACCACTATTTGATGTATTTTTAAACACTTGAGCTATAGAACGACTCTTAGTTATTTCAGTGTCACTTCAAAATGTCTGCTTTCAGCCTTCACATGTGCTCTGGTCTTCCTCTTTCACATGTACATTCTGCTTTTGTTTCAGCTCAGCCCAGATATAAAGATGATATAATCGATTCTGCTGCTGCACGTCCCACTCTTTGCAAAGGTGTGAATGAAGCTTTAAGGCCCGTCGCTCTGAGATGTAAGATATAGATGCTGTGTAACTTCATGCACTTGTTGCACAGCTGAACCACAGCTTCCTGTTTCTCTTAAACCGCAGGGCAAAGCTTCACTTCTGCTTCAGATTACATGAACACTCAAAAACCCCCAGTTTGCTTTATGGCAAACTGAAACTCGGAGAGGACGCTTGAAATCCGGAATTCAAACTTTTATATAAATTCCTGATTGGTTGCCATTTCTGGTAATATCACATGCAATGAACAAAAAAAAGCTAAATTATTAAATGAAATGGCAATGTCAAATGTGAGCCTTTTCACTCTCAGATGTTTGGACTCGACTGTATTCCCCGCTAATATTTAAAAACACATTGTTAAGTTATGAATACGTCATTTCTGAATGTTCTCAAATGTTTTTTTTGAATGCAAACATTATGGAATGTTACTTTTGAATGTTCTCGGAACATTCTAAAACCAGTAACATTTAAAAAACGACAAGCTACAATGTTTCAGAAAGTTCCATAAATGATGTATAATGTTTTTGAAAAGATAATTACAGACCAGTGCACGTTCTACTAATGTCACTGGATGAACGTTTGTATTTTATTTCTGCTTTTGCATTAATATTCCATTACATCTATGAAATGCATCACACGTGAAGATGAAGCACGATCAACTAAAGCTGTTTAAATGGTCAGTACACATGGTCTGATTCTCAGCATCTGTCAGACTCACATCAGTGATGGACTTTCACACAAGATAGTGATGATGTGCATGTCTTACCTGCAGACGCCGGTGGACTTCAGGGTGGATCTGTGTCTGGTCACTTTCAGAGCTTCTGCTGCGACTCTATTCAAATGTGAGAGGAAGGAAGTGACATACACAGAGGCCTACACGACAGTGGAAACAGGAACACACACGCTCTATGTCTTTATAAGGTAAAACGCTTGACATCTGCACACAGTAACAAATGTGATCGACATCTGACAGCATCGGTCACTGTTCTGAGCTTTAACGGTGCTAAATGTCACCACAAATTTGGGTGTCATCGTTTAAGAAGCATCCTCAGGAAGAAGTTTAATCTATTTTTGACTGAGTGTAACATGATTATCAGTCCTGAGTGTCATTTTTTTCTAATGTGTTTTTATTGCAGTTAAGGCATGAAAAACAAGATTTGATTTTTTTTTCTCCATTTTTTGAAAAAGAGATTTGCAGAAATCCACTTGAGTTGACTGCATTTGGTTCTAGAGATTAAACATAATACAGGGATACAATAAAGCAATACTGTGTACTTAATAAACCAATGAATTCAATTATATAAAATAATGCAAACACGTATGAATATATGTAAATATTTATTTTTACATATAAGCATATATTATTTATATTATACATATATTACATATATTATTTTTTACATATAAATTTTTGTAAAAAATATATAATACAGCTTCAATTAGTGCAAATCCAATTGAGTTTGTTCCTGTTCCACCAGCACACGAAGAACTTCATACAAGTTGAACTTTGTGTGCCTTTGGTATCAAAACCTCAGGATGTGATTCCATCAAATATCTCATGCATTACATAATCAATAATACAGATTATTTTTGGATGTGACGAGTAAATTAACACATTACAGGTAACGTGTTACATAATCAGATTACTTTTATTATAAATACGCGGCAACTTTGAGGCATTGTTTTTTTTCCAGTGACCTGTGCAGCATGCTTTTTAAAAGAATAGTTCACCCAATAAATGAAAACTTATGGCATCACCCTCGAGTTATTTGAAAGCTGTATGAATTTCTGTCTTTCTTTTGGCAAAGGAGACAGTTTATGGACCCCACTGACTTCTATAGGATTGAAGCAAATATATAATGGAAGTCAATGGGGTCCATCAACTGTTTGGTGATTGACATTCTTCAAAATATCTTATTTTGTGTTCAGCAGGAAAGAAGAAGAAAAAAAATTCATACAAGTTTGAATAACTTGAGGGTGAGTGAGTAAATGATGACAGAATTCTCATTTTTGGGAGAACTATCCCTTTAAAAACAAGTAAAGATTTTAACAGGCTGATAAATATTTGTAATACTTATTTTTTTAAAGGTTAAACTGGTTGACTTATGTATGGATGATGCATACATATCTTCAGCTTTGCTAAGGTCTGTTTCCCTGGGGAAAAAAATCTGGAAAAAAAAGATTAGCAAGATTTTTTTTTATTGCAAGAACAACAATTATACAGAACATGAACAAAAAATAAAAAATACAAAAAAGGTACATAAATAAAAAATGCCAGGGTTAAAGATACACAAATACAAAAATTGAATGAAAACAATACTAAATTGACCAAATAAACAATAAAAGGCTTTGACATTTCACAAAATCTGAAAAGTATTTAACAAATACATGGTTTTAACAGCTTTTTTATTTGTACTGTCCTTAATGGAAACCATATAATTCTCTAATTCTTTCAATAGCACTGGAAAAAAAGGTTTCTGGTTAGTAAATTTACTCCGATGAATATGATATTTACCTAAAATAATTAAAAGAGTAACAATATATGCTTCCTTTTTCATGCTCTTTTCATATTGTAAAAAAAAACAAATATTACATGTTCGTATAACAAAAGAAAATTACATCCCAGTTTGTTATTTATAAATTTAGAAACTTCCCACCACAACCTTTGGGTGTAAACTAAAGTTATGATGTAACGCGCTTGAAAACAGCATATGACGTCACACGAAAAAGGAAATGTCACAAGTGCCTTGTGAGCTGTGAGATTGACAGGCGGTTGCTAGGGCGGTTGCTAGAGACTCAGATTCTCAGCTGAACTCTGGTGAGTTTTTTTTTCAGACGCGGGTTTTTGCTGTTTTCATGGTTTAAAGTTTGCAGAAATATGTCGATTACGGAGGAAATGAGAATGAGAATGAAAGTTGATCCGGTTTATATCGCTTATTTGATTCGATCGTTTAAACGCGATCATTGAACGATCAATAAACGACGTCGATGACCGATTTAGTGTGTCGTTTGCAGTTTTATCCTCATATAACAGTATTTTTTAATGAATAAATACAAAGCTGTGATGTTATTTTCATGACGATTGATTCTCTTTATTTGTTGCACTGTATTTTACCTACTGCTGCAAAAAATAGGATATTTCTTCCTGTAGATTTTTTTATTTATTTATTTATTTATTTATTTATTTATTTTTGCGGGGAAATTTGTCTCTTGCATTCTTAAAATCTCTATCGATGTTCTCATAAACTCTGATCAGAAAGAATCAATGTCATCTGAACACATGAAGCTGCTGAGAAGACCCCTGCCCCCTATAAAGACAGCACACTACAGCTCTGCGCCTGCGCACACGACTGCAGGTGACGACGCATGCATTTATCACGTTACACGCGGCTTCATGTGACCTTTCCCGCCAACAGGGAATGGTTTTTAAATGTTGCTTGTTTTGGAATGTTCAGAGAAGTTCTAAATTAACGGTTCCATGACGTTTTCAAAATGATAAAATAGAATGTTGTCCCACATTATGACATTGATTGTTCACAAAAAAAGTAAAAGTAACCTTCTTGATAAACTATTAATGCTGTGTGTTAAATTATTGATTTATTTGATTTATGCTTTATCGTTTATGTTATTTATTACGTTAATAGATGTTTAATTAATGAGTAGTGTTTAAAAGCCTCCCAGAATGCACCAGATGGCTGAGCAGAGCTATCATATACAATTAAAAATGTCTTTAGGTCTAAATTAAAATTGTATTTAAATTTCGCAGTTTTAATATAAACTAATAAACTTAATGTGATGCATATTTGTAAGTCATGCATACATTTATGTGACAGTACTAAATATGTTTTATGCATTGTTACAAGGTTTATTAATTTGCATTTTAACTAAATATATTGCTCCATATTTAACCATGTTCATTACTTTAACTGTTTTAATTCAATTGTGAACAGATTTGTGCGTATTCTACGCAAACTGAATTAGAAAATCTGATAATTTGAATAGATTCAGTTGTTGATAATAAACTGTGCCATAATAATAACTAAAATAAAAGTTTGGTTATGTAAAACTGTAATTCAAATGGATGCAAATTTTAAATGCCACTTAAATACATAAATCTTACATTCACGCCTAAATAAGACAAAGACGCTATTATTATTCCATATCTATCACTTTTTTTAGCAATGCAAAATTATTATAACAATATGAATATGATGATGTCATCTCTGTGTTTCTAGACCATGAACGGAGCGAGTGTGTTTCCAGTCCGCAGACGAAACTTGAGGATTCTGCTCGTGTTGCCCGGATCACATTACCCAGAATCCTCAGCGGTTTCCCCCATCAGCCTCAGCTCACACCTGCGGATCGCCGACCTCTTGACCTCTTCTGCCTCAATGACTTCTTGCAGGTCAGCTGGTGTGTGTGTGTGAGAGCGGGTCGCTGACCTCATGAGTCATGACCTCTTCTACCTCTGACTCCTGCAGGTGTGTCGATCAGTGTGTGTGTGTGTGTGTGTGCCTCCTGCAGGTGTGCCGGTCGGGTCGCGGGTCTCGGGACGATCTGAGGAAGACGGTTCTGTCCCGCTGTAACTATGAGAAGCTTCTGCGTTTGTTCCTGTCAGAGCTACATAGAGGCTGGCAGGGGGAAACAGCCAATCAGACGCTGACCTGCGAGAGTTTGACCCCGCCCACACGCAGGATCCCTCAGAGACAGATCATATGCGGTAATACACACATCACAACATCATACTGGACTTTCAGTGGTGATACCTGTGTGTGTGTGTGTGTGTGTGTGTGTGTGTAGGGCCCATTTTCCGCCCAGGATTTTAATGCCCAAAACTACCCCATTTTTTTAAAAATCATGTTTCATAAACTCCCTAAACCTGTGTGTGTGTGTGTTCAGAGTTAGCAGCAATGGTTCAGTTGGAAGCACGAGCTCGAAACCCTTTCAGGAGTAAATCTGGAGTGTGTGGAGCATCTGAAGATCAGTCAGTGGATCGGCTGCGGACTGAACACACACTTCATGAGCCGTGCACAGGCAAGAACACACACTTTAGAGTCACATGATCCTGCAGAGCTCGTTCTGATCTGCTGAGTTTCTCCACAGCGCGTGTGGTCGTCCTGAACGCGGCGACCAGCAAACACTTCCAGGGCAGCCGCCGCTCTCGCTCCCCGTTCCGGGACTGTGATGTCATCAGTGTGTCTGAGCTCAGCGTCCTGGACTGCCTCACGCGCGGAGGGACCAGCCTCAGCTTCAAGGTGAGTGAGTGAGTGTGTGAGTGAGAGAGTGAGTGAGTGAGTGAGTGAGTGAGTGAGTGAGAGAGTGAGTGAGTGAGAGAGTCAGTGAGTGAGTCAGTGAGTGAGTCAGTGAGTGAGTGAGTGAGTGATTGAGTCAGTGAGTGAGTCAGTGAGTGAGTCAGTGAGTGAGTCAGTGAGTGAGTCAGTGAGTGAGTCAGTGAGTGAGTGAGTGAGTGAGTGAGTGAATGAGTGTGTGTGTTTGAGTGAGTGAGTGAGTGAGTGAGTCAGTGAGTGAGTGAGTGAGTGAGTGAGTGAGTGAGTCAGTGAGTGAGTGAGTCAGTGAGTGAGTGAGTGAGTGAGTGAGTGAGTGAGTCAGTGAGTGAGTGAGTCAGTGAGTGAGTGAGTGAGTGAGTCAGTGAGTGAGTCAGTGAGTGAGTCAGTGAGTGAGTGAGTGAGTGAGTGAGTGAATGAGTGTGTGTGTTTGAGTGAGTGAGTGAGTGAGTGAGTCAGTGAGTGAGTGAGTGAGTGAGTGAGTGAGTGAGTCAGTGAGTGAGTGAGTCAGTGAGTGAGTGAGTCAGTGAGTGAGTGAGTGAGTGAGTGAGTGAGTGAGTCAGTGAGTGAGTGAGTCAGTGAGTGAGTGAGTGAGTGAGTGAGTGAGTGAGTGAGTGAGTGAGTGAGTCAGTGAGTGAGTGAGTGAGTGAGTCAGTGAGTGAGTGAGTGAGTCAGTGAGTGAGTGAGTGAGTGAGTGAGTCAGTGAGTGAGTGAGTGAGTGAGTGAGTGAGTGAGTGAGTGAGTCAGTGAGTGAGTGAGTGAGTGAGTGAGTGAGTGAGTCAGTGAGTGAGTGAGTGAGTGAGTGAGTCAGTGAGTGAGTGAGTCAGTGAGTGAGTGAGTTAGTGAGTCAGTGAGTGAGTGAGTGAGTCAGTGAGTGAGTGAGTGAGTCAGTGAGTGAGTCAGTGAGTGAGTGAGTGAGTCAGTGAGTGAGTGAGTCAGTGAGTGAGTGAGTGAGTGAGTCAGTGAGTGAGTGAGTGAGTGAGTGAGTGAGTGATTGAGTGAGTTAGTGAGTCAGTGAGTGAGTGAGTGAGTCAGTTAGTGAGTGAGTGAGTGAGTCAGTGAGTGAGTCAGTGAGTGAGTCAGTGAGTGAGTGAGTGAGTGAGTGAGTGAGTGAATGAGTGTGTGTGTTTGAGTGAGTGAGTGAGTGAGTCAGTGAGTGAGTCAGTGAGTGAGTGAGTCAGTGAGTGAGTGAGTGAGTGAGTGAGTCAGTGAGTGAGTGAGTGAGTGAGTGAGTCAGTGAGTGAGTGAGTCAGTGAGTGAGTGAGTCAGTGAGTGAGTGAGTTAGTGAGTCAGTGAGTGAGTGAGTGAGTCAGTGAGTGAGTGAGTGAGTCAGTGAGTGAGTCAGTGAGTGAGTGAGTGAGTCAGTGAGTGAGTGAGTCAGTGAGTGAGTCAGTGAGTGAGTCAGTGAGTGAGTCAGTGAGTGAGTCAGTGAGTGAGTGAGTCAGTCAGTGAGTGAGTGAGTGAGTCAGTGAGTGTGTCATTGAGTGAGTGAGTGAGTCAGTGAGTGAGTCAGTGAGTGAGTCAGTGAGTGAGTCAGTGAGTGAGTGAGTCAGTGAGTGAGTCAGTGAGTGAGTCAGTGAGTGAGTCAGTGAGTGAGTCAGTGAGTGAGTGAGTCAGTGAGTGAGTCAGTGAGTGAGTGAGTGAGTCAGTGAGTGAGTGAGTGAGTGAGTCAGTGAGTGAGTCAAAGAGTCAGTGAGTGAGTGAGTCAGTGAGTGAGTGAGTCAGTGAGTGAGTGAGTGAGTGAGTGAGTGTGTGTGTGTGTTTGAGTGAGTGAGTGAGTGAGTCAGTGAGTGAGTCAGTGAGTGAGTGAGTCAGTGAGTGAGTGAGTCAGTGAGTGAGTGTGTGTGTGTGTTTGAGTGAGTGAGTGAGTGAGTCAGTGAGTGAGTCAGTGAGTGAGTGAGTCAGTGAGTGAGTGAGTCAGTGAGTGAGTGAGTGAGTGAGTGAGTGAGTGTGTGTGTTTGAGTGAGTGAGTCAGTGAGTGAGTCAGTGAGTGAGTGAGTCAGTGAGTGAGTGAGTGAGTGAGTCAGTGAGTGAGTCAGTGAGTGAGTCAGTGAGTGAGTGAGTGAGTGAGTGAGTGAGTGAGTCAGTGAGTGAGTGAGTGAGTGAGTGAGTGAGTGAGTGAGTGAAAGAGTCAGTGAGTCGGTGAGTCAGTGAGTCGGTGAGTGAGTGAGTGAGTGAGTCAGTGTGTGAGTGAGTGAGTGAGTGAGTGAGTCAGTGAGTGAGTGAGTCAGTGAGTGAGTGAGTCAGTGAGTGAGTGAGTGAGTGAGTCAGTGAGTGAGTCAGTGAGTGAGTCAGTGAGTGTGTGTGTGTGAGTGAGTGAGTGTGAGTCTGCTCAGTGCAGAAATCATTTATATCCGCTGTCAGAGACATTAATACTGAGATGTCAAACACGTCTCAGACACACACATCATGACGTGTGTGTGTGTGTGAGGTCAGTGACATCATCGCTCGCCTCTTAATGCAGTCTAAGGTCAGGCTTGAGTTCCTCTGTCTATGTAAAGACAGATTGTGTTCTCCTGTCTGTCTTCAGTCCTGTGGACAACACATCTCCTGCATCCACACAAAGAGCGTTATGTCTTTAGGAAATGAAACACTCGGATTAAAACAGGAAGAAGAGCATGTGCACTTCCCCTGTGCCTCAATCATTTTTATTTACAGTTTAAGGAACTGTTTTTGGTCACATCTGTAATTGTATTTTGTTGACTGAAATGAGATCTTGGGTCAGTATTTGCTTCAGTTTATGAACTTAAGTATGAATATGTGCACACATTGTTTCTCAAAACTATTACCTTTAAACATAAGTGGAAGAATTATCATTGATTACTCAAAGCATATACACTAGTTAATCATTAATAGTACAGGGTTTCCACGGGTCCTTGAAATCCTTGAAAGTTTGTGAATCTGATTTTTTTTTGTTTTCAAGGCCCTGGAAAGTCCTTGAAAAGAAACATGCATAGATACAGGTCCTTGAAAGTGCTTGAGTTTTTTTCTTCAAGAAGTTTTCTGAGCTGTCATGTTGACATAATCAGTTCCATTACTTTGACACATTTTTATTTTATATAATATTTATTTGATTATTATCATTATTTTTTAGGGCTGTCAAAACGATCAATCGCGATTAATCGCATCCAAAATAAAAGTTTGTGTTTACATAATATATGTGGGTGCACTGTGTATAATTATTTTATATATATATAAATACACACACATGCTTGTATATACTGTAAATAGATTTATATATAATTTATATTATATATAAATATAAATATTTTATATATAAATAAGCATGTGTGTTTTTTATATATATACAAAATAATTATACACAGTGCCCCCACATATATTATGTAAACACAAACTTTTATTTTGGATGCGATTAATCGCGATTAATCGTTTTGACAGCCCTATTATTTTTTTATACGATTGGGATGTACCAAATATTCTTCGGTTTTATGCAAAACATTAATACGACAAATGGAATATCAGATCTCTGTCATATATGGCCAAAAATATATGCAAAAAAAAAAAAGAAAAAAAAGAAAAGCTTTTTGCCTAGTTGTTTGACAGATTAAAACTTTAACAAGGTATCTTACATAGCTACAGTATTTAATATTGCTCTCACTTGAATTGTCCCCACATTAAGTCCTTGAATTTGAGGGTATTGGACCTGGAAAGTCCTTGAATTTGATGTAGCTTAGGCAAACAGTGTTTTTAAATCATTACTTAAAACGTATTTGTTTAGGGTAGCTTTTACCTAATTGTTGATAATAGTTGTATTATTATTATTAATTCTATATTTTTTAATGTTCTTATTTCATATTTTATTCCATTGTTTGTTTAAATTGTTTGTTTTATTTTGTTTCTATATTTGTGAAGTGCTTTGAGATACTTTTTAAAGGCGCTATATAAAATAAAGTTTATTATTATTATTATTAGTATGTAAACCAAGGTGTGGGAACCCTCTTTATTGAACACTGCTGTCAGTAAAAGCAATAATCCACGAGTGTATGTGTATTACTGTGATTTTACCATGGTAAAGGGTTGTTCTCAGTACAATTTATAGCAACAATGAGAATAAATATAGTAGTCAATAATTTTATCCCTTAAAACTCATCTTTGATCACCAAAATGACATGGAAAAACATTTATTTATGTTTTTTTTTAAAATATATTGAATGTAACTCGACACCCTTGCCTCATTTAGTATGTGTGGTTCTATGAATATGCAAATGAGCCCCGCCTCCACTCACTCTCTCACTCAGAGATCCACTGGTTGACGATCACACGTTGATCTGATTGGTTACAAGGTCGTTTGTGATGTCAGAAACACCAAAGTGTGTTTTTGGTTCACTGCAGTTTTAAGGAGGAAATACTCAGCAATGCTGTCCACTTATAAACTTACACACGGTGTGTGTTAAAGCATATTAAAAACACCACACACACACATAAACAACATTAAAAGCTGGATTTTCATCACAGGGGCACTTTAAGTTCTTTTTAGAACTTTTTTTAAATGTTACTTGTTTCGGAATGTTGATGGAACATTCAAATGTATCATTCAAATAAAGTTTTGAACTGCAGGTTGTGTTTTCCTGCAGGCTCACTTCATCCGTGATCTTCCTGACGTGACGTCACTGTCTGAGCGTCTCCAGTATCTGAACGTGTCCTTCAATGACCTCACACACGTCCCTCAGGAGGTGCCAGTTACATTCGTTCTGTTTCCCGTCATGATTCAGATCACGATGTTTGACGTCCCTCGTCTTCCTCTTTCAGGTGTGTGATCTTCGTCAGCTGCAGGTGTTGAAGATGAGGAGTAACCCCATCGAGGAGCTTCCCGCTCAAATCAACAAACTCCACAAACTCCAGACGCTGGTCGTCTCCTTCTGCAAGATCACACAACTGCCCAACCAGTAAGACACACACACACACACACACACACACACACTCAGAAGCGTTTTAGGAAGGCTTGCTTGAGCCTTTACTTTTATAAAGATTATCTTCAGGTTTGAAGAAGAAAAGAAAGAAAATGAAAACAAGAAATCGCATCACATGACCCCTTTAAAAAGTTCTCTTTTTCATAAAAGACACTCAGAAGTGAAAGCACTTAAAACTGAAAGTTATATTTCACAATTTACGATTTTTTTTTTAGCTCAAATCTATATCTGACCAAGTTATATTCCCAATTTGAAGTCGCTAAATGCAATTGCAATGTCTAATTTCATAACGGTTTTCACAGGAGGAACTGTGAGTGTTTAAGATGATTATGATGATGATTAGTAAAATATGTGATCAAGAAAAAATATGATAAATAAAGTGCGCCAAAATTTTATTCTGCTATTACTAATAATTGTTTAAATCTTCAGCAGACTCGTGTCAGGTGATCGGATGAAACTGAGGCGCTCAGTCATGGTGTTCTGCTGCTCTGCTTCACCTTATTCCTCTCTCTCTCTCCATGTGTGTGTGTGTGTGTGTGTAGGCTGTTCTCTCTGGCCGATCTGCGGCATCTGGACGTGTCCTATAACCTCCTCAGATCCCTCAGCGGTGACATCAGACACCTCAGGTCATCACACATTATTAAACACTTCATATGATAAATATAACAGTTACTATAGCGAAACTTATCGTAAATAAAAATAACTATAACTAATGAAAGCTATAGCTATAGTGATAACTATAGTAATAAATTTAATAACTATTGCAACAACTAAATAAGGCATAACTATAGTGATTAATATACTAATAAATGTAACGATAACTGTAATGTTAACTAATAAAAGCTTTAGCGATAACTATAGTGATAAATGTGACATTAGCTATTGCAATAACTATAGCGAACAACTAATTCAAATACAATAACAAAAACTATAACTAGCATTAAATGTAACCATTACGATAACTTTAGTGACAACTATTTCAACAACAATTACTAAAGAAAATGATAGCGATAGTCATAAATGTTACGATAATTTCTGTAATAATTATAACAATAACTAACAAAAACTCTAGCTATAACTATAGTGATAAATGTAATAACTATTGCAACAACTAAATGTAACAATAACTATAGGCACAACTATAGTGATTAATATACTAATAAATGTAAAGATAACTATAATGTTAACTAATAAAAGCTATCGCGATAACTATAGTGATAAATGTGACAATAACTATTACAATAACTTTAGCGACAACTATTTCAAATACTATAACGAAAACTATATCTAGCGTTAAATGTAACCATTACAATAACTATTGTGACAACTATTTCAATAACTATTAAGAAAACTATAACTAGCATTAAATGTAATTATAACCATTACAATAACCATAGCGACAACTATTTCAAATACTATAACGAAAACTATAACTAGCGTTAAATGTAATGATAACCGTTACAATAACTATAGCGACAACTATTTCAAATACTATAACGAAAACTGTAACTAATGTCAAATGTAACCATTACAATAACTTGAGCAACAACTATTTCAATAACTATAACGAAAACTATAACTAGCGTTAAATGTAACCATTACACTAACTATAGCGACAACTATTTCAACAACAATAACTAAAGAAAATGATAGCTATAGTGATAAATTTAGCGATAATTATTGTAATAACTACAACAATAACTAACGAAAACTATAGTGATAAATGTAATAACTATCGCAATAAGTATTATGGGAACTATTAGAATAACGACACGAATGATATCGCTCTGTTTATTATTAGCGTACGCTGAAGTTTTGTCGTCGGATTCTGATTGGCTGTCGGCGTTTTTATCGTTCATCAGCAGGAAAAATAATCGCTCTAAAAGTGATTCCAACAATATTGTTTCTCTTTATATTTGTTGTGTGAACACAATTATTAAAGCTTT
>CM075867.1:37419353-37499353 GCA_038021265.1 Cyprinella venusta | reverse complement strand
GTCCAGTTCTCTCAGATCTGTATCCTTTGCTGTACTTCTGTGGACTAACGTTGGGATAATCTAAATTATAAATACACCTGATGTCCAATTTCACAGGAAACATTTCGAGTGTTTAAGCTTTCAAATGGTTAATAAAAAAGTTCAGATTAATAGCAAATAGAAGATTGACATGTGAACAAGGCTCTCTGTGCTTAAAAAAGAAACAAAGCAAGAAACTCATGACCTGAGTCAGGCTTTCCTGTGACAATCTGAAGGAAGAAATGCTCACGAACGGCACATCTACTGAGAGCCAAATATATTTTGTATATAAACACACAAACACACACACACACACACACACATATGTACATATTTGAGAAAAAATGCATTTATATATAATAGGGCTGTGCAAAAATTAATTGCGATTAATCGCATGCAAAATAAAAGTCTGAGTTTACATAATATATTTGTGTGTGCTGTATATAATTATTTTGTGTATATATAAATACACACATGCATGTATATATTTAAGAAAATGTGTTTTTCATATATAAAATATTTATATAATATAGATTTTGTATTTTATATATATATATATATATATATATGTATATATATTAGGGCTGTCAAAACGATTAATCACATCCAAAAAAAAAGTTTGTGTTTACATAATATATGTGGGTGCACTGTGTATAATTATTTTGTGTATATATATATAAAAACACACATGCATGTATATTTAAGAAAAAAATATTATTTATTTATAAATTACTTGTATTTATATATAATATAAATTACATATAAATCTATATTCAGCATATTCATAAAAATATTTCTTAAATATATACAAGCATGTGTGTGTGTTTATATATACAAAATAATTATACACAGTGCACCCACATATATTATGTAAACACAAACTTTTATTTTGGATGCGATTAATCGTTTTGACAGCCCTAATATAAACACACACACACACACATGCATATGTAAATATTTGAGAAAAATTGCACGTATATATAATTTATATATAATTGGGCTGTGCAAAAATTAATTGTGATTAATCGCATGCAAAATAAAAGTCTGTGTTTACATAATATATTTGTGTGTGCTGTATATAATTATTTTGTATATATAAATATACACACATGCATGTATATATTTAAGAAAATGTGTTATTCAAATATAAAATATTTATATAATATAGATTTTGTATTTTATATATATATATATATACAGAATTTAAGTGCAAATAATTCTTAAATATATACATGCATGCATATGTATTTATATATACAAAATATTTGTACACAGCACACACTAATATTTTATGTAAACACAAACTTTTATTTTGGTTGAAATTAATTGCTATTAATCTTTGCACAGCCCTAATATATAAATAACATTTTTTTATATATATATAAATAACACATTTTTCTTAAATATGTACATGCATGTGTGTGTATTACATATACAAAATAATTATGCACAGCACACACACTTTTATTATGTAAACACAAACATATTTTTGGATGTGATTGATCATTGCCCAGCCTTAGAGTCAAATGTGACGTCTGAGATATTCCAGATCCGTTTGTGTCTTTAACTCTGAGCTGGCACAGATCCGGTCGTGTGTATCCCCTCCAGTTTCTTCATAGGAGAGAACGGCATTCCTCTGGAGGTCATCGCAGGCAGCGTCACGGCGGACGAGCTGAAGCGGAGGATCGTCAAAGTCACCCAGGTGAATAAACACACGTCACGACGGCAGATAATGTCATGTTAATTCATTAATTAGATTGTGGTTTGCTATTGGCTGATCTCATGTGAGTGACAGCTGGCTCCGCCCACATCATCAGAGAAGAGGCGCTGCGCTTAAAAACAAGACTTGTCCACTTTAATGTAGATTAAAGTCACACACAATAACAAACCCTTCTGTACAGATGCACACGGAGCAGATTGAAGGTGGAGAGACGGACACAGAGAGACCCGTCTGTGATTCTCAGGACGCCTCTAACTCCAGCTCCGCCACATCTAAAGGTGACGTGTTAAAGGCTGGAGGGTGGTTTGCTCACATCTGCATCTTTCAGGAAATACGGATTTGCATCTAGTGCTGGTTCAGCTGTGTTTCAGACACACACTGATGATGCAAGCGACAGAGATTTGCATGTTTCCATTTCAGTGGTGTTTTGGTGAAGCCAACAGAATCCTTCTGTTCCCCAGAATCCCTTTCTGTGCCGATGGAGGAAGACGGAGCGTCAGGTTATGTGACTCCAGGTGAGGATAAAAGCCTGCGGTCAGACGAGCCAGACGAGCCCTTAGATGCCAGGGTGGAGAGGTGAGTGGAGCATGACTTCTGGACAGGAACTGCGCTAGTTAGACGTTAGCGAGAGGGTTTGTCTGAAATAAATGAACCATCTTGATTTCCCAGTTGTTCCTGGTGAAAAATGACCAGCCGTGGAGAAAACTGCTTAGAAATATCTCATTATTCTTTGTTACTGCCAAATATTTGATTCAATATATGTTTATCAACTTTCGCCCTGATTTTACCTTTCATTTTGGAACTGATTGATTGTACGCTCTCAGAAAAAAAAGGTACACTGGGGCTGTACCTTTTCAAAAGTACCTAAAGGGTGCATATTGATACCTAAAATGTACATAATAGCACCTAAAATATACATAATAGCACCTAAATGTCCATATTAGCACCTAAAATATACATAATAGCACCTAAATGTCCATATTAGCACCTAAAATGTACATATTAGCACCTGAATGTCAATATTAGCACCTAAAATGTACATATCACCTAAATGTCCATATTAGCACCTAAAATGTCCATATTAGCACCTAAATTTACATATTAACACATAATATGTACATATTAGCACCTAAATGTTCATATTAGCACCTAAAATGTACATAATAGCACCTAAATGTCCATATTAGCACCTAAAATGTACATATTAGCACCTAAAATGTACATAATAGCACCTTAAATATACATATTAGCACCTAAATATATATAATAGTACCTAAATGTCCATAATAGCACCTAAAATATCCATATTAGCACCTAAATGTATATTAGCACCTAAAATGTACATAATAGCACCTAAATGTCCATATTAGCCCCTAAATGTACATATTAACACCTAATATGTAAATATTAGCACCTAAATGTCCATATTAGCACCTACAATGTACATATTAGCACCTAAAATGTACATAATAGCACCTTAAATATACATATTAGCACCTAAAATATTCATAATAGTACCTAAATGTCCATATTAACACCTAATATGTACATATTAGCACCTAAATGTCCATATTAGCACCTAAAATGTCCATATTAGCACCTAAATGTACATATTAACACCTAATATGTACATATTAGCACCTAAATGTCCATATTAGCACCTAAAATGTACATAATAGCACCTAAATGTCCATATTAGCACCTAAAATGTACATATTAACACCTAAAATGTACATAATAGCACCTTAAATATACATATTAGCACATAAAATATACATAATAGTATCTAAATGTCCATATTAGCACCTAAAATGTACATAATACCACCTAAAATGTCCATATTAGCACCTAAAATGCACTTATTAGCACCTAAATTGTACATAATAGCACCTTAAATGTACATAATAGCACCTAAATGTCCATATTAGCACCTAAAATGTCCATATTAGCACCTAAAATATACATATTAGCACCTAAATGTCCATATTAGCACCTAAAATGTCCATATTAGCACCTAAAATGTCCATATTAGCACCTAAAATGTTCATATTAGCACCTAAAATGTTCATATTAGCACCTAAAATGTCCATATTAGCACCTAAAATGTCCATATTAGCACCTAAAATGTCCATATTAGCACCTAAAATGTTCATATTAGCACCTAAAATGTCCATATTAGCACCTAAAATGTTCATATTAGCACCTAAAATGTTCATATTAGCACCTAAAATGTACATATTTGCACCTAAAATGTACATATCACCTAAAATGTACATAATAGCACCTAAATGGACATATTAGCACCTAAGATGTACATATTAGCACCTAAATGTACATATTTGCATCCAAAATGTCCATATTAGTACCTAAAATGGAAAAAAATTGAAAAAGCACAGCCCCAGTGACTGCTTTTGTACCTTTTTTTCTGTAGGCCTTATTGATTGAAGCTTATGTACCTGTGTTTTTTTTTTTAAGAGAATCAGCTTGTGTGATCTTTTCTCCTCTCAAAAATAAATTGCATTGGTTTTACTGGGATGGAAGAAGTTTCATTTTTAGGCCTCCGGTCACTTCTGACCGGGAAGGCCCAGGACGCGACTCATAAAGGCGGGGTTAAACAACACGAGGGAGTGTCATTACTGACAGAGTTTCCATTTTGGGGTGAACTATCCCTTTAATGTACTAATGCACTGACATTAATCAAATGCAAATGAACCCAGAATATGAAAGTGTTTTTTAATGGAAACCCCTTTTTTTCTTCTGTAGGTTAACGAAGAAGCTGGAGGAAAGACGTGAGCAGAAAAAGAAAGCAGAGGAAGAGGTAATTCTCTCTTAACACACTCTGAACGTCCTCTGAATGCCGGGAATGACGCCATGTTCCTCTCGCACGGGCAGAACGAGCTGAGGAAGGAGGTGGAGAGGCGGAAGATGGGGAAGGAGATCCTGGACTACAAGAAGAAGCAGGAGGACGAGAAGACCAAACGCCTCCTGGAGGAGAGGAATCGAGAGAAGGCGGAGGAGAAAGCGGCCCGAGAACGAGTCAAGCAGCAGATCGCTCTGGTATGTAGTCAATCAGACCAGTCCATTCACATAAAAAAACAAAAACAAAAAACAAATTGTGGTTAATTCAGGAACAGTGTAGTTCGCATATTTAGTTCTTGTCGACTGCCTTTTTTTTTTCCGGCATTGATACTATATTCCATTATTTTTCGCTCTACTGGTATTTCTATTCTTGTATTGCATTTTATCAAAAAGCCCTTATTGTTTTGTATTGCATGTATTGCATTTTACTAAAAAAGCCCTTCTAGGGAGTAATGTTGTAAATGAGCTTTGGCTAAAAACATTGATACATGCATCAGATCACTGTCAAAGTGTATCTATGTCATTTGTATCTGTCCCTATCTAAATAAACTATAAATAAATAAATAAAATAAAATAAAATAATAAAATAAAAACAAGCTTGTGATTTGATACACTGTACATCTCACGGAGAAACATACACTTGTTAAAGTTAACTCGTATGTAAGCCAGTTTTCATAATAATAGTAATAACTTTTTAATAACATAAATATTTGTCTAGATCCACTCCACTTCGTTTTTTGAAATAACGGATTTATTCCAAAATACATCAAATATTGCAGAACAGGTTAAGTAACGATTTATCGCATCCAAAATTAAAATTTTGTGTGTACTGTGTGTAATTATTTTGTATATATAAATAAGAATATTTTTAAGAAAAATGTGTTATTTATATATAAAACATTTATATTTATATATAATTTTAGATTCGTATATAGTTTTAGATCGGTACGATTTTTAATGTTTTTAAAAGAAGTCTTTTCTGCTCACCAAGGCTGCTTTATTTGATAAAAATACAGTAATATTGTGAAATATTATTACAATTTAAAACAGTGGTTTTCTATGTGAATATATAGTGAAGTGTAATTTATTCCTGTGATTTACAGCATCATTACTCCAGTCTTCAGTGTCACATGATCCGTCAGAAATTATTATAATATGATGCTCAAGAAACATTTATGATTATTATCCATGTTGAAAACAGTTTTATTTCAGGATTCTTTGATGAATAGAAAGTTCAAAAGAACAGAATTGATCTGAAATGGAAATTAAGCTTTTGTAACATTAATCACTACCATTCAAAAGTTTGGGGTCAGGAAGAATTTAGTTTTTATTTTTTGGGGGGAAAGAAATTAGAAAATACTTTTATTCATCAAGGATGAGTTCAATTGATCAAAAGTTACAGTAAAGACATTTATAATGTTAGAAAAGATTATATTTTAAATAAATGCTGTTCTTTTGAACTTTCTATTCATCATAGAATTTTGGGGGAAAAATGCTACACGACTGTTTTCAACATTGAAAATAATAATTGATGTTTTTTGAGCATAAAATCAGCATATTAGAATGATTTCTGTAGGATCATGTGACACTGAAGACTGGAGTAATGATGCTGTAAATTCAGCTTTGATCACAGGAATAAATTACACTTCTCTATATATTCACATAGAAAACCGCTGTTTTAAATTGTAATAATATTTCACAATATTACTGTATTTTTGTATTTTTGATCAAATAATTGCAGCCTTGGGGAGCAGAAGAGACTTCTTTTAAAAACATAAAAAATCTTACTGACCTAAAACATTTGACCGGTAGTGTATATATATATATAAATATAAATATTTTGTTTGGTGCCGTAACTAGTAGTAAAGAGGAAGAAACAATCGGTTCACAGCTACATAATGTTTAACGTAACATTTAAAGAGCCACAAAAGCGCATTCATTGTTTGAATTTCTTATTAAAACAGAATTTGAAAGCCGAGAGTTTGTTTCAAATCAAAAGAAAAAAAGCACAAACCATTTTGTTCACGCATCAATGCATCAGTTCATCAAAATAAGACTTCAATATTTTACCAATATTATACAGTGACATACAGCGACTCGCTGTTAGGGCTGGACAACGATTAATCACATCCAAAATAAAAGTTTCTTTTTACATAATAATATATGTGTGTGTAGTGTGTATAATTATTTTATACATATAAATAAACACGCATGCATGTATATATTTAAGAAAAATGTGTTCTTAATATACCAAATATTTATATTTATACATAATATTAATTATGTATAAATATATATATAAGTATATACATGCAAATATTTCTTAAATATATACATTTGCGTGTGTATTTATATATACATAATAATTATACACACCACACACACATATATTACGTAAACACAAACTTTTATTTTGAATGTGATTAATCGCGATTACAATGCTGTACAACACGACCTCGAGTGTCTCACTGCTCTCAGACAGACAAACTGATGTCAGACAGTGTCATTCGCTTCCTACACGAGTTGTTCTGTTATACACACACACACACACACATCATCACACACGCTTGACTCTGGTGTGATCCACAGGACCGTGCGGACCGAGCGGCCCGTTACGCGCAGAACCAGCAGGACACAGAGGCGACCAGACTAGCAGCGCTGCAGGCCAGAGCCGCCGAACACGAGGCCAAGAGAGACGCCACACAGAGAGAGAGAAGGTGACATCACAACCAGGCCTGTTTTTACAACCGATGACATCATGCGCTCTCCAGAATTCTCATTGGGTGATGCGGCGAAATGAAAATTCTGGACAGAAGCTGTTAAAAATGTTTTTTCTATGAACTGCAGAAAAAAAAATAGCATGTTTTCATCTTGTTTTCCAGCACAAATATCTTAACATTCTTAAATCAAGATATATTTACTGGAGAAGCAAAATGGCTGAAGATTATTATTTTTTTTTTTTGAAATGCAAGTTACAAACATACAAGCATCACAGTTCGTCAACAAATAAAATTCAGCAAAAAATAAATAAACATCAGAATAAAATTAATTGAAAGAAAAATAAATAAATAAATAAATAATCAAAATAATAATACATAGCTTAAATGGAGACTTACAAATTTCATTATCTATAAAAAGAGAAATATTTTCCTAAATTTTCACTTGAACATTTTAGAGCATAAATCAGTTGCTGGCATAGCTTTCTTATTTTTAACCCGCTTAAGAGACTCAAAATATATATCAGTTTCAATTTAAAACATGGCTTTGATTTAGATAATTTAGCTTTGTGAATATGGAATTTACCTAGTAAAATAAAAAGGTTTACAGGCTGCCGATATTAAGTCAATGTTTTCTCTCAGTGCGGTCGCCAGGATTCAGTTTCGTCTGCCCGACGGCTCGTCCTTCACTAACCAGTTTCCCTCAGAGGCGCGTCTGCAGGAGGTCCGACAGTTCGCTGCTCAGGTCAGTGTGTGTGTGTGTGTGTGTGTGATGATGAACGTCCTGTGAATCGGATTATTGTGACCAGGTTTGAAGTGCTCAGATACATGAGCAAATCCTCAATAGAGGCTCTTATTTCTCATTTCCTGTTGTTCATTTAGCAGACGCTTTTATCCAAAGCGAGTATTTTCCTCCATCGAGATGCTTTAAAAAAGAGCAACTTGAATGTAAAAACATAAATCAGATGGAAGGTTTAGTAAAAATGTTTGGCGAAGTCAAAAGTGTGTTTGTTTGGCACTAGGGCTGGGTATTGAGACAAATTTCACAATTCGATTCACAAGCTTGCAATTCGATTCGATTACGATTCGATTCAATGTTGATTATTTTGAATATCAGTTACTATAAATGGCCATTTTTCTCAAGGGAATCAAATCTCTTAAATGCTGTAGGGAGTCTAGTTGTAGCCAATAGGCTTCATTAGCCTAATATGAAGGTAATAATGAACTGTTTTGTAGCTATACAAACACTTAAATTACACTTATTTATTTTTATAATAAGAATTATATAAAATATAAACACTTAAATGGTGGCTGTCATAAAAACTTGCCAGATTTATTCTAATATGCATTAAATATTGAAGAACATTAAGATTATAATGCATATGTAATATGGTGTATATATTTAGCAAAATGCTCCTCTCTAGAGTTATTTTTTCTAGCTGACTAACGAGTTTATGTGGGTTTTCTGAGGTAAATATGACGATATATTGATTACAAGCTGTTTAACTGACGTCTTTCCACGGTTGAAACGCTGATTGAGCGAATCAATGTGACATGATATGGATTTCGATAAGTTTTTAACACACTTTCAGATGCTCATTCATGTTTATTTGGCGCTGTGTCTGGTGTTATTAAGAGTGATCTCACGCCACAGCGCCAAAACGCTATTTATGTTTTTGAATTTCTAAAGAAAATGGACGTAATCTGAAAATTGAGACTTTGTTTCATATCAATAGTAACAAAGGACAAAGATTATTGCGATTTTTTGGATGCGCGCAGCCGTTCATTCAAATGAAACAGGATGACTAATCGATTCTTGAGATTTAAGAATAGATATCGGTTCGTAAAAATGAGAATCGATTAATATCTAGAAATCGATATTTATTACCCAGCCCTATTTGGCACTGTGAGTGAGTGTGTGTCGTGTGTTCCTGCAGGAGGTCGGGAACAGATACGGGCACTTCTCATTGGCCACCATGTTTCCCAGAAGAGAGTTCACAGCCGAAGACCTGGAGAGATCTCTGCTGGAGCTGGAGCTCACACCCAGCGCATCCGTCGTCCTGCTGCCTGTGAGACACACACACACACACACACACTGAATCATGAAATAGTAAAATAATAGTTTGCTTCTACTGATACAAGCGTCTGAAATGAATCCCGGTAAATGTTGTCCCTGTGATTGGTCCGTCAGCAGTCGAGCCGGCCGTCCAGCGCTGTGATTGGCTCGTCCTCAGGAGGAGGCGTGTGGGCTCTGCTGGGCTCGCTCCTCTACCCGCTGCTGGCCGTCTGGAGGATCATCAGAGGATTCCTGTTCGGCGCCGCCCCCCCTCCCGCAGCCGGCCACAACCAGCACACGCAGCACACACACCACACACACGACTCCGGCGCGGAACCAAAGAGGTGCGTCTGTGGGCTATGGGCTATGCTGGAGACTCCTGTATACATGAAGTTATATGTATCTTCTTATTAAACGGTCTGTACACTTACAAAGTTCTCAATCAGGGTCTTAAAAAGTCTGAAATTCTGAACTTAAAATTTAACCCCTTAGCGATCACCTCCCTTTTTGAGAATGGGGGTTAGAATGCACTATTCAAACTTAAATGGTTGTAATTCAAGAATGCTTTGGAATATACCCAAGTTTGGTCTTGTTTTAAAGGAAACACTCAGCAGAATATTGCTGAAGTGAAAACAATTAAAAAAATTAAAGTATGAAAAAGTTATGGAGGTTTAAATTTACAGTAAATCAAATGTACTGTAATATATATTTTTTATTTTATATAAATTATATATTTTACAAAATATTTTCTATAAATTCAAAGCCATAAATCTTGTCAAGTTATGTTCCAAATTTGAAGTTGATATCACAAAAATTTAAGTTCCCGTGAGATTTTGTTTAGGCGTAGTACCAAAAATAGCCACCGGGTGCCATTGAATTTAGTTGTTTACATTCTGCTTTAACAAATTAATACATTTCTGTCCAAATATCAATTCTGTCACAAAATTTGGAACCTTGAGACTCAGACCTTTCTGACAATATGTGTTTTGTCAAGGTTTTGATCATAAATTATGAAATATAATGATGCCCCAAAAGGGGAGGAGCCTGATAAAATAAGTACCGTTTCTATGGTAACGCAGTGTTCAATTATAAAACAGTTTTCAAACGATGAATTCTGAGTTTATAAGCTTTCAAATGATACCTAATTTATAACTATTAAAATATGTGATATAATAAAAAGGCGTTAAAAAAATATTATATTTTAGAGGATAATAAATATAAATATTATCATTTTTAGAGGACAATATTATACTACAATTTTTATTTTTTATTGAAAAATACTAGATTGTGTTTTATTATGAACTTTTAGCATAAAACAGAAGTTTCGATGATTAAAAGTGGGTGCATCGACTTTTTGTGACAAAGGTCAGAAACTCCTACTATGATGCAGATTTTTTGAGGTGCACTCTTGTCATAAATTCATCAGTTACTCTTCCTACATAATTTGTTACACAAAACAGGGGTAGAATATCTATTTAGAAGTCTTAGACCTTTCCAACGATATATAATTTGTCATAATTACATTAGGATTTAATAGAAATATAGTGAAGTAAAGTTAAGCGTCCCGGTACCGGGACGGTGACAGTTAAGGGGTTAACCTCTTAACTGTCACCCCCCTTTTTTAATAGACATGAAAATGCACATTTCTAACTTAAATGGTTGTAATTCAAGAATGCTTTGGAATAAAGACATATGATTGGTCTCGTTTTAAAGAAGACATTTGGCAAATTTTTGTAGAACTGAAATAAATTAAGAAAGTGAAACAGAAAAAAAGTTATAGAAGTTTGAGTTTATGAAAATGTACAATGTAAAAGTATTAATTATTCATATTTTACATAAAATATATATTTTCAAAACCTGGGCTACTCTAGTCTAAAACAGCAGAAAAATCAAAGCCAAAAATCTGAACAAGTTGTGTTTCAAATTTTAGGTTGATATCTCAAAAAATGAGCTTTCAGTAAAAATTAGTTTGGGCGCAGTACCACAATTTTTCACTAGGGTACAATCAGACTCCATTACTGCCCATATAAGGGCGTCTCCATTGCATTTCCATTCGTGTTTTGAGTGATCTAAACCATTATTTTCACAAATTTCACACAATTTATGAAGTAGAGATCCTATTCAGACGTAGTATGGGAAGATTTTGATATGAATTCAACCTCTAAGAAACACATACAAAGAACACGCATGAAAGTCATAGCTAGCTGCCACGTCACAAATGGTGAATTTATTATTTTTTTCTTGATATTTCAAACTTTTCAGACCTTTTTTTCCCAAAATAATTGAATGGATTCTATCTTTTGAACTTTTGGCATGAAAACAAACTGAGGTATCTACCATTTTTTCATGATTTTTCATGTTTACTGCTATTTTAAAATAAAGGTCTGAACACGCCTTATGAGTATGAAAATATTCTTGTTGCATATTGATAAATTAGGGCTGCTCTGTAATATATTTTGAAAATCAAATATGGAAACTAGAGATTGTAAGCTTTCAAATGATATATAGTTTGTCAATATTATTTAAGGTATTTACTAAGATATTATTGTTTTAAAAATATAGTGGCAAACGTCCCACCTGTGGAGGCCTACAAAGCTTGAACCCCGCTAAATGCTGCTCGCAGCTTTAACTTCATAAAATGACTGGACTGTATACTTTGAGTGTCAGTGAGAGGAATTTCTACTCATTTCTGCTCGTTTTTCCACCTCAGAGATGCGGTTCGTAAGAGGGTTCTTGAGAAGAGGCCGGAGGACTTCAAGAAAGACGGGAAAATATACCGACTACGGACTCAGGAAGACAGCGAGGACGACAACAACACCTGGAACGGCAACTCCACGCAGCAGATGTAGAGATCCGGTCCCGAGCGGTTTGATTTGAGTGTGTTTCAGTCTTAACACGGTGGGTTTTATCATTTAGGGCTATGGTTTCCATTTCCCCGTCCCTCCCGCTCCATCCCGCATGGGTAAATCGAATCAGGTTAGCGTAATTCGCTTCTGCGTGCCGACTACTTTAACCAGGACGACTCCAGGCTTGACAAACAGATGATGTTCTGTTATTGCCGGGGTTGATTTAATACAGTTAGCAGTGTTTAATAATAAAGCTGTGAATTCCTGAGGGCTTTGTGGCGTTTTATACGGTGGCTTTGACCCCCACAGCATCACGAAACGCCTCGGCAATAGAATGTCTTTCTACTAGTTGAGCACACATGCTACTTGATCCTTTAACCATAGAATAAAAGATGTTTTTCAATGAAACACTTCGACTGAAGTCGTCATTCTCTCTTGGTTTCGTTGTGGTTTAATCCTCTGCGCTGGAATCTGAAACGCTCATTTATTTCAGTAATTAGTATGGAAGCTTGTTTCCGCCACTGAATAAAAAAATAAAATAAATAATTGTGACTTTTTATCTCACAATTCTGACTTTATTTCTCACAATTGCGAGATAAAAAGTCGGAATTGCATGAAAAAGTCGCAATTGCGAGTTATAAAGTCAGAATTGCGACTTTTTATCTCACAATTCTGACTTTTTTTCTCACAATTGCGAGATTACATCTCATAATTCTGACTTTATAACACATAATTGCGAGTTTATATGTCGAAATTCTGACATGTTTTCTCAGAATTGTGAGATATAAACTCGCAATTGCGACTTATCAGGCCAATTCTAAAGGGGAAAAAAACTAGTATAAATCTCACAATTCTGACATTATATCTCACAATTCTGACTTTATATCACGCAATTACGACTTTATATCTCGCAATTCTGACTTTATATCTCACAATTCTGACTTAATAACTCGCAATTCTGACATTATAACTCACAATTCTGACTTTATAACTCACAATTCTGACTTTGTCACGCAATTCCGACTTTATATCTTGCAATTGCGACTATATCACGCAATTCTGACTTTATATCTCGCAATTCTGACTTTCTAATTCTGAGAAATAATGTCAGAATTGCGAGAAATAAACTCGCAATTGTGAGAAAAAAAGTCAGAATTGTGAGATAAAAAGTCGCAATTACCTTTTATATTTTTCATTCTATGGCGGAAACAAGCTTCCATAAATTAGTGACTCGTTACATGCAAAGTGAGATATTTCAAGCCTTTATTTGTTATGATTTACAGCTTATGAAAACCCCAAATTCAAAATTAGAATATTGTGAAAAGGTTTTCATATCTGAAAGTTAAAAGCATAACAAATAAAGAATGTGCATGTAGTTTCAACTTTGAAGTTTAATTACTGAAATAAATGAAAGTTTTTCCATTGCTTTAACTAATCAAAATAAGTTAGCTTTTTTTTCTTATGCAAGATTCAACTAATTTTTTAAGTCAGTAAGTCGAAATTACTTTGTACTCAAAAATTTAAGGTAGTATTTTTTTTGTTACGGTGTAGAACTATCTTAAGAATTTCATTAATGTGTCAAAATGTGACGAATTACCTGACACGATAATTTGCAGTTACTATTATCTGTTGTACTCCGTGTGATCATGTTTTGTAATTCATATTAAAGTTAAACATATTTTGAGTTTTTTGCTTTCACTGTATCATCATCAGTTTCTGTTTCTCCGGTTCCGACGCATCATCTCGCAGAAATCACAATATAGGCTGCGGAAAATCACAAACATGTTTATTTTTGTTAAAAATGTCAGTGTTTTATACATTCAGAATGAGTAAAA
The DNA here is from genome assembly GCA_038021265.1 of Cyprinella venusta. Classification (NCBI taxonomy): domain Eukaryota; kingdom Metazoa; phylum Chordata; class Actinopteri; order Cypriniformes; family Leuciscidae; genus Cyprinella; species Cyprinella venusta. The sequence goes on along the minus strand of CM075867.1, from coordinate 37,485,302 downwards.
CACTGCAGAATGGCGTGTGTCGCGTGTGTGAACGCATCAGCTTAACACATTTTAAAATGTTGTTTTTTTGTTGTTGTTAAAATTTAATGGGCCTGAGATAACAATGATCAGCTGTATTTTCAATAACTACCATGAAGAAAGATTAATAAATGCTGTATTGCTCATTGTTAGTAATATTTAATAAACTAACAATGAACAAAACTTTTACAGGATTTATTAATCTTGAAAATCCATCAGTGAATGTTTAGATTAAGATCATAAGTTGTTGACATCAGTTAATGCACTGTGAACAAACAAATAAATATATTACTCAGTCATGGTTAAATCATGCTAGTTAATACATTAACTAGTGTAAACACATTTGATGTATTGTAAGGTGTTACCAATTAATTAGTGATTTTTTTTTTTTGGTTATAAAAGTTGCGTCTGAAAACATTTGTTCAAGTCCAGCGTAAAGTCATCTAGACTCTGCATTGCACAAAATGCCCTTTTTGAAACAACTTAATGTGATGAATTTAAATCCAGGTAAAGTGCACTAAAATCACACACACAAAAAATAACTCTTGAAAATAGCATAAATATCTATTGGATCTTAAAACTAGACAAAAAAGCTCAAAACTGCTTTTTTTTTTACTTTATTTGTAATTTTTTTACACTTGTAATTTTAGTGAATGTTGCATTAAAATATTGCATTAGAAAATTTAACCTTAAATTCTTTATTTTATAAAGAATTTAAGGTTAAATTTAACCTTAAATTTAACCTTTAATTTGACTCTGGATTGCACAAAATGCCCCTTTTGAAACAACTTAATGTGATGAACTTAAATCCAGGTAAAGTGCTCTAAAATCACACACACACACACACACACACAAAATAGCTCTTGAAAATAGCATAAATATCTATTGGATCTTAAAACTAGAAAAAAAGCTCAAAACTCAATTTTTTTACTTTATTTGTAATTTTTTTTTTACACTTGTAATTTTAGTGAAGGTTGCATTAAAATATTGCATTAGAATATTTAATGCAATATTTTATTTACAACTTAATGTGATGAACTTAAATGCAGGTAAAGTGCATTAAAATCACAAAAAAAGAACTCTTAAAACTAGCATAAATATCTAGTCACTAATAAATGCTATTGGATCTTAAAACTAGACAAAAATGCTCAAAACTGCATTTTTTTACTTTATTTGTTATTTTTTTTAACACTTGTAATTTTAGTGAAGGTTGCATTAAAATATTGCATTAGAAAATTCAAGCTTAAATTCTTTATTTTTATTTTTTTTAAAGATACACAATAACCTGAAAATAGATAAAATTCTTAAAAACATTCCAATAAATGAATCATTTTAGGACCTAGATTTACAGTATGTGCATCTTGCTTCTAAAAGAGCTAAAATTCAAGATTTATAGTCTAGTGTACAATGTATTTTATAAGAGTTTTTCAACATTTTTTCCAGAAATAAGATTTTTTTTTACTTTCTTAGATATCAATTTTTGAATGTGTGAGATAGAGATGCGCAGACTATTTCGTTTTGAAGGTGATGAGGTACTCCGGATACGCTCCGGCATCACAGAACACCACGAAGATGAACGGGTTCGTTAGGCTGTCCACGGCGCAGTCGTGCAGGCCGGCCCGCGGGTCACCGGGCCTGATGGGATCCGGCTCCTTCATTCCCTGCCGGCTCTTGCACAGGGAGCCCGTCACCACTCGCGCCCGGTACACGTACTTCAGCCCTTGGTCGTCGGCGTTGGAGTACTGGTCCTGACAGGAGTACCAGGCGTCTCTGGCGAAGTACGTGCCGTCACCGTGAACGACCGCTGGAAACGACACGTGTCAGAGGTCAGCATCGTGAAGAAACTGGAGTAAAGCTTGCATTTAACAGGTAATAATAAAGGTGTTGTGACTTTTACATGCACTGCAAAAATGCTTTTGTCTTGTTTCCAGTCTAAATACCTAAAATTCTTAAATAAAGATGCATTTACTAGAGGAAAATGAGATAAGATAATATATCCTGTTTTCTAGGGGAATTCGTTAAAATTAATTAAGTTATTGTTAATCATAATTCAAACAGAAACAACATTATTTTTATGACCCCATTGGGAGATAACTCACTTAATTTGTATTTATTGCCCCATAAAACGAGACTTAATATCTTATGGCTTTTTAAAACTTTAGTAAATGCCTCTTGATTTAAGAATTTTTCGATATTATTACAATATGCACTGCAAGGAATTATTTTCTTACTTATTTTTGTCTTGTTTTCCAGTAAAAATGTATAATCCATTCTTAATATTTTGCTTGTCTAGTAAATTAATTTTTATTATAAACAACATTATTTTTTCTGACCCCACTGGCAGATCATTTTGCAATTTTTCGATATTATTACTATATGCACAGCAAGGAATTATTTTCTTACTTATTTTTGTCTTGTTTTCCAGTAAAAATGTATAATCCATTTTTGATATTTTGCTTCTCTAGTAAATTAATTTTTATTATAAACAACGTTATTTTTCTGACCACATTAGCAGATCATTTTGCTTGTTTTAAGCAAAAACACACTTCATTTGTGTTTATTTCCCCAAACAGGACATAATATCTTATGTAATTTTACTACTTTAGTAAAGGCGTCTTGATTAAAGAAATGTTTGATATTTTGACTGAAACAAGACAAAAATACTAAGTAAGAAAAGCACTTTTTTCAGTGTAATCGTCTTTTAGGCTAAGTGTAAATTTAGTAAGATGACGTCAACGTCGTTACGTACCGTTCCTCCCGCAGAAGCTTCGGTTGAAGCCGTTCTTGTTGATTTTTTGGCAGATGTCTTTGGTAGTGCCGTGATACAGCATGCGCTCGTTTGTCTGTTTGGGATATTTCTTATCCACGGCCTGTTTCAGCACACAGTATCTCTGCCACTGCGACTGACTCTGAATCCTGTCAATCTGACACAACATTTCAAATGTTAATAAACTAGGGCTGTGCAAAAATTAATTGCGATTAATCGAATCCAAAATAAAAGTCAGTGTTTACATAATATATTTGTGTATGCTGTATACAATTATTTTGTATATATAAATACACACACACATGCATGTATATATTTAAGAAAATGTGTTATTAATATATAAAATATTTATATTTATACAATATAGAATATATATATATATACAGAATTTAAGTGCAAATAATTCTTAAATAAATACATGCATGTATGGGTAATTATATATACAAAGTAATTATATACAGCACACACAAATAAATTATGTAAACAAAGACTTTTATTTTAGATGCGATTAATCGCAATATAATAAACACAGGCGTATCAATGTGAAACTAGAGTCACACCCTTCAAAAATATTCTTCTTCCTCAGTGTTTCTTGTTTTCTAGTAGAAATATCGAAACATTCTTAAAAAAAGAAGCATTTACTGGAGAAGATGGAACGATAATCTGAATTACTCATACTTTCCCTTGATAAACGGCGCCATCTTGTGGGCGCGCGGATCGTTTTACTGACTCGGATCTTTGAATCTCGAATCAAAATGAACGAATCATTTTTCAAATCAAATCGTTAATTTAAGCAGAATGTATTGTTATTAAGGCGAGGGGAGTCAACAACAGTGTGCAAAGGTAAAATAACTTGCCTTTCTTGATTAATAGACTTTATTTTGCCATTAATGCTCAAATGATATACATGTGGCGCTAATTTACCAACTCATGAGATCCGTCCATTGGCAAAAACGAATCATTTTGAGCAATGTTTCAGAAAACAGGACTTATCTTCAGTCATTTTTCTTCTCAGGTAAATGTATCTTGATTTAAGAAAGTTTATACATGTTTTTATTGAGAAATATGGTCATTTTCGCTCCATTTCACCTGCTGAACCTGTAAGGGCGGGACATCTTGGTGTAAACTGGAGCTCAGAAAGTCTGTTTTTATCTTCTTGTACTCTGATGAATCTGATTGTAAGGTGATTATTTCTAAATCCCGTCCATCCATTTTGGTCCAGGTTGGAGGAGGATGAATGATCGCTGAGAAACAAACAAGTGAATGTTAATTAAAGAAGAGTTTCTGCCATCATTCACGACGTAAGTTACAACAACACTGCAAAAATCATCGTTTTCCCTCAGTATTTCAGTCTTGTTTTCCTGTACAAATATCTAAACATTCTTAAATCACGATACGTTTATTGGAGAAGCAAGATTTTAAGTTTTGTTGACTGGAAAATGATCCAAATTTACGTGACTTTATGCTTAAAACATTGAGAAATATCTGCCATTGGAGTTAGAAAAAATAATCTTGTTTTCCCTTTGAATTAAGTTTATTTGACAAGTAATTGTTCTTGTTTTCAGTTAAACTCACTTAATTTTCACACATTTTTTCAGAAAAACAAGGTAATTTTGTTCCTCAAGTAAATGTATCTTGATTTAAGTATTGTCTTGTTTTCCAGTGCAAATGTATATCTATTTGCAGTGATATATATATATATATATATATATATATATATATATATATATATATATATACACACACACAGTACTGAACGTCTATATATCTATATATATAGTACTGAACGTGATATATATATATCTTCCCACAGCAAAAAATATTTTCTTAAATCAAAATGCATTTACTAGAAAAATGCCATAATATATTAAGTCCTGTTTTCTGGGGAAATAAATAAAAATGAAGCGAGTTTTTGCTTAAAACAAGCAAAATGATCTGCCAATGGGGTCAGAAAAATACTGTTGTTTATAATAAAAATGTATTTTTTAGTAGAGAAGCAAAATTACTTGGATATTAAGAATTTGTAGAGATTTTTACTGGGAAACAAGAGTAAGAAAATAATTCCTTGCAGTGCATAGTAATAATAATATCGAAAAATTCTTAATATCTAATGGCATTTTACAACTTTAGAAAATGCATCTTGATTTAAATCTTGTTTTCTGGGGGAATTAATCAAAATTAAGCGAGTTGACGCTTAAAAAAGCAAAATGATCTGCCAATGGGGTCAGAAAAATTTGTTTCGGTTTGAATTCTGATTATTTTTCTGACCCCATTTGCAGATCATTTTAACTTAATTTTGATTAATTCCCCAGAAAACAGGACATAATATCTTATCTCATTTTACTCCTCTAGTAAATGCGTCTTGATTTAAGAATTTTAGATATTTCGACTGGAAACAAGACTAAAATACGAAATAAGAAAAGCATTTTTGCAGCTTCTGTTTGCATGTTTAACTCGTACCGGTTTCCGAGTCTCCCAGCAGAGTCCTCTTGATCCTGCTGGACTCCTTCTTGCTGTTAGTGAGCGTCATCTCGCTGAAGTCCACGGTGTAGCTCTCTCCGTTCTCCTGGTACTGGAAGCTCTTTAGCTTACGGTGGAACGCGAGCTCGATGTCGTAGCTAACGGCGTTTCCCAGCGGCTCCCATCGCTCTCCTCTGGCCCGTTCCCAACACAACATGTCCCGCAGACGCTTCACCTCACCCGCTCGCGTCTCTCGCTCTTGCGCAGCTTGCATGAAGCCGTTTATCTTCAGCACGGCGTCCAAAACGTCATCTTTCTTCCCTGATACTGTTAGCGTATCCAGACCGGTCACCAGAATGCTGACCTGATTGGCTCGGCTGAGGCTAACAATGTCCTTCTTGTCAGTTTCAGGAAGATCAGCGATGTGTCTCGACTGGATGTCTTTACTCACGCACTCATCTGAGATCAGCTCGTCTAGGATTCTCTTGACCTCGGCGAGGTTTGCATGGGACGTCCCGTAAACGTCAACGGACATAACGGGGAACGAGACCGAGGCCGTGTCTTTGGCAAGACAAAGCGTTGGTGGTCGAGTTCGGCTCACTGGTGTCTGCTGACGCACTGTTGGGAATACACATGAAACCAGGTTAGTTCAAACATATAGATATTTGTACTGGAAAACAAACAAAAATACTAAACATTATTAAATTAAGAGAGCAAGAAGCAAAATTACGTCTGTTTTTGCTGGAAACAAGAACAATATCTGCCAATGGGGTCATTTAAAACACTTAATTTAAATTTAAAGGGGAAACTAGATTATTTTTCTGACCCCACTGATAGACATTTGTCCTTGCCTAATTTTCTTAAAGGGATAGTTCACTTTGAAATTAATTTTTGGTATGTTTTATCGAGGGATGCACGATGCATATCGGTATCAGCTGATATATGTTCATTTTTAATGTTATTTTTTTTTTTAATATAATTTTTTTTTTTTTGCGATCAATATTTTTTATTTTAAGTTAACATACCAGATACAAATCAAGGCTCGCTGAACTATATACAAACAGATGCCATGAAAACTCTCCACATATAAGAAACTATATATATATATATATATATATATATATATATATATATATATATATATAAATGTACATATAAAATAAAAATATATGTAAAAAAAATATATATATATATATATATATACATACATACACACACACATATATATATATATGCACATATATATATAAAATATGATTTTTTTAAATAATTTTTTAAAAAATATGTTATTTTTTAATGTTATTTTTTTATTTTATTTTTTTATTTTCATATACATATATATATACATACACACACATATATATATATATATATATATATAAAAAATATGATTTTTTAAATATTTTTTTTTAAATATGTTATTTTTTAATGTTATTTTTTTTATTTATGTTATTTAACGGCCTGGTAAGAAAATGTGGCCTATATATTACAACAGATAAATAATTTATTATTCCCTTCAGCTGAGACGCTTGTTGAGCACTGTTTATGTTTTTGAATTTCTTGAAATATGATTGAAATCTCTTCAAAAAATGAAAATACGGTTCGGTACAACACGTGCAGCGCAAAATCCGTCATATCGGCTATACAACACTATAATAACATGCACATGGATTTAATTGTGAGACTTTTGTTTTTGTAATCAGGCTCTCAAAATTAGATAAAAATTTGGATTTAAGTTTATCGGCCGATATATATCGGTTATCGGCTTTCAAATATATTAAGAATTATCGGTTATCGGTATCGGCCAAAATTTTCATATCCGTGTTTCCCTAGGTGTCTTTGTTTCCACTGTAGTTTCTATTTTGATATTTTTAGGTCAAACCGCTCTTGTCTGTCAGTCATATAATGGAGGAGTCATTAAATCATGTTTAATCTGGACTTCTCTGTGCATGCTCTTTGAGGTGGTGACCATAGACCTCCATTATATGACTGACAGACAAGAACGGTTTGACCGAAAAATATCAAAATTGAAACTTCTGTGGAATCCAATCGATTTAATGAACACACACTGTCTCAAAGATCGAACAGTGACAGCCCTAATTATTCTAGACAAAATACATCACAAACTTCTAAAACACTATTTCATGTATACTCTTAGAAGAAAAGGTTCTATCAGCGCTATGTATTTGGAACCTCTATATAGAACCCTGTTTCCATACTTGGCCAATAGAACCTTTTACCAAAAAAAAAAAAGGTTCTATATAGAACCATTTTGGAGTTCCATATATGAAACGGGGGATGGAACCATTTCTGGTTCTAAATAGAACCATTTCTGAAACGTACCAGAAGCCTTCCGAGAAATCTTCTTGCACTTTTTGACCGCTTCCTGAAAGGCAGGCAGGAGTTTGGCTTGGAAGATCACGATGTGGACGACCTTCAGGTGTTTCGGCGAGTCCTTTACAAACTTCATCAGAGCTTCAGTCATTGCATTGGCGACTCCCGATGCCATCAAGTTTCCAGCTCCTAAAGGACATTCAACGTTGTGTTTTCATCCACACCTCTTGGTTTGACTTTGCTCATGTGTATTTCTGAATGCGTGACCTTACCCGTCCCAAGAGCTGGGAATGAAACCGACCGAATGTGATTTTCTTCACACATCGTCAGAACTTTATAGACGGAGCTGCTGATGCCCTTCTCGCTCGTCTGCCCAACCATTTGAACGATGTGTTTGATGTTTGAAAGATTTCCTGCTTTGGTCAAGATCGCACCGTCGGCCGGCAGAGGCGCTTTATTCGGGAGAGAAAGAATGAGACGTTATTCTCTTAGAGGTTATAATGGGCCAGAAATGCCCATATTTTTTAAGGCAGTACCTTTTGTTTTGCACTCGTTCACCACTGTTTGTCCTGATGCTTTGAGAATGGCTCCTGATACACCTGTGCATGTGTAAAGACATAAAATGGCCAGCATTATTTTTATTGCCCTTTATACTATTCAGATCGGAAAATAACAATTCGGATCAATTCAGATCTGAATCAATAATGCAGACTTCTTCAAATACAAGACCAATTCAAATTCTGCAGCTCTAAAAAGACAATAATGTGATTTTTCAGTTTAATGTTGATTCAGTTCAGTTAAATGTTAATTCAGTTCAAATTTGATTCAGTTCAGTTCAGTGTTGATTCAGTTCAGTTCAATGTTGATTCGGTTCAGTTCAATGTTGATTCGGTTCAGTTTCGTGTTGATTCAGTTCAGTGTTGATTCAGTTCAGTTCGATGTTGATTCAGTTCAGTGTTGATTCATTTCAATTCGATGTTGATTCAGTTCAGTTCGATATTGATTCAGTTCAATTCAATGCTGATTCAGTTCAGTTCGATGTTGGTTCAGCTCAATATTGATTCAGTTAAGTTCAGGCTTTGTTCAGTTCAGTGTTGATTCAGTTCAGTTCGATGTTGACTCGGTTCAGTTCAATGTTGATTCGGTTCAGTTCGATGTTGATTCAGTTCAGTTCAATGTTGGTTCAGTTCAATATTGATTCAGTTCAGTGTTCAGTGCAGAGTTGGTTCAGTTCAGTGTTGATTCAGTTCAATTCAATGTTGACTCGGTTCAGTTCGATGTTCATTCAGTTCAGTTCAATGTTGATTTGGTTCAGTTCAATGTTGATTCGGTTCAGTTCGATGTTGATTCAGTTCAATGTTGATTTGGTTCAGTTGGATGTTGGTTCAGTTCAGTTTGATGTTGATTCAGTTCAATAATCATGTTAATTAAAAACAAACTCACCCGAGTTCAGATTGAGGGTTGTGTTCGTGCTGTTAACAATCGCCTCGACAGTCTCTTTGGTGATGTCACCAGAAAACACCTTGACTTTAATTGGGCCAATTATCATCTCCATTGGGTTTCCTGGTCAATATTGTAAGCAGATATGAAACATCTACAGCATAGCAACACATTTATAAAAAGTTAAGTCATCAAAAGCCACATTACCGCTGGCATCAGCTTCTTCGTCAGATGACGAGCTTTCTTCCGTTGAAAAAATGATTGAATCCACATCATCATCTTCATCATCATCATCTTCACCATCATCATCCTCATCCTCACTTTCCTAGTTGTGGGTTGATGTTAATTAAATGTGCACAAAAGCATTTACAATAAACTGCAAAAATAATGTTGTTCCTCAGTATTTTTGTCTTGTGTTTCTATTATGAACATTCTTAATTCAAGATAAATTTACTGGAGTCTTGTTTTCGGAAAACATATATCAAAATCAAGTGAGTTTTTGCTTAAAACAAGAAAAATATCTGCCAAAAGAAAAAGAATCTTTGAATTAATTTGATTTTTTCTTGTTTTAAACAAAAACTCACTTGATTAAAAAAAAAAAATTAGAAAACAAGACTCCAGTAAATATATCTTGATTTAAGAATGTTAAGATATTTGTACCAGAAAACAAGACAAAAATGCTTGCAAAAATGCAATCATCTTGGTTCTGGTTCTGGTTCTGGTTAGCATCACTACCTGTGCTTTTGCAGCCCATGTTTTGAGACCTCTCTGAAACTCTTGTAGGATGTTATCCTGGTTAATCACAATGTAGATGAGCTTGATCACAGTTGAGACGTTTGGAGTCAGATGATCCTCAAAGGCCTCCAGCATGGCAGCGATGGCATCCGCAGCCTGAACTCCTCCACCACCTTTATGAGGGAATGAACAGAATCAAATGAATATACATTTAGATAGTTCACCCCAAAAATGAAAACTCTGTCAGCCCAGCGCCGAGCGCTCGGCGTTTACTGGTCACCAAGAGTTGAACAATGTTCAACTTTGGATAAAACGCAGCACTCATCACTGTCACTTTTTACCCAGCCGTCCAATCACAGTGGAGGAGGGGCGGGACTAAACCACACTGACCAACTGTCACAACATTCAAACTGCTGCGGATATTCTGTATCATAGCAACGAAACGTCTCAACGGAAAAACGCTGCGCTGCCAAAACGCTCTCAAGCGCCCAAAGCACACCGTCTTCAGCAGAGCGGCTAGCGTTTTCAGCTAGCTAAAAACGCTTTGGTGGACACACGGCCTAAGGGATTGAAACTTGCCGGCCCAGAAAGTTATTAAAGACATCGTTAAAATAGTCCGAGTGACTACAGCGGCTCAACCTTAAGTTTATCAAGCAGCGAGAATACTTTTTGTGCGAAAAAAATAAATAACGACTTTATTCAACGTTTTTGACCGAAAAAGCCTATATTGGGGTCATCGGATGCCGTTTTCCACAAGTCGGTGTGATTCTTTAGGGTCTTCGTGTAAAGTTTGTTACATACATTAGTTAAAATTCCTCAATGGTTGTGTAAAACATCCTTTTTACCTCCTCATAAACAGCTCGACCCGTTTTGGTGCATGTCTCTTTTAGAGCCAGAGGCATTAGGCATTTGCCAAAATATCGATATCAGCAGTTATAATGGCCGATAAATGAATATTTCAAAAATAAAATAAAAACGGACGAAACACGCTTCAATCATCTCTCCTTGGCCTGTTATATTGAAAATGTATGTTTTACAATTTGCAGTATGACGTTATCTATTGCTAAATTATGGCTCATCTTAGACTAGCTAACCACAAAGCTAGCTAATGCCACTACCATCAGTGGAAGACCGCTAACGTTAACATTAATGAGCTCGGAAACCACAATGAACTTTTTCTGGCTAAATAAAGTAATGATTACTGTATTTATAACTAGCATATCTCTAGTTACAGTCCCTGCATTGTAAAATGTAAGTTATACTTGCGAGGAGTGAACATTTAGACATAGAGAAAAAGTATCAAACGTATCTTGTGCAGAAAAGTTAGCTTTTCTTTTACACATGTGCGAAATCCAACAATATTTAATAAAAATAAAAAAAAATCGGCCGATATATCGGATTTTAAAACCCCAAAATATCTGTATCGGAATCGGCCTTCAAAATCCTTTATCGGTCGGGCTCTAGTCTCTTTAAATGATAATGAGCGACTGCTATAGCTATATACTAATAAAATATGCTAATGTTCAAGATATGCTAATACAGGACAGTACGTCGGCTGTAGTGGGCGGAGCATAAGCAATATGACATCATATTGCTCAGAAAATCCAAACGGCTTGATTATTGAGAGTGATTAGGCCAAAAAAAAAAGGGGAGTGAATGGATTTTTTTCATTGTATGGTGGTTGTGTGGAAATGCAAACACCAAATAAAAGTAAATTTTGCATGTGATGACCCCTTTAAGGCGAGCTAAAAAACGTAAATTTTGATTCGAGTGAGGCTCTAACAGCCGGCGCTCGTACCGGTGCCGACGGCGGGGAAGGAGAGCGTGGTGATCTGCTTCTCCTCGCAGCGCTCCAGAACCTTCTTCACGCGGGATCTGGTCTCCGCCGCCGAGTGCGGGCCCACCATGTGGATGATGACATCACACTGCAGGTTCCCGCCGCTGGTCACGGCTGCGACGTCGTTCTGCAACGGACCTTCACGGATAAAGAAACCAGAACGTCAGATGCTCGTTTAAAGGTGCAGTGTGTAATATTTAGGAGGATCTTTTGACAGAAATGCAATATCATATACATAACTATGTCTTCAGTGGTGTATAAATCCCTTAATTAATGAACCATTATGTTTTTATTACACAGTAACATACTTTTCTGTATGTTTTTTACAGAAACATACAGAAAAGTACACATACTTTTCAATTAATATTAGGTTATATTATTGATTTGACTTCACTGACTTTAGTCTCAGTTCGGCCCAATCACACCTGACGTCTCTTGCTCATGTGATCGATTATTATCCAGGTTTGATTATGTGTTGTGTAACGTTCTCTCACCGTGTTTCTGACACTCCTGCTCCACAGACGCTCCCGCTGCTTTAAATATGGCACCCGATACACCTGAAGAACAAGGAGCTTTTGAGCTTCACACACTGTACATCATGTTTAAAACATATTTCGGTGTACATTACAGTATTTTTGTCTTGTTTCCAGTCCAAATATCAAACATTTCTTTACTAAAGTAGTAAAATGACTTAAGTCTTTTTTTATGGGGAAATAAATACAAATTAAGCGAGCTGATTCGCACAAGCAAATATCTCCCAATGGGGACAGAAAAATAATCTTGTTTCTGTTTGAATTATGATTATTTTTCTGACCCCATTGGCAGATAAGTTTGCTTTTTTTAAAAATTAATTTTAAATTTTATTTTTTTAATTTTAAAATTTTTATTTAAATTTTAAATTTTAATTTTTATTTAAAATTTTTATTTTTAATTTAAATTTTAAAATTTTAATTTAATTTTTAAAATTAATTTAAAAAAATGATCTTAATTTTAAAAAATAATCTCCCAATGCGGTCAGAAAAATAATCTTGTTTTTGTTTGAATTATGATTATTTTTCTGACCCCATTGGCAGATAAGTTTGCTTTTTTTTTAAAAAAAAAAAATCTTAATTTTAAGAATTAATTTTAAATTTTAATTTTAAAATTTTAATTTTAAATTTTTATTTTTTAATTTAAATTTTTAAATTTAAATTTTAAAATTAATTTTAAAAAATAATCTTCATTTAAAAAATAATCTCCCAATGGGGTCAGAAAAATAATCTTGTTTCTGTTGATTATTGATTATTTGATGTATGATTATTTTTCTGACCCCATTGGCAGATAAGTTTGCTTTTTTTAAGCATCAACTCGCTTAATTTTTAATAATTCCACCAGAAAACAGGACATAATGTGGTAATACTTTACAATAAGGTTCATTAGTTAACATTAGTTTACTACATTAGTTAACATGTACTAAAAATGAAAAATACTTCTTCAGCATTTATTGATCTCAGTTAATATTAATTCCAACAATTACTCGTACGTTATTAAAACCAAAAATTGTATTAATTAACATTAGTTTATGCACTATGAACTAACATGAATGCACAATGAACAGCTGTATTTATATTAACTAACATTAACAAAGATTAATAAACATTGTAACTAATGCATTGCTCATCATTAGTTCATGTTAGTTAATGCATTTACTAATGTTAACTAATGAACCTTATTGTAAAGTGTTACCCATAATATCTTATCTCATTTTACTCCTCTAGTAAATGCATCTTGATTTAAGAATTTTTAGAAATTTGGACTGGAAACAAGACTAAAATACTGAGTAAGAAAATCATTTTTTTTTTTGCATTTTTAGCCATTTAAACCGTGAGCAAAGAGAGTCCAGGACAATGACGGCAAATAGAGTACATGATTTGTTTCTTATTATATTATGAACTTATCATTTTAAACCATTAGAGTGAAGAGTTAAATAAATCATGATAAATTAAATATGCCATGTTGTTCTTTTGACATATCAGAGGTCTTTGTGCCATTAAAACATCCTGCAAGTTTAATTTTATTTTATTTTAATTAGGGCTGTGCAAAAACTATTTGCGATTAATCGCATCCAAAATAAAAGTCTGTGTTTACATAATATATTTGTGTGTGCTGTATATAATTATTTTGTATATATAAATACCTATGCATGCATGTATATATTTAAGAATTATTTGCGCTTAAATTCTGTATATATATATATATACAAAATCTATATTATATAAATATAAATATTTTATATATGAATAACACATTTTCTTAAATATATACATGCATGTGTGTGTATTTATATATACAAAATAATTATACACAGCACACACAAATATATTATGTAAACACAGACTTTTATTTTGAATGCGATTAATCGCAATTAATTTTTGCACAGCCCTAATTTTAATTAATCAAGCTCCAAAAACTGTGATATTATTTGATACTATATGTTTGTTCGGAGCATTTGACTGTCGATTGTGTGATCGTAAACGAGGCACAATCAAACCCTGATAGATCTATGGCTTATTTCAGAGTAAATAATGTGTTTAAATGAAAGTGTTGTGTATTTTGAGTTATATTTGACCTCCTCTCAGGCTCATGTCTCTGTTGGTGGTGTTGACGATCCCTCGGACAGTCTCTGTAGTGATGTCCCCTTTCTTCACCTCAATTCTGACGCCCCCGATTTTGACTATAGAGGAACGAGAAATTCTGAAATGTAAAACTATTACATTGAAACCATATTTATTTGCTAAATAAGCATGAGGAGGTTGTGGAAACCTTGATTTTCGGGCATCTTGTTGCATGCAGGCTGTGGGAAAACAAATTGAACAAACTGAATATGATGAAAAAGAAATTTGTTTTTTTGGAAACTGTTTTTGTTAATTCGTTAGTATTAACCTTGTTCCACTGTTTAAAGTATTCCCGGAAGTCATCGAAGGTCTTCTGATTCTGCTCGTAGGCCACAATGGTGATGCTCCGGAAGCAGGAGGAGTTCGGCTCCTTCAGATGTTTCTCGATCGCGGTGAAGATGGCTTTGATGGATTCCCTCGGTTCAAAGCCGCCTCGTCCTGCGGAAAACGAGACTATTGCTCAGGACCTGGTATTTCGTATGGAAGCCCCTCGACATGCTTTCGTAATTTATTATTATGGCATTTAAAATATCATTAGTCATAATTATAAGAAAAAAGTCAAACTGTATTAAGTAGTATTTCAAGTTTTACATCATAGTTATGACTTATGTTTTATTTTTATCTTCGTCTCATGATGACTTTTTGTCATAATTTTGACTAACGTAATGACTTTTTGTCATAATGAGAAAATTATTATTACGGCATTTAAAATATCATTAGTAATTATTATAAGAAAAAAGTCAAACTGTATTAAGTAGTATTTCAATTTTTACTTAGTACATCATAGTTATGACTTATGTCATTTTTATCTTTGTCTCATGATGACTTTTTGTTACAATTTTGACTAACGTAATGACTTTTTGTCATAATGAGATCAAAATTTTGACTTATTACAATAGAAATATGACTTAATGTCTTAATTTGACCATCATAATTATTATTTTTTTATGTCAGCTTTTGACTATTTATCTCATAATTATGACTTAGCATGCCTTAATTATGACTTTATATCTCATAATGACATTATATGTCTCGTTATTACAAAATGCAAGCATGCCAGTATGATTTCTTTCATAATTTTGAGATAAAAGTCAAAAATTATGACTCATTAGTATGGCTTTTTATGAGTCATATCGTCATGGACTTTTTGTAAGAATTTTGAATTCACTTAGTACATCCTAGTTATGACTTTAATTTCGATGATTTATCTTATAATTATAACTAAGTATGTCATAATTATGACTATACATCATATTGACGTATGATACTTTTTATCTCATAATTATGACATAATATTAGAAATTACCAGACATGCGAGATGGGACGAATTGGTCACACAAGACTCACCCACATTAATGGTAGGGCTGTCAAACGATTAATCGTGATTAATCGCATCCAGAATAAAAGTTTGTGTTTACATAATAAATGTGGGTGCACTGTGTATAATTATTTTATATATATATATATATATATACACACACACATGCTTGTAAATATTTAAGTTTAATTAATACATTTTAATTAATAAATATTTATTACTTAATTTATTATTTAATATTTAATTAATAAATTTTCATGTATATACTGTATATTGATTTATATATAATTTATATTATCAATATTTTATATATAAATAATATTTTTTTTCTTAAATATATACATGCATGTGTGTGTCTTTATATATATAAAAATAATTATATACACAAAATAATTATCCACAGTGCACGCACATATATTATGTAAACACAAACTTTTATTTTGAAAGCGATTAATCATTTGACAGCCCTAATAAATGGCCATTTTTAAAACGGTTTCTCCGTGCAAAATATTAGAATATACGACATTATTATGACATTTTGTCAATTATGAGATAAAAAGCCAAAATTATAACTTAGTACATGCATCATAATGTCAATTAGTATACTTAATATGTCATAATTTCAACTTTTTGTCCTAATTATGATTTACCAAAGCATGATTTTTTCCCTACGTGGCAGAAATGGGCTTTCATAATTGCTCTAAATATTAATATTTGTAGATATCAAACATTATGTTTGTTCTCATGCCTGTTCCAATGGCAGGAATGGCCAGAGTTGTGGCCATCTTTCCCTCACAGAGGTTCAAAACCTTTCCCAGAGAGGCTGTGATGTCTGCGACGTTGCCCGGCCCGACCATCTGAGCGATGTGCTTACACCGAAGCGCTCCGGCGCTCGTCATCACGGCTGAACCTGCTTTCAGAGGAGCTACGGTACAAACACAGGTCTGAATGAAGTCACTGCCATTATAATACAAAAATTACTCAATATTCAGTGCCATTATGATGATACCTAGCTTTTTGCACTCATCAACAACAGATTTTCCTGCAGCTTTTAAGATGGCACCAGAAACGCCTGTAAAATGATGATGATTAGATGGGAACAAGAGTGGAAAACACTGCATGATAGGTAAAAGTGCGATGATGATGATGATGATGATGCAAGTCTGTTTAGTATTGATGCTAGCAAAGAAACACTTACCAGTGTTAAGATCTAAACTTTGGTTGGATGAATTCACTATGACATCCACTGTTTCTTTGGTGATGTCACCCTTCTTCAGGCATATTGGCACACCATTGATCCGCACTGATTGAATTCCCAGTCATGTGAAAAGAGAAAAGTACATAAGCGATTCCAAGTCCAGAAGTAAATTTACATTTATGCTGAAGCATTTATGCATATGCATTCAGTTTAAGGTATACATTGTATTAGTTCCTGCAAGAAGACATACAAAATATGTTAATACTAAACTAATTTATGGTACCTCTTTTGTCTGATCCGTATTTAACCTTCCGGGATTGAAGTGGGATGTCAGGAAATCCCTGTTAATAATAAAATATAGGTGATCAATACAAAAAAAAAGGATGCACTGCAAAAAAAAAAAATTAAAAATGATAATGATTCTCTTCCTTGGTATTTTAGTCTTGTTTTCCAGGATTAAACCCATACCGAGTTTGTACATTTCCAAAAAGTCTCCATAACAAATTATATGAAGTGAATCCAGTTATAATGAAAGTCCAAACCATTTAGAGAATAGAAATGACCAGACATGCGAGATGTCAAATTGGTCACACAAGAGACTCACCC
This sequence comes from Cyprinella venusta, assembly GCA_038021265.1. Taxonomy (NCBI): domain Eukaryota; kingdom Metazoa; phylum Chordata; class Actinopteri; order Cypriniformes; family Leuciscidae; genus Cyprinella; species Cyprinella venusta. The sequence goes on along the minus strand of CM075867.1, from coordinate 37,467,935 downwards.
ATGTATGCCTATGGAAAGCCATTATATGATTTTTGTGAGTGTTCCTTGCATATTTTATTGGAATTTCCTGCTTTAAATGATATTAGGGTATTACATTAATGGCCATTTTTACACAGGTTTCTTCTGGCGAAATATTCGTTATATATTAATATTATTATTTTTTGTTGTTTTATGTGTTTGTTGTAGAGATAATATTCTTAAATGATTGCAATATTTGATCAATATTTTGCAGTATTTTAAGAGAATTTGCCTTGAATATAGCCTTTGATGATGACATGGTGTAAAATTATGAATAAATAAATCTTGTTTTCCAGTACAAATATTCAAACATTCTTAAATCAAAATACATTTACTTGAGATGTAACTTAAAGTCTTGTTTAGTTAATAATAGAGCCAGACTGATATATCGGCAGGCCGATATTATCGGCCGATATTAGGCGTTTTCCAAACTATTGGTATCGGCAGTTATAATGGCCGATAAATGAATATTTCAAAAATAAAATAAAAACGGACGAAACACGCTTCAACCATGTCACGAGTGTTGGAGTTGTATAGTTTGTCCACCAGAGGGCACTCTACACCGTCCAATTAAGTTGGTCACAAGACATACATTGCTTGAATAACAATTAAAAGAACATCCCCATCAGTTCTCTAAACTCAAATAAGCATGACAAAATTTGTGACTATCATGTCCAGTTTTGCTGTTAAATAAGCCGAGAGTGAAGCGGAATTAGCTAGTAATAGTTGCGTTGTTACAGTGTAGTTGATTGACTGTCCTTTTAACTTTTGACAATGTGACTGAAGTATTTCTTTAATAGCGCGTGACAGTTATAGCAATGAGACGGATGGCCTGTTAAATTGAAAATGTATGTTTTACAATATGCAGTATGACGTTATCAATTGCTAAATTACGGCTCATCATAGACTAGCTAACCACAAAGCTAGCTAACGCCACTATCATCAGTCTGTTCTGTTGTGACAATACAAGTAACAAGTTTCTTTTTTAAAATGCATTATCATATTATTTTAGTTACAATAACTACAAATAACTAATGTTAGGGAAATCGGTTAACGTTTCGTTTCGCATTTCTGAAAAAAAAAAAATATATCGGCCGATATATCGGATTTTAAAACCAAAAAATGTTTGTATCGGCCTTCAAAATCCTTTATCGGTCGGGCTCTACTTAATAATCATCAAAATTGCGTTCCGAACAAAAAAAATCTCTCGCCTCAGAGGAATATGAGGGTGGTAATGACGAAAATACTACAGGTTTCCGACTAATACAAAGCGTAATCCTGAATCATCCCTTTAAGGTTAGTAAACTAGCCGGGGATCATACATACCTGTTCCTGGATCAGAGCGTTGAACTCCTCAATGATCTTCTCATCTGAATCCACAACGATGATATCTCTAACGCTTTGACGTGAATCCTGACAGAACTGCAGTACGGCGGCTCGCATCGCCACCCAACTCTCTTTGACGGAGAATCCGAACGTTTCGCAACCAAACGCTGGCATCGCGACGGACACGCATCCCTTTCCCTCGGCTTTCAGGAGACAGTTTCTCACGGACGCCTGGAGGTAGTTCGAATCCAGCGCTTGGCCTTTCCGCGGGAGCACGGCGTAGATTAGCATCTCCGCGTTGAGTTTGCCGGCATCGCTGACTAGCACGTCTCCGGGTAGCAGACTCTGCTTTTCCTTCTTGGGAGTTTTACACACTTCTGAAATCGCGTCGCCTCCAAACGCGAGGAAGCGCCGAGCCGCGGGGTTTTCGAAATCGAGATTTCCGCTCATCGTGCATATCAACGCGTCGGCGGTAAAGAGGTGCAGGTCTCCCTCAACGACGCTAAGAGTCGCGAAATCGCCGATTTTGTGCGCGAAGCGCTTCGGAAGAGCGACGGCCTGTTCTTGTTGCGATAAATACACGTTGCACTGCTTCTCCTTGGCTTTGGTCTTCACGTTGTCTTGGTGCTTTTCCAGAACTTTCGCATCTCCCGCTTTGCCATACTTGTGCTTCTCCACGACTATGAACGACAGCTCGCGCCGTACGACGTCCACGGCGTCTTTAATGTTTTCCTTCGGCGCCGTGACCCTCACACAAGGGGAATCCGCCGCTTTGTGAGGAAGTACGGACGCGCCAAGCCGCTTCACTTCAGGGAGATCGGACAGATTAAGGCACGAGTCTACGAACTCGACCTCTCGTAGGGATCTAAGAGGGACGTTTTCAGTCGTCGCTTCCTTGTTTTCAAGATATCGCCTCAGTTTTCCGGCAACATCCGAGACTGCGTTAGAAATCCCGCATATTACAACTTGCGCGTTTGATTGTGCGATTCTGACGTCCTCGATTTCGTCCTGAAGATTACTAAGGAAGGTCGTCACACCGGTTTGATTGGGAGAAATCTGTATGACCTCCTCTTTGAGAATCTCACCGATTTTATCCTCAGCCACTTTTAGGTTTTCCGTCTCGACCAAAATCCCGAAAAAATCCGTTCGGTTTAGGAATCTAGCTGGGATGTGGTTGTCCTGCTCAAACTTGAGAAGATCCAGCGACTTTAGAAAGTCAATCAGATGAGGGGAAAGCTTCATCCGGTGCGTGATTATGTTCTTCTGTGCGTTTTTGATTAGCATCTCCGCCGGTTTTACGTTCTCCTTCAAACCTTTGAGGGAAATAATATGTTGTTTCTCATCATGGGATAAAGTCACCTGTCCTAGTTTGGAGTGCACGCGCTCCTTTATAAGATCGAACGCCTCTATGCAGTCTAGTTGAATCGTTGCTTCGATCGTGTTTCGTTCAATTTCGAGCTCAAACGCGGCGTTCTTTAGGAGAACGCTGATTTTATCCGAAAGGATCCTGACTTGCTCTTTCACTCCGGAAATTACGACTTTAGAGTCGCGAGCCTTAAACGAGAGCGACGTATCGACCGTGACGAGAGCGTCACAGTCCTTTTCAACTTTCCTCCAGACGTCCTCTTCGACTTTCAGCTCTTCCGTGTCGAATCCACTCAAAAACGAGTCGACTCCTCTCGATATCTTCGACTCCCAAGTTGGTGCGATTCGCAAGGCGGTCAGAGACTCTTTATTGACGTCCATCTCTAGAATAATTTCACTGTCGATGAGAACTTTGGCATGAAGCAGTTTGGCGTCGCTCTCCAGTTGTTTTCTACAACGCTCATTGGTTTCGAAGAATCGGAGTAGATCTTCGCTGGCCGAAACGTTGACTTTTGTGGTGATGTCAGTCAGGGTGTGTTTTTTCCCGGTTAAAGCCTTTTGCAAACTCGAGTAAAACAGTGAAGCGTGAACGTCTGTGCCGCAAATACTGTGTTTCTGTTCCACCGTTGCATGTGCATCTATTAAAATAGAAGAGACGGTCAAATTATTCGGTAACACTTTACAATAAGGTTCATTTGTTAACAATGAGCAATGCATTTTTACAGTATTTATAAATCTTTGTTAATGTTAGTTAATAAAAATGGAATAAGGTTCATTAGTTAACATTTTTTAGTGTTAACTAAAAATTAGCTAACCCCTTTTTTGAATAGACACAAAAATGCACATTTCGAACTTAAATGGTTGTAATTCAAGAATGCTTTGGAGCATAGACGTAAGATTGGTCTCGTTTTAAAGAAGACATTTGGCAGATTTTTCTCGAAGTGAAATAAATTAAGAAAGTGAAAAAGAAAAAAAGTTATAGAAGTTTGAGTTTATGGAAATGTACGATGTAAATAAATAATTTATTCATATTTTATGAAAAAATATATATTTTTAAAGCCTGGGCTACTCCAAAACTGCAGAAAAATCAAAGCCAAAATTTTTAACAAGCTGTGTTTAAAATTTTAGGTTGATATCTCAAAAAATGAGCTTTCAGTGAGATTTAGTTTGGGCGCAGTACCGAACGCTTCCACTAGGGCACAACCAGAGTCCATTACTGCCCATATAAGGGCGCCTCCATTTCCATATGTGTTTTGAGTGATCTGAACCATTATTTCCACAATTTTCATACAATTTATGAAGTGGAGATCCTATTTAGAAGTAGTATGGGAAGTTTGGCAGATTTTAATATGAATTCAACCTCTAAGAAACACAACAAAGAACACGCATGCGCGTTATAGCGTATTGCCACATCACAAATGCTGAATTTATTATTTTTTCTTTATATTTAAAACATTTTTAGACTTTTTTTCCTAACATTTTTTTTCTAACAATTTTTTTGAACTCTTCGCATGAAAACAAACTGACGTTTCTACCTTTTTTCCATGATTTTTCATGTTCATTGCTATTTCAAAATAAAGGTCTGAACACGCTTTATGAGTATGAAAAAAATATTCTTGTTGCAAATTGATAAATTACGGCTGCTCTGTAATTTATTTTGAAAATCAGTCACCAAATATGGAAACTACATTGTAGCAGCACACGCACATATATTATGGAAACACAAACTATTTTCAAATGAATGTGATTAATCATCACTCAGCCACATTTTTTTTAAATGCGCCAACAACGATAACATTAAAAATGAACATATACCATCGGCCTATGCCGATTTATCCTGCATCCCTGTATATTTTTGCGGTGTACTGTGTTAAACGAAGATTTCGTCATTGCAGCTAATCTGAAAACCTACCGTCACAGTTCCCAAAGGTGATGACGGCGCTCATCCGTCTGTTGATCCAGATGAAGTTCTGGATATCTCCTCCTCGGCTCTTCTTCTTGTTGCTGAAGTAAAGGGTGAGGATGTCTTCACTGATCTTCTCCAGATCTCCCTGGACCAGGATCGAGTCCGTCCGCTCCATGCGCGTCACTCCGATGTCTCGGCCCTGCAGTTGCTTTGAGGTGCATTTTCTTATAAAGGATTTCACATCTGTTGAGAAAAATGATCTATGCTTTATTGTTCACAGAATTGAATATGTGTGACAATAACAGACAAACATGAAGTGCAATGACTTCCAAACCCACCGATATCTTGTTTGAAGGTGACAACAATCCTATCATCTTCATCAAGTGTCTCCCAAGTGTATTCTGGTGTCTTGCTACAGCTGCCAATGAACACTGAGATTTTCTTGCAGTCCGTGTCGCCATCAAACCCCGTCAAGATGAAGCGACGGGGGTCTGACTTCTCTCCCAGACTTCCTTCATTATACACTTGTAAAGATACACCAATATCATGTTCTTCCTTGCCAAAAATCTCCTTGAAGTCTGAGGAAAGGGTCAACATTGTTAATTTTGATCTCAAAGATTACAACTAATCATTATTTGCTTTTTTTTAATGTCTCTGAGTCTGACTAAGCTAGTGCTAGTTGTCTAATAATAGTTTTTAACCCCTTAACTGTCACTTGCCTGTATACGGGCAATCTAAATTTACTTCACTGTATTACTATTAAATCCTAATCTAGTCATGACAAACTATATATCGTTGGAAAGGTCTAAGACCCCTAAATAGATATTTTAGGTCTGTTTTTTTCTTACAAATTATGAATGATAAGTAATAAATGAATTTATGACAAGAGTGCACCTAAAAAAAAACGGCGTCATCACAGGAGTTTCTGACCTTTGTCACAAAAATTCGACGCACACATTTTTAATAATTGAAACTTTGGTTTTTAGTGCTAAAAGTTCATTAGAAAACATAATTCGTATTTGTCAGTAAAAAACAGATAAAATTATATTTTAAAAAGTAAGGTAAGAAGTCCTCTAAAAAGTATAATATATAATATTTATAAATATTTTTTTTATTATTATTATTATTATATCACATATTTTAGTAGTTATCATAAATTAGGTATCATTTGAAAGCTTACGAACTCAAAATTCATCCTGTGAAAACCGTTTTGAAATTGGACGTTGCGTTACCATAGAAACGGTATTTTTTTTATTAGGCCCCTCCCCTTTTGGGCATCATCTTTCATAATTTATTATGAAAACCTTTTCTAATCTAGACAAAACACATATTGTCAGAAAGGTCTGAGTCTCAAGGTTCCATATTTAGTGACAGAAGTGATATTTCGATTGAAAATTATTAATTTGTTATGGCAGAATGCATACAATTAAATTCAATGGAATTCAATGGCACCCGGTGGCTATTTTTGGTACTACGCCTAAACAAAATCTCATGGGAACTTCAATTTTTGTGATATCAACTTCAAATTTGGAACACAACTTGGTTAGATATATAGCTTTCATTTTATAGTAATTTTATAGTGTAAAATATTTATTTTATATTAAAAAAATTGATTTACTGTAAATTATAACTTCCATAACTTTTTCATACTTTAATTTTTTGAAGTGCTTTCACTTCATCAGTAATAATCTGCTGATTGTTTTCTTTAAAACAAGACTAAACTTAGGTCTATATCCCAAAGCATTCTTGGATTACAACCATTTAAGTTTGTATAGTGCATATTAATGTCAATCATCAAAAAGGGGATTGACAGGTAGCCTAATTAGGCCTACATCGTGTGTAAGTGATGCACCAAAAATAGACTTGCAAAACTGGTTTCATGTTTCATTATGAATGGCTAGTAAGTAAACTCCCAGCTCTTAAATCATACCTGACAGGCTGTAGAGTTTCAGGATCCAGCTGTTATTTCCGTGCTTGGCAAGCTCAAATTGCTCTGTAAATTGCTCAAAATACATCTGAAGTGTTTCCTTATCAACCGAAGTTAATGAAGGGGTGGTGATTAGAAGATCTGGTATTTCTGAATCCTTCTCATTGTCTGTATTATGAACACAGATATACATGATGCGACCAAGGTGTTATTGTTCATGTTTTGAAATATGTGAATCTTTTTGAACACTAAAAGTAAAAGCATTATAGTCAAACCTTTAATTTCTGTTGCAGGCTGTCTTACTGCAGAGACCTTTGAACAATAAGGAGGAAGTGTGTGAGTATATGAACATTCATCTGACCTAGTTTCAAATCACAGTAATGTGTCGAATTACACATTTAGGGCTGTAACAATATATCGTGTCACAATAAATCGCAATGCAAAAATGCATCGTGGATAATTCACCCTGTGCGAGACATATTTAGTGTCACTACTACATTAAACTACTATATATAATGTTGAATAATGTATAATAATTCAATGGGGGAAATTTGTGGGTCCTGATAATGCCAAATGTCTGAAAATTGGCCTTCAAAAATAACTTTTCAGCTTCAGAATCATGAATATTGTTATTCTGGTGTCTCTATTGTCCTGTGCTTTGGGTTTCCAGCACCAAGTCCGAGACTATTCATTTACACACACAATGTACATCACATTTAGTATTTTAATCAACAGTAAATGTTTTGTCAACCTTTTATGTCTTGGAGTATCGCAGTGATATAGTATTGTGAGTTCAGTATCATGATATGTATCGAATTGTGACATGAGGGTATTGTTACACTCTTAGAAGTTGGTTCTCATTAGCTTCTCATTAAATAGTGGTTCTATTTAGAACCAAAAATGGCTCCATCCCCCACTTCATATATGGAACTTCAAAATGGTTCTATATAGAACCATTTTTTTGGTAAAAGGTTCTATTGGCCAAATATGGAACCCCAGGGTTCTAAGAGTATAGGAGTGTATAGAACCTTTTACCAAAAAAATGGTTCTATATAGAACCATTTTGGAGTTCCAAATACGTAGCGCTGATAGAACCTTTTAAGGTTCTATATAGAACCTTTTCTTCTAAGAGTGTACACCCCTAACTGTATTTCTCTTTTGTTTCTTTGATATTTTAAATCAAGATCAGGACCCATATTAAGCTGTAGTGTTGTGTAAATGTCCTGTTGCTCCCTTGTCTTTCAAAAAAAGCATGAATCAAGATATTTTGAAACTCGTAGTCTAACGTGTGAGTCTATAAGGCATCATATAGGTACTGGAGTGCATCAGGGCTCAGTGCTTGGACCACTTCTCTTCTTCATCTACATGTCATCACTAGGATCTGTCATTCAGAAACATGTTTTTTCATATCATTGCTACACAAACACACTCTACCCTTTCGTCCCAGCCAGAATTACTATTCTATGTATCTATATATATATATATTAGGGCTGTGCAAAAGTTAATCGCATCCAAAATAAAAGTCTGTGTTTACATAATATATTTGTGTGTGCTGTATAAAAGTATTTTGTATATATAAATACCAATGCATGCATGTATATATTTAAGAATTATTTGCACTTAAATATAAATATATTATATAAATATTTTATATATGAATAACACATTTTCTTAAATATATACATGCATGTGTGTGTATTTATATATACAAAATAATTATACACAGCACACACTAATATATTCTGTAAACACAGACTTTTATTTTGGATGCGATTAATCGCAATTAATTTTTGCAGAGCCCTAATATATATATATATATATATATATATTAAAAAAAGACTAATTGGGACTAATCACATCACTTGCTGTTGCCCTATTGTTGGTTCTATTGCTAAGTCGCTTTGTATAAGTGATTAACTGTGATGCAAATGTATTATTGATAATAATTGATAAATTATAACAGACAAATGAATCACCTGGTTTGCAGGAGCGGGCAGTGACTTGAGGAGAGCGCTTTTCTCCAGCTTGGGTTTTGGCAGAACTTGTGGTTTGATCTTTTTGCTTTTCGTGTCTTCTGGTAGTTTCACTGTCACTTCAACTGTTCCCATAGATCTGAAATCAACTTTATGGATTCTTTTGTCAAGCACCTTCTTCAGATCTGGAAAACAGGGGAATTCTCTGTAAAATTCTTTCATTTTCCAAACAATTTCAGTTCTTTTTTTAATCATGCATGTTATGCAATGTTGTCGAAAGTTTTTTTTTTTGAGCTGGAAGGTTATTTGAATAAAAAATATATAATTGTTACTGTTATCTCACAATTCTTACTCTTTTCTAACAATTGCGTGTTTTTATCTCAGAATTCTCTTTTTTTTCAGAATCGCATGTTTATATCTGGCATTCCTAACAAATATAAAGTAAAACCTCTATGTAACATTAAAAAAAGAAACATTCTTAATCCAATCCCACAATATTTCCCCCTTTTGCCATAAAAAACGAGCCCACTGCGTTTAAGATTATGGGAGGGACTTCCGGTTTGGGGAAGTTCCACACAAAAAGAAAACAACAACTATCATTTAAAATCATAAGGCTGCTCTACACCAAAAACTACTTTAATCAGTTTGACTGAATTGACTACAAATTTACTTGATTTACTATTTTATGATAGCCTAGATACGATGAATAACGTGTAACTTGGTGTTTAAACGTGACATTCCAGATCTATGACAAGCTCTTTTCAGACGCTGCATTCTTTCTCTTCCTTATTCCGCTTTATGAAAAAATACAACATAAATAAACATTTGTGGCCCAATTTAATAGACTGGAATGCACTATCTCTCGATTTTCTGCTCAAATGAATAGAATAATTTCATATCATGTCTATTTTACAAAACATACATAAATAATAATAGCTAATAACAGGCTAATAATAAAGTAGGCAACAATACAAACGTATTTGCATAATTATTTATTTATAAATATAATACATAATAATATATATAATATTATTTATTTTACTTATAAGTAAACACAAAGTAGGCTAATACATTACAGAAAAATGTAAAAAAAACAAAAACAAAAAAAACATCGGGTTTATAATAATTCTGAAAATTTCTCAGTTACTGTTGTAGAAAAGTAAGACTTGTGAGATATATCATTGCAATTACCTTTATTTTTATTTATTTTTTTCCATTGGGGGAAATAATTAAGCTCAGTTCAGTAAATAAGTTAGCATCCTTGTTTATAAGTGTCGTTATTGATTTAGCTATCAATTATGATGTTTCTATAGACTCACCTTCTTCCCTCATATAAATCAGAAGTGCCTTTCGTTTGTCATCTTGATGTTCTCGAATCTCCCCGATTTCTCCTCCAGATCTTCTTTTATTTTTAAAATAAAGTTCAACCTTTGATTTCACACGGTCAAAATCATCCGGCAAACCCTCGAGAATCAGACTTTTCTCTTCCATAATTGCGCTCCAAAGAGTTGAGAAGTAGTCTAACTTTCTTTAAAAGTCACAAAACTGTGACAAAAAACACTCATAAGTGACTGTCAGACATATTGTCAAACGAAGATCACTTACAACAAATCATAAATGAAGAGGTTCAAGCAATGGGTTCAAGAAGTCCTTTCGCTTTCGCTCATCACGTGACTTCTTATCAATACGAGGCGAGTTCGGAACCAGGAAGTTTGGGGGTAAATTATAATAAGCGGCTAATAATATTTACTGAATATAAATCTGAACATTTAGTCACTGGACAAGTATTTGGTGTTTTGATTCGCCTTTTTACCTCAGATACTTTCGTTTTCGCTCACGTGACGCTTGATCAATACGGGGCAGTTGACGGGATCAGGAAGTTGTGAGGTAAATAATAGCCTACGTCGTGACTAATATTCACTGAATATATATCTTATAAAGTCATTGGACAAGCATCTCATCGTCTTTTCTTCCTTTTTCTTCAGATAGCCCTTAACTTTCGTTTTCGCTTGAGACATGTCTGACAACCCTGAAGACCTAAACGGCGAGGTACGTCCGTTTCACTCACTTTTTGGTTTTCTATGTGAATTCAGCTTAACATTTTACAATGCTTTAGTGAAAAACTTGTCTAAAATCGTGTTCAAAATGAACAGCTTCGCAGCCTAGACGACGAGATGATCGCTGCTGAGGCGGAGATACAGAAATACAAGGTTAAAAACACACAAACTTCACGAACAATTCATCATAAATGATCTATATCGAACATTTTCATTATTAATTATGTCCACACAGGATCTCATTGAGTCTGCTGATAATGAAAGATCCAGATTGCTGCTGGAAAAAGCTGAAGCTGAAAACGAAAAGAAAAGAGCTGAGGCAGAACTTCAGGCATTGATGGATTCTGAAGAAAAAATGACAGACCAATTTAAGAGAGATTTTCAAGAAGTACAGGTGAATTTCGAGGCTAAACATTAACTATTAAGTAAAACAACTATGTGGATTTACTCCTGAACAGCAACATATTTAGATATAAGTTTAGCACAAGTGCAGGATGATGCATCAGACAATAAAGTAAATAAATATAAATTGAAACATTTGCTAATTTAGCCCAGTTGTTATAGCACAACATGTCAAATATTAAAAGAGGTAAGCCTGCCCCTACTAGATACAATTTTACATAATGTATAAATTACTTTTGTTATAATTCTTTATATATTTTAAAGTGTCATTAATGTGAAATTCTAAATCAGCTATTCTATTTAAAGTAGGGCTGTGCAAAAATTAATTGCGATTAATCGCATCCAAAATAAAAGTCTTTGTTTACATAATATATTTGTGTGTGCTGTGTAGAATTATTTTGTATATATAAATACATATGCATGCATGTATATATTTAAGAATTATTTGCGCTTAAATTCTGTATATATATAAAAATGCATAATCTATATTATATAAATCTAAATATTTTATATATGAATAAGACATTTTCGTTATTTAAACATGCATGTGTGTGTATTTAATATATATACAAAATAATTATATACAGCACACACAAATATATTATGTAAACACAGACTTTTATTTTAGATGCGATTAATCGCAATTAATTTGACAATTTAGTTGAATAACCGACGACAGACAAAGCAGAATACCAGTTAAAAAAAGATTTATCTAAAAAAGGTAAAATTATATTACTTATATATATAAGCATATGAATATTTACATATTTAAATGTCTGTATTTTAATCGAAAATATGTCATAATAGAAACACTGAGATATCTAATTAAATGATTTCGCTCAATTAACATATAGGTTTTAATGAAAGTAGAGTTCGCTGGGTAAGCACTCTTAATTGAAAGAAGCTAATGAGAATTTATGTTTATCCTTCATCATTTCAGGATGAGATGGAGAGTCTTGATCGGGTCAGTCGGGATCTGAATAGTGAACGTGACGATTTTCGAAAGAAACTTCAACTCAAGAGGGATGAGAGTGACTCTCTGCAGCGCAAATTCAAGGTTGGGTTACAACGTGCACGTGCCCTTGACTGGATTATTTATTAATTAATTAATTAACATCTTAATAATTTTAATCTGGAGTCCGTAGCTCTTTTGGGTTGAAAATTATCCAAAATAAATTTTTTAACAAATTTCGTTTCTCGTACCTACCCCGAAGTGATCAAATAAAATACAGTACTGTATCAAAATTTATAGGCAAGACAAGTTGTTTAGGTTTGTAGGGAATTACAAACCCATATATTCAAACGCACATAACTATAGGATCAATTCTTAATGCGTATGTGAACGCCATCAGCGTTTATCACAGGTTCAGTTTAACCATCAGGTGCTCTTCGTTTCAGAGTCACACTTGTTAGTGACTGGACACCTAAAAATTAAATTTCCTCCATCCCAGTAAAACCAATGCAATTTATTTTTGTTCTATAATATTTATTCTTTTTAATTTAGTATTTTGAGACAATTTGATTGAATTTATTAATATTTATGCAATATTTATGGTCTATTTTTGCCATGGAAAAATATATATATTTATATATATATATATATATATATATTATGTTTTTCAAAAAATTATTTAACCAGTATTTTAGTTTTATATAGAGTCTAGGCCTTCAGAAAAAAAAATATTTTTTTGAAGAAAATTAGCACCATCTGGTTCCAGTATAGAGAAAAAGCGTAGAATCATGGTGTGACCACTAGATGGCATGTACAGCTCTCTATGGAGAAGCATGTGAATTCCCCAGATGTTTATGAACACATTATTTTTTTTTTTTTGTAGATTTGAATATATTGTTGAAACAATCTCAAAAACGATATCTTATTAAAAACATAGTTAAAAAAATAAATAAAAAATTTGTGTTTTTGTCAATTTCCCATTCATTTCCTATGGGGGTCATTTTTGACCAAAGACCACGAGTGTGACTGTTTTTTTAAGACCACTTAGCATGCTCAGATCATGACCTCAATTTTTTTGTGTGTTCACATACATAATGCCATAAAAGTCACCAAGTTTCGTAACACTCCGATGAAGCTGTGATTTTTAAAAATTCAATGTGCTCAACTCAGATATAGTCCTTTCCCAAAATCTAAGGTGATGTCTATAAATCCTTGTCTGTAACCGACCAATAACTCTTCATTCTCTCCGAATGCAGATACAAGCCCATATCCCGGTGAAAACAGTGAAGTTTACTCGTGGTCTTGAGGCGGAAGAGGCAGACGAGAGAGAGGATTTCGTGGCGTCTGTGTTCACGGTCACACAAAGACCCTCGTTTCGCTTGAAGGGCGGCCAGGCTCTCATCACGTTTGAGGAGGAGAAGGGTAAGATCGACAAGATCACGTTTTTTCATGATCTGTGCATTTTTTTGTGGTTTTATTTCCATTGATCCATTTATGTAAGAGTTGAAACAGAGAGATTCTGGTGTCGTGGGTTCTGCTGGATGTTTATTCATCCTTTCTTTTACAAGGAAGGTCCCATTAAAATATAAAATCTCTTCTTCCAGGGAGTCCTGGTCAAGATGGCGACATAAATAATATATTAAATTAAATATATAATAATAAAATATACACTGAATAACAATAAACAATAAAAGGCCAGCCTAAGGGCTTTAGATTTGTGAACAATTTTTGAGAGAAATAGGCCTTTTGTGTTTAAAAAAAGAGTCTTAGATCATGAAGAACAAAAGTGTTGCTTTTATAATTTTGTTCAGTGCATGTTTCTCTGTTGTTTGTCTTTCAGTGGCAGAGCAGATCCTCAGACTGGCCAAGTGCTCGGTGACCTGTGACAAATCCAAGATGGATGTGAAGCCATACTCTTTAACTCTGGATCCTTCTGTGAAGTTTGAGGTACAGCGGATTGTATCACAATATATCAGCCACCGTATCTGTATCGACTGCTCATTTTTAATGGTATCCTTATCGGCACAATAAAAAAAATGGTCGATATGTCACAGCCGATAAATGATGGATTATTATGTTTGAAATTGCTACGGTTCAGAGCAAGTCTGTCACATAGGCTACACAATTATAATATAAAACGTCATTATATTTGTGTGCTTGGGACATGGATTTTAATGATGAGACTTTTGGTTTTTTTTTAATCTGGCCCTCAAAAATTATATAAAAATTTGGATTTAGATTTATCGGCCAATTACGGAGGCGTATTGCATTCACTTGAAGAAAAAATCTACTCTGTTTTTCTGAATTAACAAGTTAATTATCTCAGAATTACGAGATAATTTTTCATGGAAAAAAGTTTTTGCTCTGTTTTTCTGAATTAATGAGTTAATTTTTCATGAGAAAAAAAATTTGCTCTGTTTTTCTGAATTAACGAGTTAATTTTTCATGAGAAAAAAAATTGCTCTGTTTTTCTGAATTAACGAGTTAATTTTTGATGGAATTTTTTTTTGCTCTGTTTTTCTGAATTAACGAGTTAATTTTTCATGAGAAAAAAAGTTTTTGCTCTGTTTTTCTGAATTAACGAGTTAATTTTTCATGAATTTTTTTTGCTGTTTTTCTGAATTAACGTGTTAATTTTTCATAAGAAAAAAGTTTTTGCTCTGTTTTTCTGAATTAACGAGTTAATTTAGAAAAAAACAGAGCAAAAAAAATTTCCATAAAAAATTAACTCGTTAAAGAGCTAAAAACTTTTTTTTCTCATGAAAAACTAACTCGTTAATTCGGAAAAACAACAAAACTTTTTTTCTCATGAAATATTAACTCGTTAATTCAGAAAAACAGAGCAAAACATTTTTTTCTCATGAAAAATTAACTCGTTAAAGAGCAAAAACTTTTTTTTATCATGAAAAATTAACTTGTTAATTCAGAAAAACAGAGCAAAACTTTTTTCTTCTCATGAAATATTAACTCGTTAATTCAGAAAAACAGAGCAAAAACTTTTTTTTTCTCATGAAAAATTAACTCGTTAAAGAGCAAAAATTTTTTAACCATGAAATATTAACTCGTTAATTCAGAAAAACAGAGCAAAAACTTCATGAAAAATTAACTCGTTAAAAAGAGCAAAAAAAAATTTATTATGAAATATTAACTTGTTAATTCAGAAAACAGAGCAAACATTTTTTTTCCATGAAAAATTATCTCCTAATTCTGAGATAATTAACTTGTTAATTCAGAAAAACAGTAGATTTTTTTTCTTCGAGTGATACGCCTCTGTAGCCAATATATTGATTATCGGTTTTCAAATATAAAGAATTATCCGTTATCGGCATGGGCCAAAATGTTCATATCCGTGGATCCTTAGTATCACAGATTTGTTTCAGAATGATGTTTTCTGTTGCCGTGAATTACTTGTGTCCATGCAGGTTCACATCAAGGTATCCAAGAAGACCATCAAGTTCCGCAACGCCCCGCCCACTTTACCTGAGGAGCGAATGAGAGACCGGCTGGAGCTGTCCTTCTCTAGAGCCAGCCGAGGTGGAGGTGAAGTGGAAAAACTGGAGTACAACAAGAGCAACGGCACAGGCCGCGTAACTTTCGTCAACACTGGAGGTGTGTCTTTATCCTCACATCATGATGTTGTTTTGAGCTTCTATAATATTATTGTGTGTTTTGTGTTCATCATAGAAGTTGTGCTAGGGAATGCCGTACTATACACTACATACTTACACAATGCATCGTGTACTAACTAGAGGTTGAATTACTTTTGAATTTTTTTAATTGAACATTTATGTGATTAAAGTCGAGTCAAATAGTCACAGATTACGTACACTACCGGTCAAAAGTTTTAGATCAGTAAGATTTTTTATGTTTTTTATGTTTTTAGTCTCTTCTGCTCACCAATATTTGATGAAAAAACAGTAATATTGTGAAATATTATGACAATTTAAAATGACTGTTTTCTATTTTAATATATTTTAAAATGTAATTTGAAAGCTGAATTTTCCACATCATTACTGTTGCTGATTACAGTTTTCAGTGTCACATGATCCTTCAGAAATCATTCTAATATGCTGATTTTATGCTCAAAAAACATCAATTATTATTTTCAGTGTTGAAAACAGTCGTGTAGCATTTTTTCACCCCCGAAATTCTACGATGAATAGAAAGTTCTATTTAAAATATAATCTTTTCTAACATTATAAATGTCTTTACTGTAACTTTTGATCAATTTAACTCATCCTTGATGAATAAAAGTATTTTTTAATTTCTTTCCCCCAAAAATAAAAAAAAAATTCTTCCTGACCCCAAACTTTTGAATGGTAGTGATTAATGTTACAAAAGCTTAATTTCCATTTCAGATCAATTCTGTTCTTTTGAACTTTCTATTCATCAAAGAATCCTGAAATAAAACTGTTTTCAACATGGATAATAATCATAAATGTTTCTTGAGCATCATATTATAATAATTTCTGACGGATCATGTGACACTGAAGACTGGAGTAATGATGCTGTAAATCACAGGAATAAATTACACTTCACTATATATTCACATAGAAAACCGCTGTTTTAAATTGTAATAATATTTCACAATATTTCTGCATTTTTTTGTATTTTTAATCAAATAATTGCAGCCTTGGTGAGCAGAAGAGACTTCTTTTAAAAAAATAAAAAATCGTACCGATCTAAAACTTGGTGAACGTGCACAACTAAGTCTCACGCATGCAGTACTGATGTGAACTTTTGTCATAATTCATCTACTGTAGATTTTTCAGATGCCTCCTCTGATTTAGTGGTGTGGTGTTTCCGCTCAGTTATGAAGATTAATATCTGTCAGATTCATAGTTCTTCATGACAGCCTGTCCGGTTTCTCTTTCAGTCGCGGAGAATTTGGCTCTCAGAGGAAAGTTTTGTGTGGACGCCGGCAGCGATGTGGTGGTTGACGTGTTTCCTGTGTATGACTACCAGCTCAAGAAATTTCAAGTATGTTTTCAACAACACATACATGTTCATTTTCTACATCAGAAACGTGTTCAGTGAGGAAGAGCACGCTTTTGATTTCTGGTGTTTGCCGTCACATTGCAGACGTACTCAGGGGCCCCGAATCGCACCGTGCTTCTGGGGGGAATTCAGGGGCTGATGGATGAAGAAGATCTTCAGGATCATCTAGAAATCCACTTCCAGAAGCCCAGTAACTATGGAGGAGAGGTCGAGAATATAAAATACGTTCCTGATGGGAAGGAGCTGACGGCTTTCTTCTCTGAGGACGGTATTGAAAAGGCCAACTGAGGGCCAAATGTTGTTTTTCAGTAGGATACACTGCAAAAATAATGCTCTTCCTCTGTATTTTTGTCTGAGTTTTTGGTTCAAATAAAAGGGGTCAGAAAAATAAACTCAAATTTATTTAAAATTTATTATAAATAATAATAATGCATTTTATTTATAATGCGCTTTTCTAAAACCCAAAGCGCTACGAAACTCAAAAAATAAAATAAATTCAAAGGGAAAACAAGGTTATTTTTCTGATGTTTATTATAAAGAATGTTTAGATAATTTGTACTGGAAAACAAGACAGAAATACTTCTTTTCTGCAGCGTTTGCACCAACAATCAGGTTTTTCTTTGAGTCAATGAGGAGAAGCATTACTTATTATATACATGTTTTTAAGTTTGTGGGAATCTTCAGATTATATCAATCATATCTCCTCATTGTCTTCTTTAAAATAACATAATGACCAAACCTAAGTTTCCTAAAATGCATCTATGACTGGAACAGAAGTTTATTAAGTAGTATCTATCTAATAAATTACATCATGCATTGTAAGAGCATTGTATTTGAGCTGTATTTTAAAATAAACTTTATTCAAAGGGTATCTACATTAATGATTAACCAATGTTTTGGCATTTTTGCCAATTATTTGGAATATTTCGAACAATGAAGGCATCCATATGAAAATGAGCCATATTTAAAGCCTTTTATATTTTTTATGGCTTTTAATCACTTTGCAGCTGTCTTTGGTAAGAGAATTGAACAGATTGATAGCTGTAAACAAAACACAAGCTTATCTAGTAATCTTTTTGCTCAGTTTTTAAGACAGTTTCATTCGTTTTTTTTAGTCAGTTATTAATATTAGGTTTTGCATTTTTAAAATGTCTAGTTTTTTTAATTGAGTTTCATTTTTAGTTTTGGTTGTTTTAGTACTTCAGCTTAAATTAAAATGAGAAATGTTGTTTTGGAAACTAATTTTTTTTTTATATTTTGTTTTATGTAATTGTTTTAATATATATATATAGGCACTGTATCTATATATATATTTCAGGACCGACTTTTAGGAATCTCGCCAGAGAGCCAATGTTCTTCACGAAAGTCGCGGAGACGGTCTTTTGTCGAGTATTCGCGGAGATATTAGCCGAAAACCGTCTGCCTCGCTCTGAAATGGTGCCATGAGCTCGGGAGAAAAACGCAAATATCTCCGCGGAAAATCAACGTTTCGACGCCAAATTTTTATCGAGTGGAGAACTGCCCGAGACCTTTTGAAAGAGACCCCAGGCTTGTGGGCCCCCGGGGGCCCGAGATACAGGCCCCCAAATCCTCCCAAAGTCTTCATACAACATGTGTTTTTCTAGCCTCGCGAAACCACCTGATCTCGCGAGCTTTCAAGGTTTCACTCGCAGATCAGTCTGGACAATCTCGGTTGGCTTTGAGGCGGGTTGAGGTGTGACGCAACGAGAAGCGCGACAGTTCAGTCTAAAGAACATGACGGCTTCAGCGGATGAAACTAGCATCAGCGTGGCTATCGAGCAAGTTTTATCGGAATTACAGATTATTTCTTCACTGAAAGAAGAGCAAAACACTGCTCTGGAGGCTTTTCTCAGAGGAAAAGATGTTTTTGCTCTTCTCCCGACTGGTTTCGGCAAGAGTTACAGTACGTCATATGCTTCGTTGATCTGATTGGTTGATTTGGCCCGTCTATCACCAACATAGGCCTATCAGCTAACCAGTATTTTCGCCCCTTACCAAAATTACTTCAACAGAAGGTTTCCAGATGGATATGCGGAGCAAATCCATCTGGCGGAGTCAGGTTAGTGTTTTTCAGGCTGGTTGTTTGTCATTTTGTAAAAGTAGGGAGTGGCTGTATCTCAGTATAGAGTTATTTTACATTTGATAATTCAATTTCGTACCTGATAAGACCTACAGTTGACCTACGGTTGTCTACAGTGATCTACAGTCGTCTATTGAGGTCTACCCACAGTGATCTACAGTGACCTACAGTCATCTACAGTTGTCTACAGTGACCTACAGTGGTCTACAGTGGTCTACATACAGTGGTCAACAGTGACCTACAGTGACCTACAGTGGTCTACAGGGGTCTACATACAGTGGTCTACAGTGACCTACAGTGATCTACAGTGACCTACAGTGGTCTACAGTGACCTACAGTGACCTACAGTGGTCTACAGTGACCTACAGTGACCTACAGTGATCTACAGTGACCTGCAGTGACCTACAGTGACCTACAGTGACCTACAGTGACCTACAGTGACCTACAGTGGTCTACAGTGGTCTACAGTGGTCTACAGGGGTCTACATACAGTGGTCTACAGTGACCTACAGTGACCTACAGTGGTCTACAGTGACCTACAGTGACCTACAGTGGTCTACAGGGGTCTACATACAGTGGTCTACAGTGACCTACAGTGATCTACAGTGGTCTACAGTGACCTACAGTGGTCTACAGGGGTCTACATACAGTGGTCTACAGTGACCTACAGTGATCTACAGTGGTCTACAGTGACCTACAGTGGTCTACAGGGGTCTACATACAGTGGTCTACAGTGACCTACAGTGATCTACAGTGGTCTACAGTGACCTACAGTGGTCTACAGGGGTCTACATACAGTGGTCTACAGTGACCTACAGTGACCTACAGTGGTCTACAGTGACCTACAGTGGTCTACAGGGGTCTACATACAGTGGTCTACAGTGACCTACAGTGATCTACAGTGACCTACAGTGGTCTACAGTGACCTACAGTGGTCTACAGTGGTCTACAGTGACCTACAGTGGTCTACAGTGACCTACAGTGGTCTACAGGGGTCTACATACAGTGGTCTACAGTGACCTACAGTGATCTACAGTGACCTACAGTGGTCTACAGTGACCTATAGTGGTCTACAGTGGTCTACAGTGACCTACAGTGGTCCACAGGGGTCTACATACAGTGGGCTACAGTGACCTACAGTGATCTACAGTGGTCTACAGTGACCTACAGGGGTCTACATACAGTGGTCTACAGTGACCTACAGTGACCTACAGTGGTCTACAGTGACCTACAGTGGTCTACAGGGGTCTACATACAGTGGTCTACAGTGACCTACAGTGATCTACAGTGACCTACAGTGGTCTACAGTGGTCTACAGTGACCTACAGTGGTCTACAGTGACCTACAGTGGTCTACAGGGGTCTACATACAGTGGTCTACAGTGACCTACAGTGATCTACAGTGGTCTACAGTGACCTATAGTGGTCTACAGTGGTCTACAGTGACCTACAGTGGTCCACAGGGGTCTACATACAGTGGGCTACAGTGACCTACAGTGACCTATAGTGGTCTACAGTGGCCTACAATGGTTCACAGTGACCTACAGTTGTCTACAGTGACCTACAGTGGTCTACATACAGTGGTCTACAGTGGTCTACAGTGATCTACAGTGGTCTACAGTGACCTACAGTGACCTACAGTGGTCTACAGGGGTCTACATACAGTGGTCTACAGTGACCTACAGTGACCTACAGTGGTCTACAATGACCTATAGTGGTCTACAGTGGCCTACAATGGTTCACAGTGACCTACAGTCGCCTACAGTTGTCTACAGTGACCTACAGTGGTCTACATACAGTGGTCTACAGTGGTCTACAGTGACCTCCAGTGACTTACAGCCGTCTACAGTCAGTGGTCTACATACTGTGGTCTACAGTGACCTACAGTTGTCTACAAGGGTCTACAGTGCTCTAGGTCTACAGTGGTTTACAAGGGTCTACAGTGGTCTACAGGGGTCCACAGTGATCTATAGTGGTTCACAGTGACCACAGTCATCTACTCAGGGGTCAGGGGTCTACTGGGGTCTACATACTGTGGTCTACAGTGACCTACAGTGATCTATAGTGGTTCACAGTGACCACAGTCATCTACTCAGGGGTCAGGGGTCTACTGGGGTCTACATACTGTGGTCTACAGTGACCTACAGTGATCTATACAGTTTAGTACAAGGGTCTACAGTGCTCGACATGTTCTACAGTGGTCTACAGTGGTTCATAGTGACCACAGTCGTCTACAGGGATCTATAGTGACCTACAGTCGTATATAGTGGTCTACATACAGTGGTTTACCGTGACCTACAGTTGTCTACAGTGACCAGCAGTCGTCTACAGTGGTTCACAGTGACCTACAGTGGTCGACAGTCATCTACATGGGTCTACAGAAATCTACAGTGATATACAGTGGTCAACAGCATGCTGTAAAGCAATCTCCAGCAGTCTTTAGTGGTCAGCAGTCTTCAGTTCTATACGGTTAGTTTGTTCATCAGTCAGTGTCAGGTAGTGTGGTGGCTTGTGTTCTCTCCTCCTGTGGTTCAGAGCCGGCCGGTTGGCGCTCTGTGGGGTTGGGAGCACTTTGTCTCTCTTCTGTCGATGGAGTTGTCGATCTGTCGCTGGCGACTGTCCGTATGCGGTTTAGCGATCGTCTCAGCAGGGGGCGTATGGTGTTACTGGAGCTCTTTGAGGCTCGACTGCTTTCCAGTGTCCTTCTGTTGACGTGCTCGAGAGACAAACGGCACAGGAGTGTCTGCCAGAACGCAGAGCGAAACTGGCGTGAGGAGAGGTTATACAGCAGCGGATTCAACACCGAGCTCAGGTAGAAGAAGCTGTCGGCCACCAGATGCAGCTTCACGTAGTGTCTCAGGTAGCTCGCGGTCCACGATGACTTGGGCAACGCTGCTGTCATCAGCCTGCGAATCTGGTTTGGCATCCAGCACACGAACAGAGCGCAGACGATCAGCACTAACAGATGCGTACATGGACATGGAGGAGAGAAACAACATGTCAGGATCCAGAACAGATACAATACGAATGTAGAATTACAAATAAAGTCTAGGCAAGGTTCCCTTGAGTTTGCAAAGATCTTTACTGTGATGCAACTTTTCACTGTGCTTTTCAGTCCTACTCCAGAGCACTTGAAAATGTCTAATAACCGAGACTGATCTCATGAAGTAGCGTGTGTATGACACGCCAATTCGTATTTGCATTTTTGGCGTGCTATCAAGACGCATAATCGCTTTTCAGCGTGTTTATGAACGCCGTTGACTTAGCGTTATTACTGTATATATAAATATATTACTTACCTCAACCCCGTCCCTAAACCTAACCGTCACTGGGGTTAATGGCATTTATGACTGGACATTTGACAGCGTGTTCAGACACGCGGAATCACTCGGATGTTAATGGCGTAGACATACACACGGATAACTCAAAATGCGTAGAGATAACCTGCCACTTGACTCGAAAGTGGCGTGTATGTTTACGCAAAAGTCATGATGTCATGTTGAATAACCACTCATTTTGTAAGTAAATGGCTATTAGGGCCTGGTTTAAATTAAGAGCCCTTTTTTATTGGAGTGAATGAGCCGTTCTTATAGCTGAACTGAACCAAATGATCTGGCTCACTAAAACGAGTCTGAATTCCTGTCACTTTTCCCCATAGTCTCTCAGTGGACTTGATTGACAGAGAGAATGAGCTCAGTGGATGTTTGTGTAAGGTGAGGTCAGGTTAAAGGTAAACCTTTATAAATTAGAATCACTGATAGACGCTGTATAGTTGAGCTGAAAAACGACACTTTTTTAAAAACGTCTTTACAGATGAATTTGTATTTGCCTCATATTTGATGAAGTTTGCATCATTGACCACGTTTACATGCAGACAATTTTCGGGTTATGGTCGGGTTAAAGCGATACTCCACTTTTTTTGGAAATAGGTTCATTTTACCACTCCCCCAGAGTTAAACAGTTGGGTTTTACCGTTTTCGAAGGTAATCAGCCGATTTTTTTTATATTTAGAAGAATTTCAGTAACCAGACCGTTTCTGGTCTCATTGACTTCCATAGTATATTTTATTCCTACTATGGAAGTCAATGAGACCAGAAACTTTCTGGTTACTGATTGAAAACGGTAAAACCCAACTATTTAACTCTGGGGGAGTGGTAAAATGAGTCTATTTCCAAAAATAGTGGAGTATCCCTTTAAGGTCACTATTCGGGTTTCTGAAACATTAGGAGTAACCCGTTTACATGCCTGAGCAGAGAGTTTCTCCTGTATACATGGAATTGCAATTGCAATATCC
The DNA here is from genome assembly GCA_038021265.1 of Cyprinella venusta. Taxonomy (NCBI): domain Eukaryota; kingdom Metazoa; phylum Chordata; class Actinopteri; order Cypriniformes; family Leuciscidae; genus Cyprinella; species Cyprinella venusta. The sequence continues at coordinate 37,444,617 of CM075867.1, read as the reverse complement.
CGATGTAAACGGCGACGCACGGTTAGCGTCTAGACGTACGGACAATCTTAATATGCAATATGCGTCATTTCCGATTCTTCTTCCTGTATCCAAAGACAACAACAACAGCTGCACGTGGATAATGAATAGTTCGGGGCAGATAGCGATCGCCTTTGTTTGCGCTTTGATGCCGGTAATGTTTTATTATATTAAAATTGTATTATACCAGGGGTACCCCTTCTATAACCCGAATTTTTGGTCATGTAAACGTGTATCTCCATATCCCCATAGTGATTCGTTATCTGCGGATGTTCGATTCGCAAGGAATCTTGGTCTCTTGAGTAGAGTAACTTCTCGGCGCATACAAATATCCGCGTGCAGTATACCGGAAGTAAACATGGCGAGACCAGGCGAGACTTTTGACCTTCTGGAGCGAGCTCAGTAACGTTACCAGCATCAAAGCGCAAACAAAGGCGATCGCTATCTGCCCCGAACTATTCATTATCCGCGTGCTGCTGTTGTTGTTGTCTTTGGATACAGGAAGAAGAATCGGAAATGACCGTCGGAAATGTATCGGAAATGTCCGTACGTCTAGACGCTAACCGCGCGTCGCCGTTTACATCGGGATATTGCAATTCCATGTATACAGGAGAAACTCTCTGCTCACGCATGTAAACGGGTTATTCCCAATGTTTCAGAAACCCGAATAGTGACCTTAACTCGAAAATTGGCTGCATGTAAACGTAGTCATTGATTCTGTTATTTTCCTTTGATCTGTACTGTATAAAGCGCTGTTGAAATAAAGCTGACCCAGACCAGTCCCTAAACCTAACCGTCACTGGGGTTAACGGCATTTATGACTGTTCCCTTACCATCCTTGGAAAAAAAAAGATCGCTCCCCAGATGTAGATCTACATTTTGTTTCATTTCGCGCGGACATTTGACGGCGTTTACAGACACGCGCAATCACTCGGACGATAATGGCGTAGACATACACGCGGATACGGTCGCGGATAGCTCAAAATGCGTAGAGATTGAGACTTGACTCAAAAGTGGCGTGTATGTTTACGCAAAAGTCATGATGCCATGTCGGTATGCGTGTATGTCTACGCCATTAACGTCCGAGTGATTCCGCGTGTCTGTGCACGCCGTCAAATGTCCGCAAACAAAATGTACATTTACATCTGGGGTAGATAGGATGGTAAAGGAACAGTCATAAATGCCGTTAAACCCAGTGACGGTTAGGTTTAGGGACGGGGTTGAGGCAAGTCATATATTTATATATACAGTAATAACGTTAAGTCAACGGCGTTCATAAATACGCTGAAAAGCGATTATGCCAACACTATCTCACGCCCAATTCGTACGAATTCGACGAAAAGGCTTAATTCGTACTAATTCGCACGACCTCACTCGTACGAATTTGTACGATTTGTCTAAACCCACGTGACGGTTATGTTTAGGGGCGGGGTCAGGGGTAGGTCATTCGTACGAATTCATACGAATTGGCCAATTCGTAAAATATGTACGATTTAGCAAAATCGTACTAATTCGTACGAGTGAGGTCGAATGAATTGTTACGAATCAGCCACTTTTTTAACATTCGTCGAATTCGTACGACTTGGTCGTGAGATCGGGTTGATTATGCGTCTTGATAGCACGCCAAAAATGAAAATACGAATTGGCGCGTCATACACACGCTACTTCATGTGATCAGTCTGGCGATTCCATGTATAAACAAACAATGAACGTATTCATGAGGAGAGGTCACGGTGTCTTACCGAGGAAGAGGATGGACTGTTTTCGGGAGGCTTTCAGACGGGCGCTCTCGTGTTTGGGAAGAACGTCCCGTCCGGCTCCATTCGTGCCGGATTCGTTAGGCCCCATCGGCCCCCGAAGAACGACAATCATCGCTCTTCAGCGACAGATCGACAACTCCATCGACAGAAGAGAGACAAAGTGCTCCGAACCCGCTAGACGCTAACCGCGTGTTGCCGTTTACATCGGGATATTGCAGTTGCAATTCCCAACATGACATCATGACTTTTGCGTAAACATACACGCCACTTTCGAGTCAAATGGCTTGTTAGCTCTACGCATTTTGAGCTATCCGCGTGTATGCGTGTATGTCCACGCCATTAACGTCCACGTCATTCCGCGTGTCTGTACACGCCGTCAAATGTCCGGTCATAAATGCCATTAACCCCAGTGACGGTTAGGTTTAGGGACGGGGTTGAGGTAAGTTATATAGTTATATATTAACGTTAAGTCTACGGCGTTCATAAATAGGGTTGTGTATCGTTTGAATTTGAACGATTCTGATTCCGATTCCTTGTTTCGATTCCGGTTCCCAACGATTCTGATTCCGATTCCTTGTTTCGATTCCGGTTCCCAACGATTCTCGATTCCGATTCCTTGTTTCGATTCCGGTTCCCAACGACTCTGATTCCGATTCCTTGTTTCGATTCCGGTTCCCAACGATTCTCGATTCCGATTCTTTTAAGAGGCATGGTCAAAAAAGTTTAGCTAACCTTGCTAACCAACGGTCTTTCTGAAGGAAATACTCCTTTCTAAAGGGAAATACTCTGCATTTTGCCGAGATTTTGTTATTTTTAGAAAAGTGAAGCCACACTTTGGACCGCCGACGTAAGCGACTCATGTTCGACTCGCGCGGTTATGCCAACACTTCCGGTAGACGCTTCTTCATTGGTGTTGTTCAGCGGTTTCTTCTTCCGCTCGGCGGAGTGTGAATATCGAAACTAGGAATCGAAATTTTAACTTTTGAACGATTCCGGGAAAAACGAAAAGTTAGTCCCGATTCCAATCGATACTCGATTCTCGATACCCAACCCTATTCATAAACACGCTGAAAAGCGATTATGCGTCTTGATAGCACGCCAAAATTGGAAATACGAATTGGCGCGTCATACACACGCTACTTCATGAGATCAGTCTGGCGATTCCATGTATAGACAAACAATGAACGTATTCATGAAGAGAGGTCACGGTGTCTTACCGAGGAAGAGGATGGACTGTTTGCGGGAGGCTTTCAGACGGGCGCTCTCGTGTTTGGGAAGATTCGTGCCGGATTCGTTAGGCCCCATCGGCCCCCGAAGAACGACAATCATCGCTCTTCAGCGACAGATCGACAACTCCATCGACAGAAGAGAGACAAAGTGCTCCGTACCCGCTAGACGCTAACCGCGTGTTGCCGTATTCATCGGGATATTGCAGTTGCAATTCCCAACATGACATCATGACTTTTGCGTAAACATACACGCCACTTTCGAGTCAAATGGCGTGTTAGCTCTACGCATTTTGAGCTATCCGCGTGTATGCGTGTATGTCCACCCCATTAACGACCGCGTCATTCCGCGTGTCTGTACACGCCGTTAAATGTCCAGTCATAAATGCCATTAACCCCAGTGACGGTTAGGTTTAGGGACGGGGTTGAGGTAAGTCATATAGTTATATAACGTTAAGTCTACGGCGTTCATAAATAGGGTTGTGTATCGTTTGAATTTGAACGATTCTGATTCCGATTCCTTGTTTCGATTCCGGTTCCCAACGATTCTGATTCCGATTCCTTGTTTCGATTCCGGTTCCCAACGATTCTCGATTCCGATTCTTTTAAGAGGCAGGGTCAAAAAAGTTTAGCTAACCTTGCTAACCAACGGTCTTTCTGAAGGAAATACTCCTTTCTAAAGGGAAATACTCTGCAGTTTGCCGAGATTTTGATATTTTTAGAAAAGTGAAGCCACACTTTGGACCGCCGACGTAAGCTATTCATGTTCGACTCGCGCGGTTATGCCAACACTTCCGGTAGACGCTTCTTCGTTGGTGTTGTTCAGCGGTTTCTTCTTCCGCTCGGCGGACTGTGAATATCGAAACTAGGAATCGAAATTTAAACTTTTGAACGATTCCGGGAAAAACGAAAAGTTAGTCCCGGTTCCAATCGATACTCGATTCTCCATACCCAACCCTATTCATAAACACGCTGAAAAGCGATTATGCGTCTTGATAGCACGCCAAAAAATGGAAATACGAATTGGCGTGTCATACACACGCTACTTCATGAGATCAGTCTGGCGATTCCATGTATAGACAAACAATGAACGTATTCATGAAGAGAGGTCACGGTGTCTTACCGAGGAAGAGGATGGACTGTTTGCGGGAGGCTTTCAGACGGGCGCTCTCGTGTTTGGGAAGATTCGTGCCGGATTCGTTAGGCCCCATCGGCCCCCGAAGAACGACAATCATCGCTCTGCACATGAGCGCAACGCCGACCAGGACGAGAAGATACAGCACGAACGCTGTGAAGATGCTAGTGCGATACATGACCCAGTGCTGGCTCAGGTTGGTGCAGAAAGTCAGGTTTTGCGCCGGCATCCGACCTCCTTCGGGAACGTATCCTTCGGTTCCCGTTACGATGAGAAGCGGAAGAGCGACGAGGGCCGAGCAAAGCCACGCCAGCAACAGGAGCTTGGTCGTACGACTTCCACCCAAAGCTTTATAGCGGAACGGATGGCAAATGGCCATGTAGCGCTCGAAGCTCAACGTGGCCACGTTCAAAATGGTGGCGTAGCTGCACGCCTCGAACAAAAAGTTGTAGATCCTGCAGGCGGCGTCGCCGGACGAGGACGAGAACGGGAACCAGATGGCGCTGTAGAGCTCGACCGGCATCCCGATCAACAGCACCAGCAAATCAGAGCAGGCCAAACTGACCATGTGATCCGTCACGTTCTTCTGCAGGTATCCGTTACGCTGAAGCAGCTGCGCGACGTGAATGGTGACGCTGTTTCCCACAATGCCGAGGCTGAGAATAAGACAGTACAAAACGGTGAGGAAGACCTTCACCTCGTGAGTGGGCTCCAGTGATTTCCAGTCCGTCTGCTCTTCCTCGTTCTGCTCCATGATGTCACTGTGTTTGAGGTTCACTCTTGGACTTGTTGACTTTAGTCCTGCTTATCTGAGCCGTTATCGCCACCATTAATCATCAAACTCACAGCACGAATGAATCTTTAAATCACAGAGCTGGGTTTGAAACGGAGACGAAGATGATGGCAGCGTCTCACCTCTTTGTGCTCTTCGTCGTCCTCCGCGTGGTTTGAGGAGTTTGGGAGCTGCTGAGTTGAGTCTGGAGTGAGTTAATGATTAGAGTTTGAGAAGTGAACGCGGAGGCGTCGCGGGTTTCTGCCGTGAGCTGAAGCGAGTTTCGCTATTTGAGTTGGAGCTATTAGTCATGTGATGCTTTTACAATACTGGGTGTGTCCTGATCGGCCCTACTTACAACTGTGTGTGTGTGTGTGTGTGTGTGTGTGTGTGTGAGAGAGAGAGAATTACTAAAAATGTAGAATGTTTTTGGTGAGGGTTGTGTTTAGGAGATAGAATATACAGTTTATACTGTACAAAAACATGTCTATGGACAACATGTGTGTGTGTGCGTGTGTGTGTGTGTGTGTGTGTGTGAGGGACAGTATAAGTGTGTGTTTCTGTATGGGTGTTTGACTGTGTGTGTGAGAGAGAGAGGGAAAAAGAGAGTGTGTGTGTGACAGTGTAAGTGTGTGTGTGAGTTTGTGTGACAATATGTGTGTGTGTGTGTGTGTGTGTGTGCGTGTGTGCGTGTGCGCGCGTGTGTGTGTGTGTGTGTGTGTGTGACAGTTTAAGTGTATGTGTGAGTTTGTGTGACTATATGAGTGTGTGTTAAGTGTATATGTGAGTTTGTGTGACTGTGTGTGTGTGTGTGTGTGTGTGTGTGAGAGAGAGAGAGTGTGTGAGACTGTAAGTGTATGTGTGAGTTTGCGTGACTATATGAGTGTGTGTGTTAAGTGTATATGTGAGTTTGTGTGACTGTGTGTGTGACAGTGTAAGTGTATGTGTAAGTTTGTGTGACAATATGAGTGTGTGTGTGCGTGTGTGTTAAGTGCATGTGTGAGTTTGTGTGACAATATATAACACACACACACACACTTACACTGTGTGTGAGAGAGAGAGAGTGTGTGTGTGTGTGCACATGGCTGTGTGAGTTTGTGTGACAATGTGTGTGTGTGTGTGTATGTTTGTGTGTGAGAGAGAGAGAGGGAGGGAGAGTGACAGTGTAAGTGTATGTGTGAGTTTGTGTGACAGTGTGTGTGTGTGTGTGTGTGAGAGAGAGAGAGAGAGAGAGAGAGTGTGTGTGTCAGGCACAGTGAATATTTAGAGTGTATTAAAGTGATAATTCACCCATTAATGATCATTCACCCTCTCATTATTTATTTATTTATTTATTCAATAATATTTATTATATTATTTGCTCTACAGAAAAAAAAAACTAATTTCGGTTTGAAAAGACATGAGGGCGAGTAAATTATGACAGAAGGATTGTATCATCAATCATCAGTGATGCAAATGACAGGTGATTGCTGTGTGTGTGTGTGTTATTGTAGGTCTCAGTTCAGCACAGATGCAGATAAACACAAGAGCAGTAAAACACAGATAAGAGATCACACGTGAAGCGTATAAATCAGCCGTATATTCCCAGTGTTTCTGCAGCAAACTCAATACAATGGCAATGAAATTTTGTAAACATTTTTCATTGTAAATTATTTTATATGGTGTATTTTTGTTGTTTTATTTAATTCTGTAAAAAATCTTTATTTAAAACAGCTTGAATGTAACTCGACACCTTCGCCTCATTTAGTGTAGGAGGTTCTATGAATATGCAAATGAGCTCCGCCTCCACTCACTCACTCAAGGATGCACTGGTTGACGTTCATACGTTGATCTGATTGGTTACAAGGTGGTTTGTGACGTCAGAAACACCAAAGCGTGATTTTGAGACTGTCTTTGGTTCACTGAAAATACTCAGCAATGCTGTCCACTTATGAATTTACACATGGTGTGTGTTGAAGTGTATTAAAAACACCACATAGACATATAAACAACATTATGGATTTTCACCACAGGGGGGCTTTAAACACACATTCATCTAGCATGTGATTGTGATTGGACCAGCCCAGTGTCAATCAAGAAAATAACCAATGGGGCGCTGATCTACACGTTTCATCATGCCCCGGTCTGTGAGGAAAAAAACAAACAAAACAAAACTACTGACTTTTTCGCGCTTCGCCCTCCAATTAATCGCGTTTAATCGCATCCAAAATAAAAGTTTGTGTTTACATAATATATGTGGGTGCACTGTGTATAATTATTTTCTTTATATAAATACACACACATGCATGTATATTTAAGAAAAAAATATTATTTAGCTACAAAAATATTTATATTTATATATAATATAAATTATATATAAATCTATAGACATGAAAATATTTCTTAAATATATACAAAAATGTGTGTGTATTTATATAAAGAAAATAATTATACACAGTGCACCCACATATATTATGTAAACATAAACTTTTATTTTGGATGCGATTAATCGTTTGACAGCCCTTTGGCATGCTTGCTTTGCCTACAAATTTGCCAACATGTCAACTTGCACAGGTAAGATTATTAAAACATTAAATGGAACAGAATTGACATAAGCATACAATTGAATACAGATACTTGAGAGTGTGCACGAGACAGGAATAAGTGCACTCAAAAATCCACATTTGGGTGAAGTGCACGTCTTTAGTGTGCTAGACTGATGTATTTGGGGTGTAGTGCATATACAATTGCAAACATTTGATTAGAAGCAGCACAATAAAATTGTGTCATTTGTTACTGAGGAACTACTACACAGACATTTAGACGTTTATTTTAAAGTGCACATAAAACTTGACTTGCATGGTTTGCATTAAAGGTTTATGCACACTTGAACACTTGGGCCAAAAACAGGAAATGCAACTAGACTGCAAGTGTGTGTAATGGGAGAGAAACACACAAAATTGCAGATTTTTCACTATTATTTCTGAGATTATCTCAGTCGTGCTTTGACAGTATTATGCAAAACAAACTTTTCTTTGAAGAAGACAAACAAAGCGTTCTGGCATTTGAACGGCCATGTTTATGAGCCACTTTGCCCCGCCCATATCGTCGCCATGTGACGTTCGCGGCCGCTCTAGGGTGCGCGCTTTCTTCTGCACTTGAATGCGGAAGTGGAAAAGCGCTTCCTTCTCGTTTCCGGGTTCCGCCTCGCGCACAAACCGAGCGACAGATCACTAGTACCGGGAGCTCACCGGCTCTTTAACCACTCGAGATGGCCGCTCGGTTACCGGCATGTGTTGTGGATTGTGGCACAGGGTGAGTTAACAACGCAATCTGTCCAGTGCTAACGTCAACCGGCACTACACGGGCGCGCGCGCTCGCTCGCGCTCCTGCACGGATAACATTCTCTTTCTGTATGGCTGTATTCCGTTCATCAGCTGCTTGTTTGGATTTTGCGATGTTGGCTTTTTCCAGCACATAGATGCGCAAATGACTGTCATGGAATCAGTGTGTTTGAGCTGATTGTGTGATGCTGAGATTACAGGCGCGCGGAGAGACGATAAAACGCTCCGCTTTAACTCTCATATCACATTTGTGTTTTGTTCGTTTGCGGAGACGACCGCCTGACATGATTATATCGATGAGGAAAGTTTAAAACTAATGGTGTTTGAAGAGTAAGCACAGAAATGATTGAATCTGTTGTCTTTTCTTCTGCGCATGCGCACAGCTGCTTCCTCTTCCTCAACTTCCGTATTCTGGCTGCGGCCTTATATGGGCAATCAGAGAAAAACACGAAATCCTGTAATATCTATAAACCTGTATTAAATATCAATTTGCTGGACATTGACGAATGTTTAAAGTGTCATAACCGCAAATCTGTCTCTGTTTTGATGTGGTAATTGATCAGAACAGATCGACAGTGTTAGGTTAGTTTTGACATGTTGAGACATGAAACATTCTCCGATCTGTGTGTGTGTGTGTTATTAATTTACCCATTTTAAGAAATAGTTCCTAAATTCAAAAGGTCCGTTTGTTGGCCTAATTATAGTGTAATTATCGTTAAAACACTGTGTGTGTTGTGATTTTAAAGAAAAAAAAAATATTTTTGATTTATGAACACATTCTGAAGGAAGTGCTCATTGTGAATAAATATTATACAGAAAGATTGAATTGTTCATAAATGAGACACACACGCAGTGTTGGATTTATTTTGATCTGCTGCTCTCCAATCAGGAACTGCGAAATGAGTAACTGGTGAATGACTATGAACATTTAATGTGTGCTTTTTGTTTTCAGGTACACTAAACTGGGATATGCAGGAAACACGGAGCCGCAGTTCATCATTCCGTCATGTGAGTGTCTGTTCTTCTGTGCCGACGTCTGTATAGTGTAGTGAACATCTATAGGGTGCAGTGCACACATCTGTAGGGGTGTAATGCATGACACTAGTGTACTAAGCTGTTGTCTGTAGGGTGTAGTGCTAATGCATGACACTAGTGTACTTGGCTGTTGTCTATAGGGTGTAGTGCTAATGCATGACACTAGTGTACTAGGCTGTTGTCTGTAGGGTGTAGTGCTAATGCATGACACTAGTGTACTTGGCTGTTGTCTATAGGGTGTAGTGCTAATGCATGACACTAGTGTACTAAGCTCATGTATGTAGGGTGTATTGCTAATGCATGACACTAGTGTACTAGACTGTTGTCTGTAGGGTGTAGTGCTAATGCATGACACCAGTGTACTAGGCTGTTGTGTATAGGGTGTAGTGCTAATGCATGACACTAGTGTACTAGGCTGTTGTCTGTAGGGTGTAGTGCTAATGCATGAGGCTAGTGTACTAGGCTGTTGTCTATAGGGTGTAGTGCTAATGCATGACACCAGTGTACTAGGCTGTTGTGTATAGGGTGTAGTGCTAATGCATGACACTAGTGTACTAGGCTGTTGTCTGTAGGGTGTAGTGCTAATGCATGACACTAGTGTACTAGGCTGTTGTCTATAGGGTGTAGTGCTAATGCATGAGGCTAGTGTACTAGGCTGTTGTGTATAGGGTGTAGTGCTAATGCATGACACTAGTGTACTAGGCTGTTGTCTGTAGGGTGTAGTGCTAATGCATGAGGCTAGTGTACTAGGCTGTTGTGTATAGGGTGTAGTGCTAATGCATGACACTAGTGTACTAAGCTCATGTATGTAGGGTGTAGTGCTAATGCATGACACCAGTGTACTAGGCTGTTGTCTGTAGGGTGTAGTGCTAATGCATGAGGCTAGTGTACTAGGCTGTTGTCTGTAGGGTGTAGTGCTAATGCATGAGGCTAGTGTACTAGGCTGTTGTCTGTAGGGTGTAGTGCTAATGCATGACACTAGTGTACTAGGCTGTTGTCTGTAGGGTGTAGTGCTAATGCATGAGGCTAGTGTACTAGGCTGTTGTCTGTAGGGTGTAGTGCTAATGCATGACACTAGTGCACTAGGCTGTTGTCTATAGGGTGTAGTGCTAATGCATGACACTAGTGTACTAGGCTGTTGTCTGTAGGGTGTATTGCTAATGCATGACACTAGTGTACTAGGCTGTTGTCTGTAGGGTGTATTGCTAATGCATGACACTAGTGTACTAGGCTGTTGTCTGTAGGGTGTAGTGCAAATGCATGACATTAGTGTACTAGGCTGTTGTCTGTAGGGTGTATTGCTAATGCATGACACTAGTGTACTAGGCTGTTGTCTGTAGGGTGTATTGCTAATGCATGACACTAGTGTACTAGGCTGTTGTCTGTAGGGTGTAGTGCTAATGCATGACACTAGTGTACTAGGCTGTTGTCTGTAGGGTGCAGTGCTAATGCATGACACTAGTGTACTAGGCTGTTATCTGTAGGGTGCATTGCTAATGCATGACACTAGTGTACTAGGCTGTTGTCTGTAGGGTGTATTGCTAATGCATGACACTAGTGTACTAGGCTGTTGTCTGTAGGGTGCATTGCTAATGCATGACACTAGTGTACTAGGCTGTTGTCTGTAGGGTGTAGTGCTAATGCATGACACTAGTGTACTAGGCTGTTGTCTGTAGGGTGTAGTGCTAATGCATGACACTAGTGTACTAGGCTGTTGTCTGTAGTGTGTAGTGCTAATGCATGACACTAGTGTACTAGGCTGTTGTCTGTAGGGTGTAGTGCTAATGCATGACACTAGTGTACTAGGCTGTTGTACGTATGTAGTACACGTCTATAGTGTACTAGGCTAAAGTCTGTAGGGTGTAGTGCACATCTGTAGTGTACTAGGGTGAAGTCTGTAGGGCGTAGTACACATCAATAGTGTACTAGGCTGAAGTCTGTAGGGTGTGGTACATATCTGTAGTGTACTAGGCTAAAGTCTGTAGGGTGTAGTGCACGTCTGTAGGGTGTAGTGCACGTCAATAGTGTACTAGGCTGAAGTCTGTAGGGTGTAGTACACATCTGTAGTGTACTAGGCTAAAGTCTGTAGGGTGTAGTGCACATCTGTAGTGTACTAGGGTGAAGTCTGTAGGGTGTAGTACATATCTGTAGTGTACTAGGCTAAAGTCCGTAGGGTGTAGTGCACATCTGTAGGGTGTAGTGCACATCTGTAGTGTACTAGGCTGAAGTCTGTAGGGTGTAGTACACATCTGTAGTGTACTAGGCTAAAGTCTGTAGGGTGTAGTGCACATCTGTAGTGTACTAGGGTGAAGTCTGTAGGGTGTAGTACATATCTGTAGTGTACTAGGTTAAAGTCTGTAGGGTGTAGTGGACATCTGTAGTGTACTAGGCTAAAGTCTGTCGGGTGCAGTACACATCTGTAGTGTACTAGGCTAAAGTCTGTAGGGTGTAGTGCACATCAATAGTGTACTAGGCTGAAGTCTGTAAGGTGTAGTGCACATCTGTCGGGTGTAGTGCACATCTGTAGGGTGTTTTCAGTAAGTGGAGTTAAATATAATCCTCACAGAAGCTGCAGAAGTGTGAGTGTTTAAAAGCAGTTCCCAAAGCCAGTTTCTGTCATTTTTTAGGCTTATTTTAGTGAATACAGATTTTTCTGAGTGCTTGTCACCGACTAAAAATCCTGATTATCCATTTCAGTTCTGTTGCGTCAGATGTGTCTATTCACATTTATTCTCACAATACGTATCGTTTCAAATAACTAACGACTCCTTGGGCGAAAAATGAAAAAAATCATCTCACAATCTTCACCACATCCTCAAACGACGGCGTTCTTCTTTTCTTGTCGACTCACGTCAGCACTCAGCTCACTCTTCATGTGTGCCTGTAATCTGACCACGTCTGGCTTCCCATCATCCTTTTCTTCTGTCAGGCATCGCCATTAAGGAGTCGGCGAAGGTGGGCGACCAGGCTCAGCGGAGGATGATGAAGGGTGTGGATGATCTCGACTTCTACATCGGAGACGAAGCCATCGATAAACCCAATTACGCCACCAAAGTGAGTGATGAAAAAAACTGAGTCTGTAGGTTCAAAAGTTTGGGTTGGCAAAAATAAATAAATAAATAAATAAAAAATTAAATAAGTTTAGGTTGGCAAAATATAAATAAATAAATAAATAAATAAATAAATATATATATATATATATATATATATATATATATATATTTTTAATCATTTATTTTGTAAATTTATTTTAAAATTTTTTTAACATAATTTTAAATAAATATCAATTTTAAATTTTATTTTAAATAGAATCTTTTGTAACATTATGAATGTCTTTTCTGTCACTTTAGACCAATTTAATGCAACCTTGATTAATAAAAGGGAATTTGTTTAAAAAAAATTAAACAATTTAAAAAAAAATTAAATTTATTTTGTACATTTAATTAATAATATCCAAAAAAAAACAAGTGTTTTTAACCTTATTTTTGTCATTCTCTTCTTTTGTAATTGATATTTTATACGTTATAAATTATTTAATGTTGTTGCTATTTATTTTATTACACAAATCTGCCTTATTATGGTATGGTCCTGTTTTATATAAAATCTGAGTTTTTATTTTATTTTTATTTTATTAATTTATTTTATTATTATTATTTTGTTTTTTGGGCGTGGTGATGTTTTGTTATGTTTGTATTATATGAAAATTAAAATAAATAAAAACAATTTTTTAAATTAGATTTTCCTGGATTTAATACAAGTAGAATCCTTTTTTTTTAAACTAAGATTAAAGTAAGATTATGTCTGAAAAGCTTATGGATTTTTTTTTAATCAAATGTTCATTAAAAAAGAAAAAAACTTTTGTTTGTTTGGTTTAATTTTTGTTTGTTTGGTTTTTATTGTATTTATTTTATATGCCGATTGTATTTTTGTAATTTAATTTTTGCCATGAAATAGCCTTGAATGCTGACATGGCACTAAATAAAGCAATCATCATCTGTAGATGATCATCCCTTAGAAAGCGTGCTGTTCCTCCAGACGTGTGTGTGTGTGATCTCTGAGTGTGTGTGTCTCTGCAGTGGCCCATTCGGCACGGGATCGTGGAGGATTGGGATCTGATGGAGAGGTTTATGGAGCAGGTGATCTTCAAATACCTGAGGGCCGAACCCGAGGACCATTACTTCCTGTTGGTGAGTAAAACTCCTCCGACACGCTGATGGTCATGTGATGATCTTGTGCTTTAGGTGGACACACTAACACACACGTGATAAAAGACCATGTTAAAGGAGTAGTTTACTTTTGAAAAAACTTTTGCTGATAATTTACTCGCCCCCATGTCATCCAAGATGTCCATGTCTTTCTTTCTTCAGTCGAAAAGAAATTAAGGTTTTTGATGAAAACATTCCAGGATTTTCTCCATATAATGGACTTCAATGGGGACCAAAACGGTTCAAGGTCCAAATGAGAGTTTTAGTGCAGCTTCAAAGGGCTTTAAGCGATTCCAGACGATGAATAAGGGTCTTATCTAGCGAAACGATCGCTCATTTAATAAATAAATAAGAAAATTTAAGTTTTATAAGCTCAAATCAAAATGAAAAATGAACGAATCTTTTTCTGAGTCATTTGGTTAACTCAACGAACAAAATGAATGAATTGACTCAGAAAAAGATTCGTTCATTTTGATGAACAAGTTCGAACAGGAGAGTCATGAACACACATCACAGAACAGAGCAAGGCGAGCTTTTGAGCTTATAAAACTTAAGCTTTGTTATTTTTATTTATTTATTTATTTATTTATTAATTTTTTCTAACTGCTCTTGGTTTCTCTGTTGCAGACTGAACCTCCTCTAAACACGCCAGAAAACCGCGAGTACACGGCTGAGATCATGTTTGAGTCCTTTAATGTGCCGGGGCTGTACATCGCCGTGCAGGTACACACACACACACACACACACACACACACACACACACACACTAGAGCTGGATGATTCTGGATGAATTGAGAATCACGATTTTCTTTGTTTAACATGGAGGTCACGATTCTGAATAGTCCTAAACAAAATAACTTGTAATATAATAGAGTTTCTGTCAAAATGTTAATTAATTAAGTCTATTTTTAAAAATATGTACTTAATTTGAAGGAATTATTAAAAAAAAAAAAGTTTGAGTGAAAGATTCAATGACTCACTCATAAAGTGAGTTTCATCACTGAATGAATCAGCCTTTTTGAACAAAGCTTTTGAATGAATGATTCAATGACAATTTAAAGGTATCGACAACTAAACAAAATAACGTGTAATTTAATAGAGGTTCTGTCAAAATGTTAATTAATGAAGTCTATTTTTAAAAATATGTACTTAATTTGAAGGAATTATTTAAAAAAAAAGTTTGAGTGAATGATTCAATGACTCACTCATAAAGTGAGTTTCATTACTGAATGAATCAGCCTTTTTGAACAAATCTTTTGAATGGATGATTCAACGATTCAATGACAAATTAAAAGTGTAGATTTTAAGTCACTTGTCGCCACCTACTGGTGTAACAGTGTAATTACAATACAATCTTAATTTGAAGCATCAAGTAACTTTAAAAAGGTGATTTACACTATTCTACCTTAGTCACCAGTGTTTATATCCGAACTACACACTTTTGTGATAATCTGAATGTTTGTAACACAGAAATTATGAAACTGTGTGTGTTTGAATAGACTTTGAGAAGCTGTTTCATATCTATAAGTGACAACCGTTCTCTCAGGGTTGTTCGTTTGTTACGATCTTTTTAATGATTAATTAAGCTGCTTTAAAACACACACATGTCGGTGTTTGGCTAATCATGTGTGTGTGTGTGTGTGTTCGTCAGGCTGTTTTGGCTCTGGCAGCATCATGGACGTCTCGGCAGGTTGGGGAGCGAACGCTCACAGGAACAGTCATCGACAGCGGAGACGGAGTTACTCACGTCATTCCAGTGGTACGTCTCACACACACACACACACACTTTCTGTTTGAAACATCTGTTCACTTAATATATTTTTATTGTGTATCGTTTTACTGCATTCAAATCCTCAGCGTTATTTTTGCTATATGAGGAAAAGTCATTAAACTTGTTATTAGGAGGACAACACTAACTTAATTCAATATACCATGATAAATGCTTGAGAAATTATAAAAAATGATGTTCTGTTTCGGTCTTGTTTTCCAGCACAAATATCTAAACGCTCTTAAATCAAGGTATATATACTGGAAAAGCAAAATGACTGAAGATAATTACTGCAAAAATACGTTTAAAACAAGAAATAAGAACGTTTTTATTTTTCTGATTGCTTTGGCAGACATTTTTACTTATTTTAAGCATCAACGCACTCAATTTTGACTTAATATCTTGAGAATATCTTCTTTAGTGTCTTTGATTTAAGAAAGGCATCGGTTTGTGTTTCCTAATGCGCTGTGATCCTGCTGAAGTCGATATACACTACCGTTTAAAAGTTTTAGATCAGATTTTTAAATGAAGTCTCTTCTGCTCACCAATATTTGATGAAAAACAGTAATATTGTGAAATATTATGGCAATTTAAAATGACTGTTTTCTATTTCAATATATTTTAAAATGTAATTTAAAAGCTGAATTTTCCACATCATTACTGTTGCTGATTACACATCAGTTTTCAGTGTCACATGATCCTTCAGAAATCATTCTAATATGCTGATTTTATGCTCAAAAAAACATCAATTATTATTTTCAATGTTGAAAACAGTCGTGTAGCATTTTCCCCCAAAATTCTATGATGAATAGAAAGTTCTATTTAAAATATAATCTTTTCTAACATTATAAATGTCTTTACTGTAACTTTTGATCAGTTTAACTCATCCTTGATGAATAAAAGTATTTTCTAATTTCTTTCCCCCAAAAAATAAATAAATTCTTCCTGACCCCAAACTTTTGAATGGTAGTGATTAATGTTACAAAAGCTTAATTTCCATTTCAGACCAATTCTGTTCTTTTGAACTTTCTATTCATCAAAGAATCCTGAAATAAAAATGTAAAAAACTATTTATAATAATCATAAATGTTTCTTGAGCATCATATTATAATAATTTCTGACGGATCATGTGACACTGAAGACTGGAGTAATGATGCTGTAAATCACAGGAATAAATTACACTTCACTATATATTCACATAGAAAACCGCTGTTTTAAATTGTAATAATATTTCACAATATTACTGTGTTTTTAATCAAATAATTGCAGCCTTAGTGAGCAGAAGAGACTTCTTTTAAAAACGTAAAAAATCTTACCGATCTAAAACTTTTGACCGGTAGTGTACACGCTCACGGGACTCGATAGGACAGAGCGGGAAAGTTCAAAAGTCTCTGCTTTGATTGACAGGCGGAGGGATACGTGATCGGCAGCTGCATTAAACACATTCCCATCGCTGGCCGCGACATCACGTATTTCACGCAGCAGTTGCTGAGGGAGAGAGAGGTGGGCATCCCACCGGAGCAGTCGCTGGAGACCGCCAAAGCCGTCAAGGTGAGTGTGTGTGTGTGTGTGTGTGTGATCACACGAGCGCCTCGTCCTCCAGACTCTAGCCTCGTTTACAGTGTCATTGAAATGTGACCCATTTACGAAGTTTTGCTCAGGTGAGAGATCGGATGTGTATGGAAGCTTGTTTCCGCCACTGAATAAAAAAATAAAATAAATAATTGTGACTTTATCTCACAATTCTGACTTTTTTTCTCACAATTGCGAGTTTATGCGAGTTTTCTCAGAATTGTGAGATAAAAAGTCAGAATTGCGTGATATGAAGTCGCAATTGTGAGATATAAAGTCAGAATTGTGAGATACAAAGTCAGAATTTGGTAAAATATATAAAGTTGCAGTTCTGAGAAAAAAAGACAGAAGTGTGACTTTTTGTCTCGCAATTCTGACTTTATATCTCACAATTCTGACTTTATATCTCACAATTCTGACTTTATATCACGCAATTCTGACTTTATATCTCACAATTCTGACTTTATATCTTGCAATTCTGACTTTATATCTCACAATTCTGACTTTATATCTCGCAATTCTGACTTTATATCTCACAATTCTGACTTTATATCTCACAATTCTGACTTTATATCTCACAATTCTGACTTTATATCTCACAATTCTGACTTTATATCTCACAATTCTGACTTTATATCTCACAATTCTGACTTTATATCTCACAATTCTGACTTTATATCTCACAATTCTGACTTTATATCTCACAATTCTGACTTTATATCTCACAATTCTGACTTTATATTTCGCAATTCTGACTTTATATCTCACAATTCTGACTTTATATCTCACAATTCTGACTTTATATCTCACAATTCTGACTTTATATCTCACAATTCTGACTTTATATCTCGCAATTCTGACTTTATATCTCGCAATTCTGACTTTATATCTCACAATTCTGACTTTATATCTCGCAATTCTGACTTTATATCTCACAATTCTGACTTTATATCACACAATTCTGACTTTATATCTCGCAATTCTGACTTTATATCTCATAATTCTGACTTTATATCACACAATTCTGACTTTATATCTCGCAATTCTGACTTTATATCTCATAATTCTGACTTTATATCACACAATTCTGACTTTATATCTCGCAATTCTGACTTTATATCACACAATTCTGACTTTATATCTCACAATTCTGACTTTATATCTCGCAATTCTGACTTTATATCACACAATTCTGACTTTATATCTCACAATTCTGACTTTATATCTCATAATTCTGACTTTATATCTCGCAATTCTGACTTTATATCTCATAATTCTGACTTTATATCTCACAATTCTGACTTTATATCACACAATTCTGACTTTATATCTCACAATTCTGACTTTATATCTCGCAATTCTGACTTTATATCACACAATTCTGACTTTATATCTCACAATTCTGACTTTATATCTCATAATTCTGACTTTATATCACACAATTCTGACTTTATATCTCGCAATTCTGACTTTATATCACACAATTCTGACTTTATATCTCACAATTCTGACTTTATATCTCACAATTCTGACTTTATATCTCGCAATTCTGACTTTATATCTCACAATTCTGACTTTATATCTCACAATTCTGACTTTATATCACACAATTCTGACTTTATATCTCACAATTCTGACTTTTTATCTCACAATTCTGACTTTATATCTCACAATTCTGACTTTTTATCTCACAATTCTGACTTTATATCTCACAATTCTGACTTTATATCTCACAATTCTGACTTTATATCACACAATTCTGACTTTATATCACACAATTCTGACTTTATATCTCACAATTCTGACTTTATATCTCACAATTCTGACTTTTTATCTCACAATTCTGACTTTATATCTCGCAATTCTGACTTTATATCACACAATTCTGACTTTATATCACACAATTCTGACTTTATATCTCGCAATTCTGACTTTATATCTCACAATTCTGACTTTATATCTCACAATTCTGACTTTATATCTCACAATTCTGACTTTATATCTCACAATTCTGACTTTTTATCTCACAATTCTGACTTTATATCTCGCAATTCTGACTTTATATCTCGCAATTCTGACTTTATATCTCACAATTCTGACTTTTTATCTCACAATTCTGACTTTATATCTCACAATTCTGACTTTATATCACACAATTCTGACTTTATATCTCACAATTCTGACTTTATATCTCACAATTCTGACTTTTTATCTCACAATTCTGACTTTTTATCTCACAATTCTGACTTTATATCTCACAATTCTGACTTTATATCACACAATTCTGACTTTATATCTCGCAATTCTGACTTTATATCACACAATTCTGACTTTATATCTCACAATTCTGACTTTATATCTCGCAATTCTGACTTTATATCTCACAATTCTGACTTTATATCTCGCAATTCTGACTTTATATCTCACAATTCTGACTTTATATCTCGCAATTCTGACTTTATATCTCACAATTCTGACTTTATATCTCACAATTCTGACTTTATATCTCACAATTCTGACTTTAAATCTCGCAATTCTGACTTTATATCTCACAATTCTGACTTTATATCTCGCAATTCTGACTTTATATCTCACAATTCTGGCTTTATATCTCGCAATTCTGACTTTATATCTCGCAATTCTGACTTTATAACACATAATTGCGAGTTTATATGTTAAATTCTGACATCTTTTCTCAGAAACGTCAGATATGAACTCGTAATTGCGACTTAAAAGGCCAATTCTAAGGGAGAAAAAAAAAACTTTTTTCCGCCTCAGAATAGTTTAAATATCACAATTCTGACTTTATATCTCACAATTTTCACTTTATATCATGCATTTCTGACTTTATATCTCGCAATTCTGACTTAAAGGGATACTCCACTTTTTTGGAAATAGGCTCATTTTACAACTCCCCCAGAGTTAAACAGTCGAGTTTTACCATTTTCAAATCAATTCAGCTGATTTTCTGATATTTAGAAGAATATCAGTAACCAGACAGTTTCTGCTCTTGTGTGTTAGAAAATGTGTTATTCATATATACAATATTTATATAAAATAGATTATGTATATATATATATATACATAATTCTTAAATATATACATGCATGCATAGGTATTTATATATACAAAATAATAATATACAGCACACACAAATATATTATGTAAACACAGACTTTTATTTTGGATGCAATTAATTTTTGCACAGCCCTAATTTATATATAATATCAATTACATATAAATCTACACACAGTATATACATGAAAATATTTCTTAAAGTGCAACTTGCAGGTTGATTTTATTTCTGAATTAATACTTTAAATTGTCTGCAGAGCTCTTTTAAAAACACTTATGTAAAAATTACTAATGAAATCTCATTTGATGTAGAGATTTTGATGAAAATGCGCTAGGCTCTGGAATAACGCCTTTCCAGCAAGCAACGCGTCATATGACGTGGCCCGAGGAAAACAAATCAGCTCGCGGCCGCTTTCTCATTGCTGGGTGTTGATGTAGTTAGAGCAGTAGCGAGAGACATATAGTTTTAGATCGAAGCCATAATGGTAAATTATTGTGTTTGTGGTTGTTGCACGAATTCCAGCCTGTCAGGACATCATATCCATCATTTTCCTTCAAGGAAAAACAAGGCTTTTTGGTCTTGGGTGCGTTATGTGCAGGTGAATAGAGCAGACTTCACTGCCGCGTCTGTTAACACACACACTCGGTCGTTTGTGGCGCACATTTCACTCGCTTTAAATGGTATCACAAACTGCATTTGAAAAGCATTATTTATTTGTTGTTATGGCATGATCATTAGTCAATGTGGATAGTGCTAACCAGCTTGGATGGTCTGCATAATCACTGTCAGCATAGAATATGAGAAGACAAAACGTTGCTGGCTTAAATAAAGACAATCTAAATAGATGTTTAATCAAGAACAAAGTGAAATGTATGTTTGCTAAAGCAGATTTATTGCAAAACACCAAGGTATAGCCATACAGTAGATGAATCAGCGTTAGCCGCGGTGCTAACTTACATGAACTCACTTGCCCTATTCGCCACTGGTTTTCTCGACACCACAACTCTAACGTTACTTCTTTCCTCTGCCCATTGTTCGTCTCCCGATCTCCCCCTGACTTCTATCTCGCCTAGAAGGCTCATAATTATTTGCCTGTGGGTCATCATAGGCATATTCGTCAACATTGGAGAACGCGGTTTCGTCGTTCGCATCCATTGTAACCTGAGCCTGAACTTGAACAGACTGCCTCGCCAATCGTCACTTCCGGTTAGTGCGTTGTAGACGCGGGAGTTATTTTATCACAATTTTTCTCAAAATATCGTTAATGGCTAAATATATATTACTCCAGTTCAGAAAATCTTGTTGTTTTATCGTCAACTTACACTATGCTATATAGGGGTGTCCAACCTGCAAGTTGCACTTTAAATATATACAAGCATGTGTGTGTCTTTATATATGTAAAAGAGTTATACACAGTGCACCCACATATATTATGTAAACACAAACTTTTATTTTGGATGCGATTAATCGCGATTAATCAATTGACAGCCCTATTTTTTACTAGTAATAATTCAATTAGAGAGCGCTACAATTGAGTTCTTACTAGTAGCGATTAGAATTAGAGAGCTCTAATTAAATGTTTACTAGTAAGAATGGAATTGCAGAGGTCTTACTTGTAAAAAAATAACATTAAATGCATGTATAACTGCAGAGCTCTATAATTTGAATTCTTACTAGTAAAAATGCTGTTACGACGAGTAACGATGGGAACAATTTAAGCTAAAACGGCTTGCCATAATAACCCCCTTTTCAGATAGTATGGCAAGTTTTGAAAGCATGTGTAAACGGATATAGGCAACACATTTGTGCACTAAGACCTGCCGTGTAAACGTGTGTCTCTGCCGCAGGAGCGCTACAGTTACGTCTGTCCCGACCTGGTGAAGGAGTTCAGCAAGTACGACACAGACGGATCCAAGTGGATCAAGCAGTACACCGGCATCAACGCCATCAGCAAGAAGGAGTTCACCATCGACGTGGGATACGAGCGCTTCCTGGGACCCGAGATCTTCTTCCATCCTGAGGTTTGTACATGCGCTCAGACATCTTTTTATCATTGCTGACCTCTTAAAGGGGCGGTTGATTATGATTTCACTTTTCTAGCTTTAGTTAGTGTGTAAAATTGTTGTTTGAGCGTAAACAACATCTGTGAAGTTACGACGCACAAAGTTCGACGCAAAGGGAGATATTTGCTTTTGAAGCTCCTGAAGCTCTTGAAGCTCCGCCCCCTGTTCCAGGAGCAGCAGCTCATTTGCATTTAAAGGGACAGACACAAAAAAACAGTGCGTTATAGTGTGCTCACCCTCAAAAAGTGACCATTTTTATTGTTCCAACCCCTGGGAACAATATTAATATTGCTATATAAAAACATTATAGTTTCTGCATAATAATCTTTGCACTTTTTCTTATTTTTAAATTAGGGATGTGCAAAAGTTAATTGCGATTAATCGCATCCAAAATAAAAGTCTGTGTTTACATAATATATTTGTGTGTGCTGTATATAATTATTTTGTATACATCAATACCTATGCATGCATGTATATATTTAAGAATTATTTGCACTTAAATTCTGAATATATATATATATATAAATATAAATTATAGATGAATAACACATTTTCTTAAATATATACATGCATGTGTGTGTTTATATATACAAAATAATTGTACACAGCACACACAAATATATTATGTAAACACAAACTTTTATTTTGGATGCGATTAATCGCAATTAACTTTTGCACAGCTCTAATTTTAATGTATTATAAGTTGACATCTACTTCATATGTATTGATATTAGTACACAAACCAATTTGAGGACATACAGCGATGATGTCTGGCTTGGGAAAATTGACACTCTTTATTCAAATATTATTCAAAAGAGTTAAGCATATTGTGTAGTAGTCGATTGCTTTATGTGATAATTACATTATGAAACCATTTTATCCGGGCTGTCATACAAAGAAATGATGAACACATGCAGAACCAATGAAATATTGATAACTGATTGTGTTTTTGGATTGTAAAATGAAACCTATAGCTAAGCTTAGTGTTTTATTTTTCTCATATTTTGAAGGTTTAAGGTCATTTAAAACTTGGACATCATATGTACATATTGAGTCACAGAGATTGACTTTACAGAGAGTGTTCATTTTGTTTGTGCACTTCTTCAAAAACGTCTCAAATTGGATATTAAAAATAGTCCCCAAACCGCACGCTGACACACTCTTGTTTCCTCTTTCAGTTCGCTAATCCAGACTTCACCCAGCCCATCTCTGAGGTGGTGGACGAGGTCATTCAGAACTGTCCCATCGACGTGCGCCGCCCGCTCTATAAGGTCAGTAATGTTTGTCTTTGTTTTCTTAACTCTAAATTCGACCTTCCACAGTTTAAGGCCTTAAAACGGTCAGAATAAAAAAGTCATAAAGTCATGCATTAAACCGCAAAAAATAAAAGTTGTGTTCTAATACAAATATTTAAATTGTAGTGTTTAGTTGAAAAGCAAAATGTTTGAACAATCTGCTGATTTTTTTTCCCTTTTGAATTAAGATTATTTTTCTTGATTTTTTTCAAAAAGCAACTTTATCTTCAGTCGTGTTGCTTCTCCAGTAAATGTGTCCTGACTTAAGAGTGTTTAGATATTTGTGACAGAAATATCAAGAAAGTATGGAAGCTTGTTTCCGCCATAGAATGAAAAATATAAAAGGTACTTGCGACTTTTTAATCTCACAATCCGGACTTTTTTTCTCACAATTGCAAGTTTACTTCTCGCAATTCTGACATTATTTCTCACAATTGTGAGATATAAAGTCAGAATTGCATGATTTAAAGTCGCAATTGCGAGATATAAAGTCAGAATGGCGAGATATAAAGTCAGAATTGTGTGATATATAGTCAGAATTGTGAGATATAAAGTCAGAATTGCGTGATATAAAGTCGCAATTGTGAGATATAAAGTCAGAATTGCATGATTTAAAGTCGCAATTGCGAGATAAAGTCAGAATTATGTGATAAAAAGTCGCACTTCTCTTTTTTTCTCACAATTTCGACTTTATATCATGCAATTCTGACTTTATAACTTACAATTCTGACTTTATATCTCACAATTCTGACTTTATAACTCGCAATTCTGACTTTATAACTCACAATTCTGACTTTATATGACGCAATTAAGAGAAATAGTCAGAATTGTGAGAAATAAACTCGCAATTGTGAGGAAAAAAGTCAGAATTATGTGATAAAGTCGCACTTCTCTTTTTTTCTCACAATTTCGACTTTATATCATGCAATTCTGACTTTATAACTTACAATTCTGACTTTATATCTCACAATTCTGACTTTATAACTCGCAATTCTGACTTTATAACTCACAATTCTGACTTTTTTATGACGCAATTAAGAAAAATAGTCAGAATTGTGAGATATAAACTCGCAATTGTGAGGAAAAAAGTCAGAATTATGTGATAAAAAGTCGCACTTCTCTTTTTTTCTCACAATTTCGACTTTATATCATGCAATTCTGACTTTATAACTCGCAATTCTGACTTTATAACTTACAATTCTGACTTTGTATCTCGCAATTCTGACTTTATATGACGCAATTAAGAGAAATAAAGTCAGAATTGTGAGATATAAACTCGCAATTGTGAGGAAAAAAGTCAGAATTGTGAGATAAAAAGTCACAATTATTTATTTTATTTTTTTATTCAGTGGCGGAAACAAGCTTCAATAAGAAAGAGCATGATTTTTTGCATTATGATCAGAAAAGTTGCAGAGGTTTTCAAGCCTTCAGCTTTTTTATTTTCGTAAAATGAAATAAAAAGTAATGTAAATATGTTGTAAATTGTATTTTCAAACTCTGAAGTGTTGCTAATACAACTCAGTTGTGTTTCTCTCTTAGAGATTTACATTTAGGGAACATGTCGATGTATTCAGGTCATTTCTTAAAACTGATTTAATTAGTCTTAAAAAGGTCTTTATAAAGTCTTAAATCTATGGTTATAAAACCTGCAAAAAAAACCCTCAGATTTTGACATTTTGTCACTTTATTCTTTAAATTTTCTTTACTTAAGCTTTATAAAATACCTTTTTAAGACCATCATTACACTGCAAAATAATGTTCTTCCTCAGTGTTTCTGTCTTGTTTTCTTAAATCAAGATATATTTACTGGAGAAGGAAAATGACTGAAGATAGGCTAATAAGTCTTGTTTTCTAAAAACAAAAACAAAATTAAAGTGAGTTTTGGCTTAAAAACGAAAAGAAAAAAATCTTGCTTTCACTTCAAATGAAGTGTTTTTCTGACGTCAATGGCAGATATTTGTTCTTGTTTTAAACACTTAATCTGTTAATTTGGACATTTTTCATCAAACAAGACTT